>OZ010599.1:50625516-51100516 GCA_963932145.1 Acanthosepion lycidas | reverse complement strand
GTTAACACTCACATAAGATTTTGAACGGGGAACAATTGGAAGATTTGTAGTTGAGTGAGTTCATAGTAGAGGCTGACGACAAAAATTTCAAGGTCCTAGAAGGCAGATCTTGAGTAGTTTTAGTAGAGGGCCAATGTCCTGTCTTTAGAGCCCAGCATGTAGATTTCCTGGAAATAGGTTCTGAAGATGACTGGTGTTATTGTCAATGACCTGATGTTATCACAGATGATGTAAAATACTTACTAGCAAAGAGGCACATATTCTCTGTATTTATTGAGATTAGAAGACTCAAAAATATTGGGAAATTTTCCCTCCAAAATTGCTATACACTTACCCAGCCCTGTCATTCATCAGAAAATCTATTCTTATCTCGGATAAGAATCAAAGGCTTTGGAGCTGGTTTTGGAAGCAGGGTCCAACAAGTTGTGAGCGTTACCCTTGATTTAATGGCATCATGGTTAAAGCAAATTCCTTTTATATTTTCCAGTCCTCTCATTCGTCAGAAAATATATTCTTGTCTCTGATAAGGATCAAGGCTTTGGGAGCTGGTTTTGGAAGTGGGGATGAAAGTCTGGGCAAAGATCAGAAAAGAGGCTAGAACATGAACTTGTAAAATATTGTAGTAGTAGTTTTCAAATTAAATTCTAATAGTTACTGTTTACTAAGGAAATGTATATTTTAAAATAGTGTGTTTGTATGTTGTATATATTTTAAAAAGTTATGAGTAGTTTCATTCTGTAAACAGTGGATAATTATTGTTATGGTATATTTGAATAAGTAGCAATAAAATTTCTTATCAAAGTAAATAGAAAAAGTAATAATGTAAAAAACATTTTTAGAATATGCATCCATACTGCTAAGTGTAGAAAAATTAGGACTCTAAAAATGAATGAGAATGGACATGGTGAAATGTAATACAAAATATTAACAATAGAAAACCTTTGAAAAAATCCATTTGGAAACAACAATGCATTTGAAAGATATGTACTGCATAGCCATATACACTGATGTGCTGAAAATCATGTGATAGGTGCTTATTATTGTGTGGACCACCTAGTTAGTTGTGTGAAATGCATTAACTTTACAAGAAAACCTCTAGGGAGATGAAATCTAGATATCTGTCCACAGCTATCTGCTAGTGCAGGATCTTGCAAATGAATATACTTCCCCACCATTTATAAATATTTGAGTGGGCTCATGTCAGGCTACACCATTTTTTGGAATCTCCAGAATGCTCCTCAAACCAATTCTGGGCAACTTGAGCCTGATGACGTGAAGCATTATCCCATCATTGTTGGGGTACATAGTCCATAAATGGGTGCAAATGGTTATGAAGCAATGCAATGTAGTTGTTTCCATGATGTATTTAGGCAGCTTACCCAACCCATGTCATACTCCAAACCATCATGGAACCAGCAGTAGCCTACATGATGCCTTGTTGACAATTGGGGTTCATAACCTTATGTGGTTTGAGCAACACCCAAGCCATACCCCCAACCTGAAGCAAACTGGAACATAAATTTCTTGGACTACATCATATGTTGCTAGTTCTTCAGGTTTTTATTAGCAAGGTCACAAGCGAAGTGTCATGGTGTTAATAGGAGTATGGTGGATCTTCTTCTTCCATATTTAATGATAACTAAAGAATAATGAATTGAGCTTCTGTATTGAATGTGATCCGAGTCAGTGTTGCTTGTCTATTACTGGAGACAATTCTAGTCACACACCCCAGGTCATGATCATTAAGGATTCTGAGTTGGTTACTATGCTGTCCACAGTGGGTGCTAATAACTTAAAATGTTAAAACTTATAAGTTTTTATGTAAAATGTATTCCTGGTACACATTTTACACTGTAGATCAAGAAATGCCAAATATAGCCCACAATTTCAGAAATGTAATGTCTTATGTCTGGTACCTATCAGATTGAACTTTAGTAATCATGTTGCCTTGCTATGAGCAACTTAGCTGGTGTTCACACTGACTCCCCAGACACTAAAGCATAACTAATCATAACTTATATATATATGTATCAAGGTATGGTGGCACCACCTGCCATCATTTTACATAATGATTTTTGGTTTTTGGTTTGTACACTAATATATGAATTATGCTGAAAATGGCTCATGGTAATTTTGTTTTAACTCTTATTTCTTTTAGGAAAATTAATGTAGATTAAGGTAGAAAATACTATGCTCATAAAACTTATCTAGATATTTATCTGAATTTCATTTTTTTTTTTGGAAATTTATAAATTTAATTAAAGGAAATTATTAAACAATATAGCATTCAGTTAATTTCTTTAAATTTTCTTACATGTGCTGAGTGGATTGTTGTTATAAATCTATTAGTGAGTCTATTGGAATAAAAATGATATTCAATGATAATAAATGAGGCTTAAAGCTAGCATTCTGACAAAATCAGAAAACATGCTATAATCACATAATTTTGTTGCTTTGCTCATATTGTAAAAATTAAATAGAATAAGAGAAAAGTATAAGCAAAATACAAAAGGAATTTTATCTTTTTGACTATTTCAGAAATTAACATTGATGTTTTTTATCAACTGAAAAATTTATCATAATCATTAATGGTTAAGGTGTTGTTTCAAAGTGTAAGCAATACATGACTTAAAGTATGCAAATTGAGTTTTATTTGTAAATGGTAAAAAAGTGCCACATAATTTCCATATGGAAATATTTTTTAATATTGTGTAGAATTTTTCCTAAATCTAATGTACATTTATTAAATGAATAGTCAGCCAATCTGATGCCAGGTGAAGCTTTTAAGTGCTATGGCACCTTGCTTTACTGTGAGACAGAATTAGGTTCAGTTATGATACAAAGCTATAATGTGTTGATTGAAAACCAGTTGCATATATCTGTGTGTATAAAATTATGTTGCATGTAAACATTGCCATTACACAATTATATAATATATATATATATCCAGATATTCCATTTTCTTCAAGAGTGAAAAATTCCAAATCTTTTAGTAATAATATCGTTTCCCAAAATTCTCTTCCTCTTTTAAACATCCCAAGGAAAACTTTATCCCCAGGCCTGAAATATTTAATTGGGCTTCTGGTGTTATTTGAATTTTTTTGTTTTCATCCTGGCAGTAGTTTATTGAACACCAGGTGAACATCAGCTCGGCTGGCGCTATCCCTAATACTGCATTTGGATACACTGTTATTCTATACACACAAAAAAATTGTTGTATTCTACCCCCTTCTGTCTCCATGCCATTGGACATTTTAAGAGCTCTCTTGAATGTATTGACAAACCTTTCGGCATGTCCGTTGGATCGTGGATGGTATGGAAAGGTAGTAATATGTTCAATTGCCAAGGATTTGCAAAAGTTTTTGAAATCACTCCCATGAATTGTGTTGCATTATCACTGACAATCTTTTTGGAGACATCAAAAATGAGCAAAACGTGCCTGAAGAAAACTTATTGTAAATGCCGAAGTAGATCTTCTGCATTTGAATACCTTGGGCCATTTTGTGTAGCTGTCTACAACTACTAGTTAATATGACACATTTAATGGTCCTGCAAAATCTATGTGTAGTCTGGACCATGGCCTATCTGTTTTGGGTCATGGTCGTAATTTCACTGGTGGGGATTTTGCTGCAAGAGCACAAACTCTGCAGGTTTTCACTACTTTCTCAATATCCTGGTCCATCTGTGACCAATATGTATAACTTCTCATTAGAGATTTCATATGTAATATTCCTGGGTGACCTAAATGAAATTCCTTCAAAATCCCATTTTGAAGAGAAAAATGCATTGTCACTTTATCCACATACATTAGTACTTCGTTACATATTGAGAATGGTGTATTTCCAGGAATTGTTTTATTTTTCTCCTTTAGTTTTACTTGTTTTTTCATTTTTATAATGAAATCATCTTTTTCAGTCTTAATCCATGAAAATCCAAGTGTTTCTTGCATGACCACTCTAAGGGAGAAAACAAAAAATGTCTGCTGCTAACTTGAAGAATAAGCCACTTCATATCAAATTGAGTTGTTGTTGTTTCCAATTAACTCATCACTAATTTTGTAATGTTGTCTGGGGTGATTATTAAAATAATTAAAACGGCAACTTACAAAGTGTAAGGTTTATTTTAAACAAGAGCAGTACATGTCGACATTTACAAGTTCATCTGAAGCTGGAAAGCAAACGGTATTTACCGATCACCCCACAAGGAAGGATGTGGACCAAGGCTGATTTTTATGTGGGGCGATCTGAGCCTGTAGGCTTGGGCAAAAATTCCCTGTAGACCCTGCATACACAGGGTCAGGTTTGTCAACCACCCCAGATGAGACTTTGCTCTTTGGCATAGCCTCATCTGGGTTCCTCTCTGCCTGAAGGCAGAGAGTTTGATGTCTTAATGCTAGCTTAAGCCTAAGCTGGAAAGACCCCCCCCCGACTCGAGACCAACACCATAGATGCTTATATTCCTACTGGAACAGTCCATTTAATAGAGGTGTATCAATTTTTTGTATACTGAGGGTTATCAATCATTCCCTACAACAAAAGCTTGGTATGTCTAGCTTATCACATTTACAACAGAAATTTAAAATAACATGTTAATGGTCAACTTGATAAAAAAAAAAATTGCAGCTTCTGATTATCAGCTGATTTATCTTCAGATAGGAATTGCAGCTTCTTTGGTTGTGTGTTCAAATTACAGATACACTTGAGAGTTGTTTTCCATTTTTATGAATAACTTGCTATATGTGGATAATGTTCTCATTAGTAATGACTAACAGACATATAGATGTTGGGAAATATGTGTATTCATATTGACACTCTAATATATTAGTATACACCCTCATATAAACAGGTTTGTTTGGAAGATAATTGTGGATTTTTGAACCCAAGTTAAAGCCAAGCTTTTGATTGATAATTTTTGATGCAGGTAAACTTTTTTTTTGCTAAGAAAACTGACAGAACACAATCTTCCCATTTTGTATCAAATATTTACACACTGTACATATTTCTATCACTGTATTCCTCTCATATATATATATATATATATATATATATATATATATATATATTAAAGACATTTTTATGTTTAACGTTCTTTTTATAGATACAAGTATTTAAGTAAAATACTTAAATTTACTTGGTATCTATAAAAAGAACGTTAAACATAAAAATGTCTTTAATAAATAAATTGTCGGACTTTGTCCATTTCGTAATATATATATATATATATATATATATATATAGTGTGTGTGTGTGTGTGCCTTTTATCTATCAGTTTTATTTGTTAATATGAGTTCATTTGTCATGTTTATAGTATGACTTTTAATTTTTTTTTAAAAATCCCTTTTCTAATGTTTTGTTTTAATTTAGTTTTCCAAAACATGGAACATTAAAATACAATTTCAAATTTTGTTTTTTTTTTTTCATTTTAAAATGCATTATTTATTAAAAATGGTTTGCAAGAATTTATTCCTGTATGTGATAACATTTAATATGCTTTTTTGGAAAGATTGAAAAGATAAAGTATTGCCATAAACATCAACCACTTTTTATTTTATTTTTCTTATTTATAAAAATTTAATTTTTCTTCTAAACCAAAAATAGCGGGATTTTAAAATTTCTAGTGAAATATTGCATAATAAAAATGGATATAGTCAGGTATTATTATGACCAATACTCTACAGAATTGAAACACTGTTACCGAAAATATGAATATGTTGTCATTCAAAAGGTTTATTTCTAATCAATATTTGATGTGACCATCTTTATTTTCTATTACTTGCTTTCAGTTTTGATAACATTGACTTCACTATATTTACCCAGTCACTGGAATGTATTTTTTCACTCCATTTCCACTGCATTCATCAAATCAGTGTTGTTGGATGGTTGACATTCTTTCATTACATTCTTCAAGTGCTTAATTTAAATCTGGCAGTATTTTAGGCCAATTGTATATTTCTTTTTGGGGTTTTTTCAGTATATTGCAGTAACCTTCAGCATTTATGATTCTCTCAATGAAGTGCTAATTACTGATGCCATTGATGATTGTTTCAAAGCATTATGCTTTGAAACAAGTGTTGATATCAATATTTTTACTTATTGGCCTTGCCATGATGATGACATTGACTTTTGTTTCATTTTATCACAGTCCCAAACTACTGAATATTTATTCTCATTCCTTTGTGTGGGAAACGTTTAACTTGCGTCTTTGTAGTAGTTTTCAATGCAGTTATCAACCATGTAGGATTGCCTTGTTTAGAGTACATTTGATTATTATAGTAGAAACATTAATGGCAAACATTTCTTTGACTCCATCAGCAACATCAACCAATCTCCCGATAAAATGAATAGACATTATTGACCTGGTCACTTTTGTACATCTAACATTTCCACTTGCAATTTTGCACACTTTTGGTATCCGTTTTTGTTAGTCTTGTAAATTGTAGTTGTTCTGTTTGTGAAAAGAAATGACATGTTTCTTCATATCAGAAGAGTTCTTTCTTATGTAGAGCCAAAAAATGAACTAGATGTCTATACATTAAAAACTATGACATTCCGAAGCATTTCCAACATTGCTTGCTGTATATTTAAATTCCCTCTTAGAAAAATAGCCAATGATGGTCTAAAGATATACACATTATATAGAATAAATTATTTTTTCACAATTGCAATCATTTTTGGATGGCAGCATATATTTTTGCTAATCATTTCAGTGTTATAGAGTGTCATCATAAATAATACCTGATAATATCCATTGTGTAATGTTAAACTAGTAATAAAAAATCCAGTATGTTTGGTGTAGAAGAAAATTAACTTTCAATGAAAAGTTCAATGCTAGGAGTCTACCCATTTATGTGTGGTACTGTAACTATGGGAGCTTATTCAATATAATAAGTAACAGCTGCTTTATATACAAATTACATATATTATTATAAATAAATTATACTTAGAATAAAGAATGTCCAATCGGTGATGCATGAATTGTTCTTTACTCCATAAAAATAGCTACAATATCTATATGTATAAAATGAAAATAACAAAATCTGTATATAGATTTATCAATATAGTTGAAGACATTAATGTTTGTTATTCAAATGTGGGCAAACTTGGACTTTTATACCCGTGTGACGTCGTCCCCTGGTCGCAGCGCCAACCGTGACGTTCTATCCTAGTCTACCATGGCACCAACTGTGACGTCCTACTTTGATTCCCTGTCTGCCTACCCACGTTGTGAATTGATCTAGGCAGAGGAAATCAACCAGTCGTCGGGGCCGTACTGCAAACCGAGTGATACCACACAAATATGCATAAAAGGCAATAAAATGAAAACTCAAAGAAAAAGGTAACAAACTTTATGTCTAGTTGTTCGATACATAGGACTGCATCTATCTCCCGACCCGTTCTATGGATTGTGACACGTCGTTTTCCGCTAGGCAAGTTTTAACACTTCAAGTCGTCTGCTCTCTAAGAAATTGGTGTTTCGGTGGGTCTTTGGACGAAAGTCAAAGGAAAAACTTATTTCGGTGATCTGGATCTAAGTCGCTCTTCGAAATAATTGTTCTTGGTTTGAAGATGGGTCCGGAATATGCGTGAATCCTGGTCAGCTATCTGCGAGGCTTGCCTCAACCGAAGACTGACACTGGGAACTGCTGGGACTCGACTCATTTCTGCTCGTTGTGGCTTCGTTTATATGGGCGCCGACCAAAACCGGGGTGAGTTTGTTGGCGCCGGGGGGTTCCTCAATAATTCTAAATACATATCCACCTCTCTGGTTAGGAATTTCCACCTTTTTCCATTTTTGGGAACCTTTCCTCACTCCCACCTTCTCATCATACTTCAGAGGGGCGTGAACTGCCCTCCCCACATCTTCGTAGCAACCTCTCTTACTCATCCTCCAGATGGGCTGCAACAGCCTCCCTCGTGCATCACGTGATCACCACTCGACCAATGATGTCTTAGTCGGGCGTGGACGAATCTGCGGCTTTGTTTCAGGAAGAAAAAAAAATATCTTGCTTAAAAAAAGAAATTATCTCTTCTCTTTCCTTTTTCTTCCCCTTAATGGTTTATCATTTCTCCAGCCGCGAACGGGACAATATGACAATGGCAGTCATAACTCTTGTTCTACACATGGTTTACATCAGGTATTTTATCGCTAATTATCAGAATGTGTAGTCTTCTTAACACGGTCTCAAAAAGAAATATCTCCAAAGTTCCAGTCAGTCTGTCGCCTCGAAGAAAGAAAAAAAAACACATTAATTTTTCATATCTGTCCAAGTCCTTTTAGTTGCCTGTTTTTCGTCACTTAACGAAATAACATTTTCATTTGAATTTTTTTTTTCTTTGGCCAGCCGGTCTGTAGTTGATAATAAGATGTCTTCCCGTACCAATAGTTTGTTTTCATATCCTTAGATAACACAGCCGATGCCAAAACATATCTGATTCTTTCCTTCTTTCCCTTTCTTTTTACTCAGAATTTCCCTGTCATTGTAATGACACTCTTTCGCCATTTGTTACTTATCAAAATATCCTTTTATCCATTGTCTCTTAGCTGTGTGTGTGTTCTTGCTTATCACTCACGATTCGGTTCTTAGCCTCTCCTTTTCTCCTTTTCTTTCTTTTCCCTTTCTGCCTCGTTAAATGGTGCCACACCCGCAAAAAAATGGAGTGTTAAAAGGATGGTTTTTCCATTGACACTGCTATTATTTTAACTACCTTCATTCCTCAGCAATGTTTGGTTTAAAATGTGATTAAGTTTGTTTAGGAAAGATCATTGATAAATTTGGAAGCCATTTTTTTTCATTTAATTTTAAGCTAAATTTCCAGTTATTTTGGAAATTTTATAAATTATCTATATTTAAATATTTTATTTTTCTGTTAATTTTGTTTTATATCTTAAAAAAATTTTGAAATTATAATCTGGTGTTTATACAACTTCCATTTATTTTTTTTCTTTTGTTATTCCTGTAATCTCCCAAAAGTTTCCCAGAAGAAACTAACCATTGAAGGAAGATGTCATACAGTTCATTCTAAACTGATTTAAGATGTCATTACTTGAACAGAGATGTTGAACAGTAATCAAGGTGAAGGTTGTGTGTACCACCTCATATGCAAATTAAGTACTTCTGGAATATATAATTTTCTATAAAATAAGCTCAGTTTACTGCATTGCTTCCAGCATAGATGTTACTGCTAGTAATCCTTGTGGATACAATACAGATTATTTTGTATAATAATACAAAATAATTGTATTATTTTGTCTTTGCATTGTCTAACAATGATTTGGTTTTTCTATTAGTATTTTGATCCTGGATATCTTTGATGTTGCTTGGACATGATCATCTACACTTCTATTATATGTTTGGACTCTGTTTTTCATTGTCCAAGTCTTCATTTGACTTCTTTTTAGATGTTCACTGCTTATATTTATGTCTGTCACCAGAATATAATTTCCAAAAGAAGAGAATATTTCAGAAGAGTTTCTTTCTTTCCCATTTTGATTTTTAAACAAAAGATTGCATTTGATAAAAACAAAATTTATATATTTTTATTTTTTATGAGGCACAGTCTTTGCTCATAGTTACGATCCTGCTATGTGTATCTCAGACACTTTCCCATTACACCGGTAGGCTTCATCACTGATGTTTGTTACTGGTGTTGTTGGGAGCTTTTGGTCTCTATAAACATCTGACTTCTCTCCTAGGTAAAGCCAATCAGGAGTGATCACCTCTTTGTCAGCTTCTGACCTCCTTTCAGTTGAAACTGCAAAATTTAGCCTGAGCTTATATAGTTTTTTTTTTGTTTTTTTTTAACACGGCCAATGAAAATGGTTTTACATTTACTATAGTCTGTGTCAGACATTTTAAATTTTAATATTGAATTTCTTCCCCATTTTTTCCAATTTGATTGGTAAGTTGTTTGATCTTTTGTTAATTTTTTCATATTATTTTCTTTAGGTATTTGTTAAATTTCATATGTATAAAAGAAAAAAAAGATTTATATAATTTATATTAGGGTGATTTATGATTAAAATTAATGCTCACGAACAGAAAAATAATAGTTGATGTATCATTGAATCAATGAAATAAATTTAAATAAATTAACCTGAGTTAATTACATGTAAATAAAAAAAAATTATTGTATGAATCGATAAGATAAAGAGCAATAACAATATTTGTTTTCATTTGGCTATTGATTATTGTTAAACATTATTATAATTATGTAAATAGTAATTTATAATTTGATTGGGGTTTAAGTTTTGTGTGAGTTTGCTATACTAAAAAAAGGGGCAAGTTTGTACCAATTAATTTTTTCAGTCGCAAAAGTGAAGAAAAAAAACAAAACAAACAAAAACAATTTATTTCCGATATGTAGTGATATGCAAATTAGTATAATTTGCATATGAGCAGGTAGCTCATATGATAAACGGACACCAACTAGAACAGAGGTCGAACGCTTACTTAGCAAGATACACGACATAACAATGGTGTCGCCTATAGGATACTCCCTGGTCCTTGAAGACCCAGAATACGTAGATACGTGAATTCGTTGCTTTGCTGCTAATGCAAGATGTAAAAAGTTGAAAGACAACAAAAACAGAGGAGGGGAAAATGAAATCACCGACTTGTTTATGGCTACCACTGGTTGTGAAGCAATCATGAAGGTTGCTACAATGGTTTACCCTCGAGAACTAGAAGAAATGACTTTCGAAGAAATAAGTCAGGTTATTAAGGGAAACGAGGCCAAAGAAAAGACTGGTGATTGCAGAAAGGACCAAGTTTATGGCAATGAAGCAGGAAGTGGATGAACCGATAGTAAAATATTTACACCGGTTAAGAAGTGCGAGTAAATACTGTGAATTCGAAAAACTAGGAACAGGAGAGCAGACAACGGAAGAAGAATTAATCCAACTAAGATTAATTGAAGGTATGCATAATTCAGCACATAGATATAGGTTAATGGAACAGTTAACTTACAAACATGCCTTTGAATATGTGTATAGAATTTATACAACAGCAGGAATTGATACATACCTACAACCAAAATAAAAATAAATCCTACCAAGAAATAATGGCTGAAACATATACGGTATAAACAAAAAGAAAAAATTGTGCGTACTGTGGAAAAATTCATGAAATGAAAAAAGAAAAATGCCCAGCCTTTGGAAAAACATGTTCAAAGTGTTTAAAAAAAATCACTTCAAAGAAGTATGTAAAACGAAAAATGTGGAAAGAGTACAGGACAGATACAGATTTTTAATGTAAAAAAGGATAATATACAAAATACTGGATCTAAGAATGGAGATACAAAATTAAAAGGGAAAATCAACGACTGTATTGTCGAAATGCAAATCGACACAGGTAGTAAGGTCACGATAGTACCCAGAAATTTGTGGGGAAAAAATGGGAAAACCGTTTTTAAAAAAAAACAACGTACAATTACATCAGTTTGATGGCTCGATTATAGCAATTATGGGTTACTTTGAAGGTTCAATAGAACTAAAAGAAAAATATGAAATAGTATCCATTATAGTTACAAATTGCCGAAAAACGCATGGACTACTGGGGAATGACGTGTTAAAAATAAATTCAACGAAGTTGATTAATGATATAAAAATGGAAAAAACAGGAAAATTAAAAAATTATGAAGCTAGCCTGAAATTAAAAGAAAATGTTTCCCCCTCCTACTACGAAGCGAGAAAAATACCAGTGCATTTATTACCGTTGGTAATAGCTAAATTGCGAAAGATAATAAAGGAAGACTTATTAGAACCTGCCACTCCAGAAGTAAATGGGCATCACCCATTGTGGTATTGAAAAAAAAAGATGGTGACTTGAGAATTTGTGGAGATTATAAAATAGGGGTGAACCATAAAGTTTGTGCTGACTCGTACCCTATTCCGAATGTGGAAGTAGCTTTACATAAACTTGCTGGAATGAAAGTATTTTCGAAGATAGACCTAAAATCAGCTTACCACCAAATACCGATAAATGAAAATTTTAAAGAAGTGACGACCATAAACACACCTATAGGCCTGTTATGTTGGAAAAGAATGCCGTATGGCATAAAAATGGCAAGTGCAATTTTTCAAAAAGCTATTGAAAAAGTAATAGGAAATGTTGAAAATACCATCTGTTATCAAGACGATATATGTGTTGGAGATTTAAATGAAGATGATTTAAAGAAAAAAACTGAAAATATACTGAACCGGCTAAGAGACGCTGGTATGACAATAAATACAAAAAAGTGTGTAACCAACAGTAATGAAATATCATTTTTGGGTTACTCAATATCAAAGGGAGGGATCTCTCCAGATAAAGTACTAATAGAGAAAATTCTAAAAGTTGCTACACCGGAAAATAAAAAAGAGTTGGAGTCCTTCTTAGGTTTGGTAAATTTTTATAGAAAATATGTACCAAAATATAATGAGTTGACAGAACCATTTGCTAAGTTAAGAAAAAAAATGTGGAATTCATTTGGTTAGAACACCAACAGAAAGCCTTTGAAAACTTAAAACAAATTCTGGCAAAAAAGCCAATAGTACAAATTTTTGACCCTAAGAAGGACATAACTCTAACTACTAACGCTAGTGAGCAGTCCATATCTGGTATTTTGTCACAAGATGGGCATCCCATAATGTACTTATCGAGGAGATTAACAACGACTGAACACTATTATTCGAATATAGAAAGGGAGGCACTAGCCATAGTGCGGACAACGGATAGAGCAAGACAGTTCTTGATGGGAAAAAAATTCTTGTTGAAAAGTGATCACAGACCACTGGAATTTATTTTCAACCCAAGAAAAGAGCTACCGAAAGTTACAACGTCCAGAATATTACGTTGGGCGATTAGACTGATGGCGTTCGACTTTGACATTGAATATGTTAAAGGGAATACGATACCGCACGTTGATGCCTTATCTAGATTGAGGTTTCATAGAGAGGAGAAGGACAAAAATGACGAGGAATTTGAAGACACATTCTTGCACCTTGTAGAAACCGATGTAATATCTGTAGATAAAATGGCTACTGAAACTACAAATGACCCAGTGTTAAATAGAATAATGTCGAGGATAAAACAGAATCGCTGGGGAAATTGTTCAATGGCTGAAAGACCATTCAAAGAAATCAGACATAAAATGACTATAGAAAACGGGATAATATGTAATGGAGACTTGGTAGTTCCCCCAGAAACACAGAGGAGACAGGTTATAAAAAGTGTACACGATGATGTACATTGTGGAGTGGCAGCTACACAAAGAAGATTAAAATTGGAAGTGTGGTGGCCGGGGTACTCAAGAGACATAGAAGACTACATAAAAAGATGCAAAAAATGCACAGGACTCAGGAATTTTAAGCAAAAGAAAATACATGTATGGCCCCAAGAAGTAGAACCATGGAGCAGATTACACATGGACGATGCCTATGTCAATGGGATAGGACTATTATTAATATTAGTAGACGCATATTCAGGTTGGCCTGAAGTGGTGAGAGTACCTGATAAAAAAAGTACCACCGTAAAACAAATATTAAGAGTAATATTTTCGAGGAATGGGACACCGAGAACATTGGTGACTGATAACGCACCAGAATTTGTGGATGCTGATTTGCATGAATAGCTAAGAAAAATAGGATGCAGACCTTACAAGACCCCTCCCTACCACCCACAAAGTAATGGGACAGCGGAAAGGATGGTCCAGACGGTAAAGAAGGGCATAAAAGCATGCTTGCAACAGAAGGAGGAAATCGATGCTTTCCTACCAAGACTATTATTAAGTAACAGAACAATTCCACATGCAGGCAGGCCGGAAAGTCCATCTGCCTTAATGGGCAGACAATTAAGGTCCCCTTTGACTATGTCATATGACAACAAATCAAAAGATGTGGTACAAAAGAAATAGGAATATGCAACCCGAGTCAGCCGAATTTATTATGCAGAAAGGACATAATACTGCAATATTAAATAAAGAAAATGGGAACAGTGTTCTAGCTCATGCTCACCAAATAAGATCCCAAGGAGAAGAATCGGATGAGGAAATGCCTTCAGAGATGCCCATTATTGACGTAACAGAAGAGTTAATGCAGAATGAAACTGCGGAGGAAGAAGTAGAGAGGGATGAGTTAGAAGAGGAAGAAGTAGAATGGGACAAGTTAGAAGAGAAAGACCAGAGTATGCAAGAGGTTTGATTATAGGGAAAGATGTGATAGATCTAGATCTCCAAGGGAAAGGAGAGAGATAAAGGAAGATGTTCAGGAGGGCACAAGAAGTACAAGAAGTACTCGCGGCATAAGGCCCCTCCATTATAGGGAGATGTAGTGATATGCAAATTAGTATAATTTGCATATGTGCAGGTAGCTCATATGATAAATGGACACCAACTAAAACAGAGGTCGAACGCTTACTTAGCAAGATACACGACACAACACAATAATTTCTGAAATATGATGCATTTGGTTTGAATGAATGTTATATTTATAAAAAAATGCACTACTTCAGATAAGCTTTTCCTTAATGTGTGGAGAAGTGCCAGAGTTTCTTAGTATTATTTATCGGAAACTTTGGAATAAACAAGCAGAATCAAAGGTATAAACAAATAATATATATTTATTTACTTGATTTTGATTGGAGCAAGTCCTTTGTAATACGGGTTGGTGAAAGTTTGTTCAGCTGGGTATTTGATAGTTGATAGACTTTGGCAGTAGTCATCCTTTTGTTGTAGCTGTTAGGAGTGTGGTTGCTTTGGAAATAGGTGCAGCATCAATCTGCAGTATATTCTCAGTGGAAAAATATCTTTAGCAGATGATCGCTAGTTTCATGCAACAAACTTGGCTGGTTTCCCTAGATGTCCCTTCTCTCCTACTGGCCTGTTGGCTATCACTTTATATAAACTTAAGGGCTTCAGACTACTTGGCATGAAGTTTAGTTTCAGCTAACATCAAAATCATTTTTTTTTTTTTTGTTTGCACAAATTTCTTTTATTTTCCTGGTATTCCTTTCTTTTTCATTTTTTAAAAAATTAGGATTGCCTAATTAGTTGAGTAGTATACAGAGAGAAGGGTAGAAAAAAAAAAGAGAGAAAGAGAGTGATCAGTTTTAAAGGAAAGCAAATGCCTTATTTTGAATTCTTTTTTTTTTTTAATAGTTTATTTTCATATTTTATTTTTACATTTGGGGACACCACAATAACCCCTTGCCCAAAAGTGAAGCTAGTGAATGGAAAGGAATATCTAAAAGTAGATGTAGTCATCGTTTTTCTTCCTGCATTAATTTTATTAATTTGATTGCTATTATTATTATTATTACTATTATTATTATCAACATTCTTGTTGACTGTTTTGCTGTTTTTTTTCTCAGTCGTGAACTCATTTTTATTTGCATTATCTATTTTACTGGGATTTATTTTATCTTTATTTATCATGATATAAGTTTTTAACTTAACAATTGATGCTTGTCCATATCAATTATGAAATTTTTAGTTGACCATGTCAGAACTTTGTAGGGGCCTCATTTAGGATACTTCTAAATGTTTTCTGAATCAATCAACCCTAAGGCATACAGTGATTGTGGGATGAACATTTTATTAGCGGTGTGATGGTGCCCTTTACCAAAATTATGTACCACATCAGCATGGTATTCAACAAGTATTAGGTTGGTGCAAAAATAATGACGTAATAATGTTGTTTTTTGACGTCAAAAAACGACATTATTACGTCATTATTTTTGCACCAACCTAATACTAACAAATGCCATTGCTGATCTGATTTCACTGCTGTTTGGCTGTAGTTGGTTGGTTGACTCATTTTGTTTAATGACATATCAACCTCTATGGGTTATTTAATGCTGAAATCTAATTATTTTGAACACGATTTTATGGCTTTAACTAAATATATACTGTAAATAGGTATTGTTGGCAAATTTATAATAGGTATTGTTATTAATTTTTTTTATATAAAAATGTATTTTTATACTTTCATAGTGTTTTGTTTTTGTTTGGGGGTTCACTATTTGCCTATAGCTGGGACCCTAACAGGTGTTCCCACCCTGGGTCAGGGTGGACCTGGGAACAACACCAATTAAAAAGTGGTTCCACATTCCTCAAAACTTTGAATCGCCTGATCAGGGACTGTTTAGCTGTAGAAGGCTCCACATAATGGCTTATGGTCAGTGAATAAAACTAACATGGTGACTTTCTATGATGTGGAAAAAGTGAATCATTGCCAAATAAGCTGCTAGGAGTTCTCTATCAAATGGAATATCTTGTTTGGGCTTGAGATAATTTCTTTGAAAAGAATCCTATAGGTACCAAGTTATTATTTATCAGCTAATGCAATGTCACACTGACTGCCTATTGACTGCTGTCATTGACTATTTGATAGTCTGTAGCTGAAGTTTGTGAGTGGCCTAATGCCGTAATATATGACAACTTTGTATTACTTATTTAAAGGATTTCATTTCTTTTTCTGTCAGCTCAAATGTTGATTTGGGGTATAACTTCATGCATTCAGATAGGTAACACAATCAACACATAATTAAAGGTTACCTTGTGATAGAAACATGTCATGCCCCAAAATTTGCACAAGCTCTTTGAATCTTTAGGAGATGGAAAAGCATCTAATTCTTTAATCTTATTGTGAGTGGGCAATAAACCATTCTTTACTCAAATTAAATCCCAGAAAGTCTAGACTCGATACATTAAATGTACACTTGGCCAATGAAATTTTAAAGTTATTTTCATACAGTATATTAAATACTGTATCTAAGTACTGTAGTGTCTACCCTAGAATAGATACATGTAGATGTATTCATTTACATAGATTTACATTTATGTAAATGAATACACAATGTATGTTTGAAAATATCTTTTTCATGTAGCACTAAAATGTAGTAGCTGCATTCATTAAACTGAATGGTATATAGTGGAATTCAAACAAACTGAATGGGGTTGTTACTGTTGTTTTACCTGTATCATCTTAGTATACTTTTATCTAGTGATAGGCAACAGTTAAATCTATTTTTGTTCACTAATTGCACATTAAAAGAATATGTATTGGGAATTGGATAGTGGTCAGTCTTGGTAATACTATTAAGGGCTCAGATATCATCACAAGCTTGATACAAACTGTCCAATTTCAGTACCACTTACTACTTGGGGGTTGTATTACTCCTGTATTTATGTCTCTTCTCTTGAATTCTGCTTGTGCAGCTTTTTATTTCTACCCTGAAAGCTATCTAGATGTAGCAAGCACAAGAACATGGCTCTCTGTATCTATTTTAGGATAGACACTACAGTACTCTTTGTTTGTAATATTATGGAGTGAAATCACACTAGGCTACTTATCTATCAGTTCTTCTATGAAACTAAGTAAATCAAACTCATTTACTACCATGTTAACTGAACTTGATGATGAATTTATCTTAACTTGTCACTCAGTAACTGTATCCCTAATGCACCTATTTCTGCAGTCTACAATTAACCAAAAATTGTTTAAGAAATCAAATCCCAATAATAGATTGGTGATATCTGCAACCACAAAGATCCATTGGAATGCTCCTCTTAAACAGTGTATCTTCACTTCTATGGTAGTTTGGCCATGGTAGCTTATTTTCTCGCCACTGGCAATAGAGATAGACACTGGTGTTGGTTTTAACATAACACTATGTTACAGAAGGTGGTAAAAATGGAAATACTGGCACCTGTCTATGACATTTTAGCTGTGACTTCTAAAAGTGATGGATTTGATTGAATTCATGCTGTCTGCCCAGCTATTTTTTCTGAATCTTTATGCCTAGGAGAGGCAGGACAAGAATTTTGTAATATTTTCACATTGTGTTTGTTTCTGCCAACACCATGGTTTACATGTTGTGGCCTGTTCTGCATAGTAGAAATGTGCTGTACATACATTTGGCTTTTGATTTGGATGAAAAGTTCAGACTCACAGGTATTCTACTACGATGATTTTGCTCAGGAAGAACTATTTTGTCATTTGTTTCATTACTTGGCAGTTGTAATGTAGATGCATTATTAACTACCAAAGGGCATCAGCTTGTCATATAGCTTCCCTAATTCCACTAAAAGCATCTCTGCCTGATCAGCTATAACTAGTTCTAATTTCTGAGGCAGGGCCCGATTAAACTTGTGCCTAACTTCTTTGCTTACTCATGTGTAGCTATGGTCAGCATGTTCTAGAGATAAACTGATGGACTACCAGCTTCTTTAAAAGTTCCAGTTTATTACTTTCATAAGCTGACAGGACAGATTGCTTTAATTGTTCATAATCTGCAAGACAGATGCAGGTAAATTCATAACTATGTCAGGTGGTAGAGTGCTTACGACTGTATGAACATTTTTATCCTCAACTGTAACCTTTTTGAGGTTGAATTGCACTTCTATGATAATAAACCATCCCACCTATGGTCAGTCATGTATTGTGCATTAAAACTAGATAAATCTATATCTATGTAAGTTTGTAAAAATTATCGGATGATAATGTGCATTTGTAATTGTGTATGTGTGTCTGTCTAGTAGGAAGAGATCTGATGTTTCCATTTTTGTGTAGTCAGTATAGTGGGGTGATATTCTATTAATCTGGGAATGTTTTTATGTACCTACTGTCTGTATTGGATAGACATAAGTTAGATTCTTTTAAAATGGACTTAATAAAAGATGGCAATATAAGATAATGTTTTATGTGTTTATAGTTGGCAATATTATTATTAAGCTTTCAAAGTATTTTCTCCTTAAAGAACTATGTTCTTTTTTTTTTTTTTAAGTTAGGATGGCATTAGTAAAATCATACCTGGTTTTGTTCCTGCGTAATATGTGTGAAAGATTTTGTCCAATCAATCATAAGTCTCTTTTGTGTTTGTAGATGCATTTTTTTTTTTTTTTTTTAATTATGTGATGTCTCCCCTAAATAAACATTTTTGCATTGTAAGCAAATTGATAAATACTTAGTGGTGAATTTATTTTTCTTCCTGATTATATCCTTCATTGTCTTTGAGGTGGTGGTAATGATGCTAGTGTTAGGAATGGCTAATTTGTTTTCAAGTTTAGTAGAAAGAGTGTTTGAGGATAGAATTATGACTTTTATATAATTTTTGTTAGAAGTGTTGTTAGTGGTGTCTAATTTTTTGGCTTTGTGGATTTTGTAAGCTTCTAGCATTGAGAATGAAATGTCAGTAGTGAAGAAGGCTGAATGTTTTCTCAATATATTTCTCTTCTGACGCAGCTTTAATAAAAGTGAAACATGTTAGATTGATAAACGTTTCCTATTTGTTCTTTACCATATCATCCTGCTGGATTCTGATCCATATAGATCTACTAATTATATATATATATATATCTTTATTGTTCTCAGAATTCTGGTCTTGGCAACATAGTTAATCCCCTAATGTCTTTAGCATCTCCAAGTGTCTACAGTATTCCGATGTTGTTGCTGGTTGGATGGCGAGGAGAACCAGGAAAAAGAGATGAGCCTCAACACAAAGTGCAAGGTCAAGCCACACCTGGACTCCTAGGTAATATATATCATTATTTACCTTAATTATTGAATGAAAGAGAATGTCACTGTATATATATATATTTATAGTATTGGCTCCACTTTGTTCAATAAAGGGACATTTAGAGTACACTGTTAATAATTATGGTTTTGTGTTAATTTTCTAATTTCTATTTCAGGCAACATATCCTTTTTCTGTAGATGTGTGGGCCATATAATTGTTATCAGCATGGAAAATGACAATAGCAGATTTCTAATTCTGACCAATACTCTTTGAAAAACCATAAATCTGTTTCACTTTCATCCTCATCCTGTTTCACCTTCATCCTCATTCTATGGGTAAATAGTAGGGCAGACTGGAATCTCTATCTTTGATAAGGCAACCAGTCTAAGAGAAAGACATCTCTGAATTTAAAATTGTGGAGAAACCACTCTGTGTTAAAAGTTCTAGCAATTCACAGATATGAAAGAAAAGGAAGTTTTAGAGAGGCATGACTGCCTACATCCTAAAGGAACATTGCATTAAAAAGTACTTTTTCTACATCAGGGCTAGTATTCTTACAGATGTATTTTTTAAAACTTTTTAAACTAATGATCAATTTATGTTCCAGTTTTTACTTGTTACAAATATTTAAATTCTCCAGAGTGCTTTCTCAATATCTCTTTTTTCCAGTGCTTATTTGCAGCTCATTAGACAAAAATTATTTATTGTCAATCAGTAGTTGACCATTTACAGTTTGTTTCCACACTAAATCTTATTTCTTTGAATTCTTTTTCTTTTAGTTTACATCTTTTGAAGTGAATATAATTTCAGTCTTATATGACATGAGATATGTAGGTGGAGGAATAGATAGTGGCTTGGAATTAAAAACTGGAGAGCCAAGTTCAAATTTCAGTTGAGTTTGTTACATTCACATGTGCAAATTCCCATGGGAAATGTATGAATCCATATTGTCTCCCCTCATCTATGGGTTAAAAGGCTGTACTCTTTAGTCTTAGTTGGCAACCAGCCTAGGAGAAGTAGAACTCTGAATTCAAAACCAGTTAGGAACAGGTCTATAGCAACTTCATCCCATAAAAAGCTACTTGCTATGGGAACCACCGCAGCAACACCAAGTGCAATAAATCTCTACGACTGTTATTATCAGTTCCTTTACTACAGTTGGTCTAAGAGGGAGGAGTCTAAAAGAAGTGTGAGTAAATGACACATGAGAAAGATGCTCTGAAAGTAATACTTTCTAGTTATTTCCATGGAAGCTACAACAGATACAGAGAGTGCAATAACACATTTGGATAGAACAAGTTTTCAGCTACAAAATAATATTTTTCCATATAGTCACCATCATTGGCCAATACATTTTCACCATTAATGCACATTTCATTATACAGCAATTCTAACATTGTCTGTGTAGTTCATCTTTCCTCAAGTCAGATAAATCAAAAGGTGCCAATTCTTGACAATACAGTGGGTATGGTAGGAAAATCCAGCCAAAATTTGCAATGTGATCCATGATTGGTATTAACGCTAGCATTATTGTATTGCAAGTAAAAGGTTGTCCTTTTGTAAATATACACTGATGGTTCGCTCTCAGTGCTTCACCATCTCTATGAATCAACCTACTCTGTATTTTGATTTGTGTGCAGAAAAATTGGAAAAGATACCTTGTACATTCACAAGGGAATGAAAGGTCATATAATGTCATAACAAGAATTGAAAATACAAATTCTGCTTTAATATATTTCATTATTTATTCATAGGTTCACTTGACACAGTATAGGTGGGGCTGTTGGTAGGTGACACTTGGGACATCTTTACTACTTCTCTCTACTTTTGCAACAGGCTAACAGACTAGTTATTCTCTTTGGCCAGTGAAAACTCTCTTACCATCACCCCACTGGTCATCTTTACATCATGATATACAGCTCTCAACACATTATACCTCTTTACATCTCCCCTGACTGCCACTTGGCAAATAATGGCTCAAAAAAATTGATAATTCTATGTTTCTGCTTATATAAGTTTGTGATTAGAGATTTCTAACTTCTGGCCAGCTTGCACCTGAAAATTTTTATTTATCTATTTCACTTCCCTTTTGCCTACTTGTGAACAGCAAATGGTTGCTTTGAAGATCTTACTTTTAGACTTTAATGTCTATGTGCCATAAAATCCTGACTTAGATAAAATCATTTAAAGTCTACTTGACTTTCTGTTCTAGTCATGGCCGAGTCCCATTTGTGTCACATTCTTCACAGGAAAATTTGTCCCTTTGGCTTAGCATCACAGTCAGAGTTGATGTTTTGTCTGGGTTCCAGAAAATCCAAGAGGCTCACACCTTTCCTATCCAGTACACTTTATTTTTCTCACTGATGGCTGCATCTTGAATATTTTTTAGATTGGGAATTTGCATGTTGTCACTTCAGTAACTGTTACTTCAATTTCTATTCTATAATGGTGACACCATATCTTGTCGTCAGTGATCATTTGGTATAGGAAACTTACTTTCAGCCTTGTATTGAATCAGTAGGACCTGACAGACATGGCTTGTCATTGGTCATTCTGCTCGTGCAAACATCCATGAGACCCACTGGACACAAACATTACTAACATCATTTTCAATCAATCAATATGTCACTACATACCTAGTTCATTCAGTGTAATCAATTGATTTGTATGGATGACTTGATTGAGAAACTCTTTATTGATTTGACAGCTGCATAGGGTGGATTTTAATATGGATTGGCACACACATAACTGTCATCAATGCTGAAATGCATTACTCACTGCCTATTTGTGCTTACATCCATTATAAATTGGTACAATTGGAATTCAATGACACACCTCAACGTCATATGCACTTTCATGTCAGATGCCATTTTGTTATACTACCACTCTGCTGCTATTTGTAAGAAGGCAAAAAAAATTGAGTGATTGGCAAGAAGATTTAACTTTTATTGTCAATAGCAACAATATTTCATGGAAGTTGCATTTTCAGATGTATCTGTTAATGTAAATGTTCCTTCTGTTCCTTCATCATTCTTCTTTTTTCAAAGGATATAATGATCCATAATTAGAGTTACTTCTGATATCTTTAAATAGCACAAGTTACAAGTATTACAGGTAAGAGTTAAAAAAAAACAATAAAAAAACTAGCCCATCTTTAAATTTCACTGAAACAGCCAACTTACCAAAAACTTTGAGACTTCAAATGAACACAATTCCTCACCATACTACCACAGAAAGAATGTGCCAGTAATTGGCTCCGAGATTGAGTTGGGAAATTCACTTTTAGCCTTGACTTCAGACGCAACTGAATTATTCAACAAACTTTCAAACAGCTTTCATCCATCGGCCACAATGACAAATACACTACACACCTTCATAGCTAAGTTTTGGTGCAAGGTTTCTTTGTGAAAGAGAATTGACATCACTCAGTCTGGAACAAGTTTGACAGACAAGATACATAAACTCAATAAGAACAAATTATATATATATATATAATTTAAAAAATATGAGCTTACCTAGGTGAAAAATTAGTGATTAGTTATGAGTGCTGTGCAACATTTAGAGTTGTTTATATTCTGCACTTTGCTCTTACTTGTGTATTTTTTTTTTCTTTCTTTCTTTTTTGTCATGACCCACTGAAGGGTTGGGACCCACAGTCTGAAAAACCCTGCTCTAGAATGTATAAAATCCTGTGATATGAAATATAAGTGATTTAGTTTTAAATTTGTTCAGTATCTGTCTATATTTCTGAGATGTGTCCTCAAGGACACATGGCACAGTGGATAAAGGCATTAGGTAGATCCAGTAACAGGACCCAAAAAGTGTGAGTTCAATACCTGGTTAAGGCAGTGGAGAACTTGGAGAGGGGAATTAACAGGAGATAACTGATAACTGACATTCATTAGACATGGCACGTGGAACTAGAACAGTCTACCCCAGTGAGCGAAATAAAAGGTTCAGTTTGACATTCCAACCACCTGAAGAAGGCTGGAGTGTACAATGGCCGAAATGTTGTAATAAATATGGCGACAAAGTTGAGGACAATAGTCAGAATAATGTAAATATTGTTAAATTTGTTCCTTTACATGGAGAGTCCAGTAAGACAAAATTGTAGTAAGTAGACAAATTCCTTTTTACCTTTTTTTTTCTAATTTTATTTTTGCTCTAACTTTAGTGTTGATCACTTTACTTGACTGCTGTCTTATTTCTAAATGGTATATTTCTACAGATTTAAAAATATTTATTCTCATATATATATCCTCAGACAGTGCAACAGAAACATACAAAAGATGTTATAGGTCAATAGATATTAAAAAATCAATTTGGTATTTATAGTTGGGTTAGAGAGAAAATGGCTGAAACATTCCACAGGCAGATGCTTTTTCATATAGCTAAACAAGTATATTCAGCCAATGGTGAAGTCTGGAGCTGCAGTAATGATGATTGATGTTTCGTATAAAGGTACGTGTTTTATGTGTCTGCAACCAGTCATTAACTCTCACCATTTATTTAACATCTTTTTGTCATCCATGCCCTATAGTTTTTTTTCAGAGAGATACAGGCCCTATTTGCTACCATTTTCACCATAGGATTTTACATTATTCACTATTTCCTACATCTATTTCTTTTAACCTCCAATAATGAGCTTTGTTGCATTTTTTTACTACTCATTACTCAGGCTCATTTTATGACTATAATATATCTTTTTACACTTCCCATTTGCAGCTCCAATATAATATTTATTATTTTTACTTGTTCTTGCAGCCTTATAGACAATATTTTTGACCAAGCAGTTGCTTTCAAATGGTATTCACTCTTTATCTGGCACTTACATTTATTTACTCTTTTTGCCAATTCACCATTATTGCTGTTATGGTTGAATATCAGCTTTGTCATGTTACTGGTAAAGCTGTAGATGACCATAACATTATTCTTGTCGAATAATTTTTTAGGTGTTTTTCTTTGTTCTAATAAAATGTTACCTTCATACAATTTCTTAATAAATCTTGTCTTACAGTCTTGAAGCTAACAGTATTAATAATTCTTTTGGTAGGCCTGAATCTCTAACCAAGTCATTCAATTTGGCTTGATCCAAACTTTTAGGTCTTGTGGTTGATGTATCAACAAAATATGTATTGTTATCATATTTAGGAATATCCTTTGATATATTTATATCACTTTCATTTTCTAGTGAAGGCAGATGTATAAAAACATGTGAGAAGATTTTATCTGAATAGATCACTGGGCAAATTACTGAATTTAGATTTGGTTAATTGAATTTCTTCTGAGTTTTCTTACTAGAATCAGAAATCTTTGAAAAACAAAAATAACAATGAGTTATGTTGTTTTTTTTTTTTGGCTCTTGCCATATCATTGGAATGCTAAATTCTAGTCTGTTGCTAGTTCTCTTTGTCCACTGGTGTAAATGTCTGACATGGTTAGCACATTTGATGTGGGGTTCACAATTTGTCCTGAGTTGAGATCATTCTGCTGATTTATTGTATTAGGACATCAATCTGAAAGGTTAAAAATATAAATGTAAGTTTCTACTCTTCATATTAGCTGATGTATAGTCAAGTGTTTAGAATATTAGTGTTCTGGTCGTAAGATTCAAATTTTAATTTTGCCATGGTTGATTTATCAAGGTGATGACTTTTTGATTATATTAACCTGGGAAGTAGGTCTCAGCAGACAGCACTGTTGGGAAGTATCTAAGAACTATACCACAGGTTGATCTAAGCTTTGTGATTGAAATTGGGTAGATGAAAGTGTTCAGGAGCTAGTACTCAGTCACAAATGCTCACGGCCAAGGGTTTGAGCATACTGGCCTTATTCAACTACTGATCACACCAGATTATGCACTCTCTCTTTCTCAGAAACTTTAACTAAGGTCTGATCAGTATAAATTACAAGTTTACTATGTGTGTTGAAGAAAGACAAATGTACCTGAGCAGGCTTCTACAGCAGGAATTAAGTAGCTACTTTAACAGACTGGCATACCTTAACATACAAGCACCTAACAATTATTAGTCAACTCTAAACTTTTGGAGCCCAATTTTTATATTATATTGCTTATACACCACAATGAACATATATAATGATTATTCTGAAATATATTTAGATATTTGTGTTAAAACTGATGCTATTCCAGACTTCTCACTTCTATTAGAAAATGAATGATTAAAATTTTATCAGTGTGTTATAGTGTTACTTGATATGATAGGCAAAATTGGGTTCTATTTTTTAAATCAGTGATTAAAGCCAAAAACAATTCTCAAACTAAAGTCACCAGAAAAAAGTTAAATTTTATTAACCAGTGTAATCAACAATCTTTGAAAAATCTAAGACACATAGTTTAAAAAATCTCATCTGTTAAATTCATATAAAATCTCTTGAAAATATTGATCCTGAAATATTTTTCTTGTAGCTGCCATGGGGATTCCATTCCAGCCTCTGCCAGATTATCATGAAGGAGCTGAACAGGTAAGAGAAAAAAATGGAAAGAATCAATTCTAATCTTTATCATCATTTATGTACAACATAATTGCTACAGTTAAGTGTATGTGTGTGCATGCATGCATGCATATCTCTGTGAGCATTTGTGTATATGTTGAATATCATTTGGTTATTTACTGGATATACTATTTATTATTAGGAAGCATGACTTGAAACAGTGAAAGGAATTTTGAACTTAAGTGAGTTAAGGATGGGTGTGAATTTCTTTAGTGAGAGTAATTTAAAGATTTGGGTCATGAAGCTTGCCCCTTAAAAAGTCATGCTTAACTGATTAACCTAGTGAAATGTTCTGCCTGGCCAAGAAGATTGAAAAAAAAAACCTCAAAAAAGCCCAAGCTATTCAATATCCACTTGTATGTATGGAAAAGGATTATGTCAGTATTTAATTTAAGTCCTAATACAATTGTCAGTATAGCAAATAGGAAAAAATGAAAAAAAGTCTCATTAAAAACTAAATATAAACTCTGGAAAATTGATTAATACTGAAGTGTACAAACTGGTAATAATATATTTTAACAATTACATATACTGTAATTCCCCATGTATAATAAGTATTTTTTCTAAAAAAAAATAAGCAAAATTAGGGGCGTGTATTATGCACAGCTATAAAAAAAATCTTTAAAAAATTGTCATTTCATAGGTTGATTTCAATTGTGAATTGACTACTCGCCACAAACATACAACAATTTGACACTAGCATTTGGTGATTGTGACCCCCATAAGGATATCAAATACAATCATATGTACCTAACAATGCTTACAAATGTAAAATAAAATGAGAATTACCATAAAACTAAATTAGAATAATATTATTCTATGTTTAAAATCATATTTTTTAATAAGTGTAGGAAATGCTGGTAGTAATGAAACTAGAAAGGTACAATTTATAGGTTTGATTACCAAACAAGGGGTGTATATTATGTGTGATTAGAAGCATTTTCCCACACTTTCAACATAATTTTACGAGTGCATATTATTGATGAAGGCATATTATACATGGGGAAATTACAGTAAGTGTTTTTTCAATAAATAATGAATTTTTTTTTTGTATTTTGTTCTCAATAAACAATATTTCATAAATCACATTTCAGTTATACAACTTTCAAAGAGTCTCTAGAGTTAAATTCAAATAGCAATTTTCAGCTTTTTCTTTTTCATTAGTGGTTGTACAACTTGGAGCAGATTCTTTTATATAATAAATGCAAATGTCAGTGTGTCACACTTTTTCAACTTTACTCCTAGAGGCAGTGGCCCAACATATCATACCATTTTGGAATCACACTGTGAGCAAATTAAAAACATTCTGGGCTGGATCTGAACCTGCAATCCTGAAATTTTGGATTCCCAAGTTTTTATTATTGCTCTTTTTATTATTATTATTATTATTTTATATGATTTTTTACAACAAATGTTTTTGTATGATAATTTTTATAACTTGGAAATAAATTTTGGAATAATTAAAATTAATTGCAAAATCCAGTGAAAGTCACCCATCAAATAAAAATAATTGTTTGTATGGAAAGTAAGGACCTACATACATCAAATTGTCTTTAAATTAAGTGGTGGAAGAAGAATTATTGTTGAAAGGAAAGCTTAAATATTAATGCAATACTTAAATGTAGTGATCAGTTTTGAGTTCTTCTGTAGTTTATTGTTGCCTATCACATCTATTCCTCTCTACCTAATGTGCAAAAATTTTTGCCCAATTATGAGCCCTCCATAGGAACTAGCTTTTAACCTAGTAATTTTAATAATTTCAAAAATACTCAATTTTTATGTCCATAATTGTAAAATCTTTTGCGAGATTATCCTGTGTAAAAGCTTCAAGTAAACTGAAATGTTATTTATGAATGAAACATCAATGAATGATTTATGAATGAAACATCAATGAATGATTTATGAATGAAACATCAAAAAGGTCATTTGCATTAATAATTGCAAAAGAAAATCTATCATCAGAAATAACTTGTTGACTAAAATCAGAGCTTTGAAAATTTAATTTCCCACTGCTGATAATATTAATTTTGTTTGTATATGAAGGCTCTGAAAACTGCTTGCCACTACATGAAGAGTTCAAAAGGTCCCTATTGCTTATTGGTCAAACGACAAACTTTTCTTCCATACCGTTTGAAGAAGAAAGAACCTGAGTAAGTTTTGAAATTAATTTTGTAATTTTTAACAATTTCATGTATAAAAACGAATGACACAGTGCAGTTAAAGTTTTGGTAATTATATCCTTGGTTTTGATCAATATGTAAAATACCATCAACGCACTTTTTGCATGCACTCACATATCTCCCCATACATGATGTATGTATCTATGCACACATCTCCCCATGCATTGACATGCTTTTGTATATAACTACTCATATATGAACTTAGCTGTGAACACATTATAGTCTATTGTTTTCATTTTGCAACAACAAAATTGTATAATAAAAAAATAAATATACATATAGATTATTGCTATTGTAAGTAAAGCTTACATAAAAATTCACATATTTTTGTATCTAAATAAGATATAAAATGTATAATAATAAAATATAAAATAAGATACAATAAAATATAAAATAAGGTAACTGATTTATCTTTATCTACTGTGCTATTTATTATAATATAAAAATTATTTAAAGTAAAATGATACAATTTAGTATATATCTTGGTCTCTTATTTTACAAGAATTTTCTTAAAATATTAAAATTTCTATAAAGAAATTTCAACTTGCATTATTTTACTTATGTGTATTTATACACATACACAATCATATTAGGAAAATTAACAACAAAGTGGAAAAAATTTTCATGTTACACATTTTCTCCTTTGTTGATGTATGTACACATGTGCATGAAGAGGACACTGAAATTTTAAACTTTCAAATTAGTTTTTTTCTTTGTGTTTAGTTATTTTCTTTTTATGATAAAATATAGTTTAATAAAGGTATGCTATTTTTATAGGGTATCTGATATATGTAAATATAAGTATTGTGGACACCGTATAACACCAAGTAACAAGAGTATATTTCATTATTTTCATCTACCAGCCTGAATATTTCAGAAACCTTAGAGAAAAATATATACTATCCAGTAGGATTCAAACCCTAAGAGAAACCATCAAGATCTACTGTGCTTTGACCCCTCAGCTATAGAGTGTGTCGATGACCAAGCAAAGTTGAATACTGCATATTTTTCTCTAATAAGATTTCTTGAACATTCAGGCCAGTAGACAAAAATAAATATACTGTTTAATAAATAAATGGAGGATCTACTCAAATATGAGTATCCACTAAAAATAATGTAATAAAAATCTGTCAGATTAATAAATAAAAAATCCATCCCTTTCTTTACATACAAACAAATGAGCCAAATCTACGCACTATTTTCATTAACTATTCAATCTCATTGTAAAGACTCATTCATCTTTTATTTTGTGATTATCACTTTTATGAATAAAATGTACTTTCCAGTTTCATCCGAGAAATTTTATTTTTTTTTTTATTTTAAATATATTCTAGATTGCATTATCAGTTGCAACTTCTCTTTAAACAATGGAATGAATTGTCACTTTTTTTGCATTAAACACTTGGGTCCAATTGATGAAATATCTTGTGGAAAGTTTTCTTTGTTTTTTATGTTATTACTCTGGCCATGTATGAAATAGTGATCGAGAACAATGGAAGGCAGTGAAAATAATGATTATCCTCAAATGTCTGGAAAATATTTCACTGATAAAAATAATCAGGGTTGAAGAGGTTGCATTGATTTTAATGCAAAATTCATGAGCTGCACTGTGCAAGTATTTCCTTAAGCTTGAAAATGAACAACAAAAAAAATATCTAAATATTTTTTGCTTTTAGGTTTTTCATGAGCAGAGAATTTGCTATGAAAGTAATTGTGGACAACATGAGTCCCAAAGATGCAGTTGTGAGCACAACTGGAATGTTGTCCAGAGAACTTTTTGAATATAGGTAAGGATTCCATTTTTTAATAACAATTTTATCTCCTTAATAGAACCATCTTTTCAAAGAAACACTGGCTAAACTGTATACAGTCTTATAATAAAAGTACATTGTTTTTTAACTAAATTTTTCAGTGTCTTTCTTCAATGTTTTTTTTTTTTTTTCATTTTGATATTATGCTTATTGTGTTTCTTATGTAGATAAAGTCATGTAGAATGAATAGACATTGAAGTTGCATATTGCTTCATATGATCATTTAATTATTATTTTCTTCAAGAAGTAACTATACTTTTTCATTTATCTTTAGCTACTTTGTTGATATCAATTTGAACAGATATTAAGATAATTCCTCATATAGAAAATTATCATATGCTTTATTATTCTGACCAGCATTCTGATCTTGGCTGTTGAACTTCCAGGTTTACTCCAGGTTTTTGTCTTCATACTTGGAATTTGAAACCCTTTATTTAATATATAGGGGTAGATTCTCTTCATTTCATATTTAGAGGATATCTTGTATCACTTAGTTTCACTTTTATGCTGTTTGTTCATTTCTTCCACTGAATTAAACTATATGATTTTTCAGCACTACCAATTCCATGGATTAAACTTACAACTGCTGAGGAACCAGATATGTTTTAAGCAACATTTTTTTTTGTTTCACTGGGCCATATTAAGTTTCTTACAAATTTGGGACAACTAGAACTTAATTTTTAATTAGATGCTGAAAAATTATTATTCACTATCACTAGATTTTCAATAGAATTCATTGTTCCAGAATAAGAGAATAGTTAAAAAATGGTGTTTATGATATATAAACCTTCATAGGACTAATATTGGGTTTAATAAATTTTTGTATTGACAGATATACACTCACTAGTCATTTAAGTAAGTACATATAAACAAATAATTTTTTATACAAATATCTAATCAGCCAATGTGGCAGCAATTTAATGGATATAAGCATTTAAACCTGCTGAATTTCATTTCATGCATCAGTATAGGAAACAAAGGTGATTTGAGTGACTTTTAATGTGACATGTTTGTTGGCACCAGATGGGCAGGTCTGACTATTTCAAAAACTGCTGATCTACTAGGTTTTTCACAGAATGGCCAGAAAAATTCTGTGGACAGAAAACCTTTGATGAAAGAAGTCAGGGGAGAATGGCTAGACTGGTTCTAGCTGACAGAAAAGCAACAATAGCTCAAATAATCCACTTGACAACGAAGGTATACAGAAGAACATTTCTGAATGCTCAACACACAAAACTTGAAGTAGATGCAACAGCAAAAGATCATGATGGATGCCACTCATATTGGATAAGGATACCGAGGCTACAATATACTAAGGATTAGAAAAAATGAACAATAGAAGATTTGGTAAAAAAACCTTGTCATATGTTATTTTTGGCATTTTTATTTGGCACAAACATGCAGAACATGTCGATGCAGGGGAAGTAACTAGCACGCAATTAGACAAACAAAAGAAATGTTAGATTTGCTTTATCAGTTTAAAATAAAAACCAAATAATCTGTTTAATGAAAATATTTGATAACTAAAACAAGTTTTTAAGAAATATAGTCCTATTTATTTAAGATAAATTATCAATCATGTTATTGCTTATTTTTTAAAGAGTGGAAAAAGATATTGGTCATGAGAAGGACTTTCTAACTGTTGGTTCAATGGGACATGCTTCAGCTATTGCTCTGGGAATTGCCATGCAGAGACCAAACAAACAGGTAAGATTAGTTAATTTTCTGTTTCTCTGATTCATTTTCATTAACCAACAAGTGATGAATAAAGCTCCATTTGCAATAAGAATCAATCAATTGCTTAAATTAAATGGTTTCTACACTAAGCTTCTGCTTGGAATCATTTTTGTTGTCTGTGTCTTTTTACTTTTTTTATTACATACTCATTGTCTCCCACCTTTTATACAAAATAATTTAGCAAAAGATTTTACAATTATGGACATAAAAATGGTATATTTTATTACATTTTTAAATTGTTAAAATGAAATTAAATTTTTGCACAGTGGGAAATGTGAAGCAAAGTAAATAGAAAGTTAGTATCACCAGTTCTTTTAGTCATCTATTTGCCTCTCTGCTCATATTTTTTTACTACATGATCATGTAGTAAAAAAATTGTATTCATTACAAAAGCTACTTAATAAAGGTTATTTATAATAGCATAAAGTCCAGCAAAAATGTTGGTGTGAATAAATTCTATATAATATTTTCTGTTGGATATAAATAAAATCTTCATTATATTTTTGAGTTAAAGATACTCGTAAAATAATTAGCTTCTGATACATGTCTTCAAAATGTCTTTCTATTGTAGTTTAGCTTTTCATGATAACTCATAATACTTGATTCTAATTTGAAGAGTTTTGCAAATGCAGGCAAATCATCTTCCAAAGCATCAGCAGCAAACAATTTGAAAATATCTCTGTTAATTTTTTTTCCTTGGTAGATCTTCTGCCTTGATGGTGATGGTGCTGCTATCATGCACATGGGATGCTTAGCAACAATTGGTCAGAATGGTCCATCAAACCTGAAACACATTATCATCAATAATGGTTCTCATGATTCTGTTGGTGGGCAACCAACTGATGCCCAAAACAGTAACTTTTCCTTCTGTGATATTGCCAAAGCCTGTGGGTATAAAGAGGTTAGTAAGTTCTTTTATCTTGGAATTTTTTTTATTCCTTGTTATAATTCAAGGCAAGATTCTGTATCTTTTCAAACATGTCATCTTCCTTCTTGTTTCCATTACTAATATCATTTTCTTGGAAATGTTTTTCATAAATTCATTGGTTTTCAATGGAATTATTTTTCAGGCTGAAATACTTTTTATTAACTTATAACTATTAATAGAAGTTGTCTGATATTTTATAGGAACCTTTATTTCAATAAGTAAAATGACAAAATTAGTTACTTTTAAGGAAATGTAAATGTGAAAGTATAGAGTTGTTAAGAATATTTTTGAGCATTCATAAATTTCAAAGCCTAACTATATTTTTTTTACTTCTGTTTATAATACATGTTGTAAAATAAAATCCTTACATTTATATTGATAAAGTCCATCAGAGGATGAAATATGTTGGTAAAGAAAACTTTTTACAGATATATTATTTATATCTGAATTTTTACACACATACATTAGTGGGCACTGAAGTCAACAACCAGTGGTGATGGTCTGTTTCATGCTTAAACATAATATTCAGCGTCTGAAGATTGTGTTTAAGTATGAAACATTGTCAATGTTGGCTTCAATGTCCACTTATATATTTATTATGCTCTGTCCCTGATATTGAGCACTTTAACCCATAAACATAGCATACCATAAACCTATATATTCTCTCTCTCTCTCTCTATATATATATATATATATATATATATATATATATATATGTATATAGTTTAGTCAACTACAGAGCAACAATAATTTGGTGTCCAATGAAGATAAAAATCATTACATTATGCATACAAATGACCAAAGCTATTAATAAAGTATAACTACAACTAATGAAAAGAATTTTCTACTTTTTATCAGTTATATTTTGTTGATTATACTATGTAATTATTGTAATAATGTTTTTCCTTTTGTTTCATTATGTTGCAGGCAAAATCAGTCTTGACTGAAGAAGAATTGAAAAACAGTATAGTTTGGTTGAGGGGGACAAATGGTCCTGTATTGTTAGAAATTAAGGTCAATTCTGGGGGTAGGAAAAACCTTGGCCGACCAACACGTACAACACATGAGAACAAAACTGACTTTATGCATTTTTTGGCTATTAATTAATTCAAGATATTTCAGAAACATAATCCTTATTTTCACTTCCATCAATTTTTAAACACACTGACAGAATAAGAAATAAGCACCATTTTTTGATATGTCACATTTAAAAAATATATTCATTAATATATCATTTAATATCTTTTGTACCAATAGAAGGTAAATATTAGGTTCGTGCAAAAATAATGTCGGTTTTTGACGTTGATACATCAAAAACCGGCATTATTTTTGCACCAACCTAATAGTTCAAATGATAATTATCTCTCTGTAAGAATACTATGAATTAGGTTGAAACAGGTTTTTTTTTTTTTTCACTGAATTTTTATGTTATCGAATATTGCAGTGTTGATATTTTTATGAGTCAAATCATGTATGAGTAATATTATCTTTAATTTTTGTTTTTATTAGATGAAGCATTGTTAACCATTATTAATTGTTTAGTATTTCTTTCATTTCCATTTTAAATTTTCCATCATGATTATCCAGGTTACCATCAGAAAAATTGCACAGATCAGAAATAAATAATAAGCACTTGGTGAGACAAACTAACCATTTTGAAAAAAAAGTATTTCTTACCATAACTGCTGCTTCATTGCATGGGCTTTTGTTATTTATTGTTGGCTGTAGATTATAATCCAATAAAATTAAGATCAAAGAAATACAATTCAAAAATTAATATTGCATAAAACCCTAACCCTCTAATTGTCAGTATCAAATATGAGAGAGAATTGTGTAACAGAAAGTCTTAAAGGATATTTGTGTTGACTGATTCTAACAATTATTTCATGGAAACCTTGCTGGGTATTTAATGGAACAAAAAAATGGGATAATTTTATTACTGAACTTTTAATCATGTGACTAGACGATTGTTGCAGTAGGTGAAAAGCCATCTGTACATTAAACTATTTAAATAAGACTCGATGATATTCATATTATAATTTTGCATAATAAAAAATTGGACTTAATTTTTTTTTTTTTTACTGGTAATATATACATTCTATATATGAAAAGTTTCATTTCTTTTATTTTTCATGAATGTTTAAATATTATGGCTTATATAAAGCCCAATGAGAAAATCTTAAATAAGACTTTGATCTCTCAAAGATGAAATTGTTGTTTCTCTTATTTTATATTTTAATTCTTTGTTGATCAATCTTAAAGTTTAAAATAAATTTTAAAGGTTTCAGACATTAAAACCAGATAACAATTTTAAGTAATGTCTAATTGCAATTTCACTTCCATATTCTGAAAATAGTAATTTAATTTTTTATTTCTATTGCTGTTTCTGTTATTCCTGACATCAACTGAAAGAAATTATTGCAAAATTAGATTTCCTTTGTTTACATCATCTGATAAAAGTGCATAATTATTATAATAAAATTAAATATGGATCATTAACTTCTGTGGGTTTCTTCTCAGCATCCAACATGAATTATAAGGTACTTTGATTAATCACTTGCACATCATATGTTTTTTTAAAAAACTCTTTTGCTGCTATCTGCAATGTAAGTTAGACTTCTTAACTGACTGCATTATACACCTATGGCTGAATTTACATATCTATGGAAGATTTAGCTTAAACCTTTTAATTTCACAAAAAAGTTCAAAGTTCATAATTTGGGTGAAAGTAACTAAAATCAATTGATAATTTTTTTTCTTGTCATTTTAGTGAAGCTTTATCTAAGATAATTTACCCATTAGATAATTATTAAATAAAATATTGTTCTGAATAAAACTTTTGCAATTATTATTTAATTAATAAACAAACAAATATTAATTTTCGAAATGTTTTGGTATCACAGAAATGTTAAAATTTTCATTATTTTTTAATGCTTAACAGCTTTATATTATTAGGTTGGTGCAAAAATAATTTCGTTTTCTCACATAGTAACATATGTTAGAAAACGAAATTATTTTTGCACCAACCTAATAATTATATTTTCTAATCGTGTAACACTGGTGATCCACAGCCAACACAGTGAAACACTGACTATAAATGAAAATCAATTAACTGCAGCACATTTTGAACAAAATCAGTTTCCATTAAAAAGTATACAAATATTTTTACTAAAGTATGCATTCTTTTTTATTAATAAGTAAATAATGAATAGAAGTCATATACTCTTGGACTGTTGAAAGGGTAATTTTATTAAAATTATTTATTTGCATGAGAGTACAGACTGTGAAATTTGAAGAGATTAGAGCACTTATCTGAACACTTTGCTTATTTCACTTGATTACAAAAATTAGTGGCATGTATTAGAGTGATAATCATTCTCTAAAGCAATATTTTTGACGGGGGGTCATTATGGGATATTTAGAATACAGAAACAATAATAAATTATTTAATTGTATTGTGTGTTGGAATTTATTGTGGTGTTCCAAATTGGATAAAGTAATCAACATCAGCTCTAAGATATACTCAGCTCAGTTAGATATTGATCATTTTTAAACATAGAACAAAAATTGAAAAATTATTTGAAATATCAAAATAAAAAATTCTGATGCTATACATACCAGAGTTGTCATGTAATTTGGGTGTAGACTATGACTTGCTATTTGATAGTTTAAAAAGTGAATGCTGAATTTGTTGCATTATATAATATTGGCTTTCCTTCAAGCTTCTGATTGTAAAGTCTTTAGTGACACAGGTCATAATAAAAAAAATAGGATAATGTAGTCTATATTTAAAGCAGGCTGTTGTGAGAATTATAAAAGAAGAGTGTTTCAGATACATGGAATATTTTGTGTATGCTTGGAAATGAAACATTTAAAAAAAAATGTAAAATATTTTTATGAAAAACTATTTTTGTATGTGCAAATTAAGAAAAATAAAAAAAGCAAAGAAAAAGTAATTTTTGCAAAACATTTTTCACTTTGATAATCTATTTTTATTTTTGGTTTATCGAAACTAGATGTCAAGGATTTAATAATATTGCAGTTCTGTTTTGTGTAACCTTGAAGAGAGCTCCACATATTTTAATCATTTATTAATTGTTCTATTTTTATCATTAATGTCTGATGTATTTAAACCATTGATGCCTTACATACTGAATCTGTTGCTATTGAATATTTCTCCACGCCTTGATATTAATAAAATTGAATTCATTATCATATGCCAACATTTCATATGAAAGCAACATGATGCCATGGAACAGTGGCTGACTTTCTAATTTCATAAGCCACTGTGAGGAAATTTGGTCACTAATGATTTACACTTTTTACCTATTTTATTATGTAATAATAATATGTAGTAATAATAATAATTATTATTGGCTAGCTTAGACCAGCCAAAAATAAGAATACATATTTTTATATAATAAAAATAAAATGAGTTTGTAATACATCCTAAATACATCTGATTGTCAATTTAATAGCAATCATTTTGTATGTTGATTTTAATTTGTATTTAAACATTTAAAAGGTTAGTTATTCTGTTAAGTTAGAATACTATTATAGTGAAAAGAGCAACTAAAGGGATTAAGCTCTGTAATACATAAAAAATTTTCTAATATGCTAAAAGTTATTAGAAGTAACAATATGCTTTTAGATGGCATTTGAAGCATTGAAGCCAATAAGTAGTAACCGATTAGTATCAGTTGATCTCAGTTAATCTCTTTAGCTCTCAGCTATTGGTTGTAATAAGGTAATCTCTAATCTTTCTCTGTATATCTCTGCTTTTATATGACATGAAAATTTAATACTCTTTATCTGATTTTCTATCTTTGTTTGTTTTCATCATTGTACTTAGTTCAGGCAAATTTTCTCATTTTCATTTTGGTCATTGTAATTTCTGTCATTCCGGAACACAACAGAAGCCTGACAAAAGCTGCAAGGTATGGCAGCTGAAATATTGTGATAAAAGTCAGAACAAGAAAATGAATCCAAATTAACCAAAGCACAATTTTAAAAATGAATAATTTAGAGGTTGTAGCACATTTTTGTTATGTGCTCTCAATTATAGTTGCTTCTTGCAAAAGAAAATAGGAAAGAGCAGTGATAGAAAATGTAGTTTTAATGAACATTAATGAAAAAAAGTGGATGTAATATTCTGCATAAATAATTATTGCTATTACACTACACATTTTAAAATATGTGACCCAATAATTTCTGCATTAAAATAATGATTTTTAGATTACTATTTTAATCTTTAAAAATGTTCTTATATTCTGTCCTTGATAGATATGTTTAAATATATGTATCTCAAAGAACTTATTACTTATGCTTTTCAAAAGAGATTCTGCTTTGTAGCATTGTCAGATTCTAGTTGTTTTCACAGTTCCAAATAGATTTCCTTTTCTAATGGAAGAGTACAAAAATAGACATGACTGATGCATATTTTGTATTCTGTGCAAACTTCATGAATTATGATTGACATCCATCTTGCTTTCACACATTCTACATTTGCTATTTTTTTTGTCTTGTTTATCTTTATTAAGATTTGTTTATAATTGTTGTTTTTGACTGCCATTAATAAGGATTTAGATACTTTCTTCTGATGTACTTGTTTCATTTGAAATTCCTCTAGTTTGTCTCTTGAAATTTATCCCTTTTGTTGGAATTTCTTGCTCGTCCATCCATTCTTTTGTTCTAATGGAACTTGTTATAATTTATCTTTATCACTCTGATGCATATATAGTGCTTAAGTACCTTGATAGCAAAGTTAACACAATCTTCAATGTTGATGAACCTTATACATTATACCTTTTTCCTTTTCACATTTAGTTTTTCAACATCCCTTGGGTGATAGGCTTTATGCTTATCCATTATCATCAATTTTGTTTTTTGAGTCGACTTAATAATAAATTTATTTTATTAATGGTTTTGCATAAAATATTAGCTTTTCTAATTTTTCTCTCATCATCCGTAATGCCATCAGTGCCTTTTGTTAGCAAACTAGCCATTAAGAATTTTTTATATCAAGTACAAATATATAATATGTTATGAATTGAAAACTCACTGAAATTGAAAAATGCAATAAATAACAGTAAACTTAGGGCACTTTTTTGGGTAGCAATCTAGTGTTGCAGATAAATTATTAGGTTGGTGCAAAAATAATGACGTGATAATGTCGTTTTTTGACGTTAAAAATACGTCAAAAAACGACATTATTACGTCATTATTTTTGCACCAACCTAATACTATTGAACATCGAGTTATCCTTACTAGGGTATCACATACTTGTGGCCTTGTTTAAGCTAAAATTAATAAATAAATGGCATGTTTCATTGTTATATTTTATTGAAAAGCTTTGGTTCAATTTCATTTTAACCAGCTAAATGTTTAGGCTTGTTATCAATTCTTATGGAGGAAAAAAAAAATGATTTTTAAACAGGATTCTCATAATAGTCCATGTTTGTATATTTTTGAAATTTAAATTTAATTATTTTTAAATAATTTAATTTCCATAAAGTACAAAGTGAAATTCTTACATAAAAAAATTTAGAAGATGAATAGATGAGTCTAAATAAATTACCTTAATGATTTAAAAAAATGTTTTTCTTGTGAAATGTTTGGAAAATGTAACTGCCAAATGCAAAATAATGCAGAAAATATAAGCTTTTCCTTTTTTATGTGTAAAAGGGAGGTAACTCTCAGGCACTTTAACAATGACTCATGAATTACTTTGTTTTTCAAATTAGAAACCGTGGAATATTTCTAAAACAGTAGTTAAATTATTTATCATTCCTGCAGGTCATATGATTTCATTTCACAGAAGAAATAATAATGTATATTGAAAAATAAAAGTAAGATAAATGAAGTTACAAGAATCCCAAATCTCACATTTTCCTTACATATTAAGCAGATTTACATTTTTTTTAAGACTTGTTTAAGAATTTTTTTCACAGCAAGTTGAATTGTTAATAATTACATTGTTTCAATCATTCTTAACATGCAAGTGCTTTTGATTCTATGCATACAATATTCTTCAATGACTAACCATTTTCATTAAAAAAAATTTCATTAAAAAAAATTGCACATTATTGAATTTATGATATGAAATATTTGTATTGTGGAATTTTGTATATTTTTTATTTTACAGTATTTGTTTTTTTTTTTTTTGGTTCAGCATTTTTATTAATTGCAGCTAAAGTTTATAGTTTTACTTTACAAGTATTTTTAATTGTAAATTTGAAATTTTGATGAACTTAGATTTTTTTTTATTTTCCATAAAACTAAATTGGATTCTATTTTGTTACATTAATTCAAGAAAAAACCTTCCTTTTGTGAATTCCTATTATCTGAATGCATGAAATGGTTTATTTTAATGTGATAACAGTTTTATTATTACTTTTGATATTAGATCTTCATAAATTATCTAATAAATGATCTCTTATTAGATTGTTATGGTGTTCTATTATTAGCATAAATTTTATTGTTGCTAAAACCTTTTCTGTTTTTATTTAACTATAAATTTATCACCAAAGTTAAGCACTGTCAAGCCTGGTCAGTGTCTAGATGGGTGACTACTTGGAAATACTAGGTGCTGTATGCTTGAATAGATGAGTAGTGTAATGGATAATAACTTGGAATTGGAAATCTAAGAGCCAAGTTCTGATTCCAGTCAGGTTCATTATATTTACTTATATACAATTTTTTTAGAGATAATGATTTACTAGTACAAGTTCTACTAATTATAGTAGGATTGTATCAGTAAATCCTTATCTCAAAAAGTTTCTTACAATATACAAGTATTTTCTGGTTTTGATAAGCTATAAGTTGATAAGCTATAAAACAACCCAAATCCATTAACATCATTAATCTTTGTTATGTGAAAGCTGTTACAAGATAGCATTTTATGTACTCCAGGTTGATCAGAGACTGAAAATAATGACTGGAAAGTGAGTGATTTAACATTATATCTGTCACATGCACATTTTGTTGTGATTAATATTTAATAAAAATCCTCACCAAATTCTTACGTTTTCTTAACCAAAACATAACTGTGTCATAAGAAAAATGAGTTTATAATGAAGGACTTGTGAACTGTTAAGGAAATTGTATTTGAAAAAGAGAAAATCTTCTATGCCATAAGCAGCAGTATAGAAGAACAATGATTAAAGACTAGTTTCAGCAATTGAAAATACAGGTTAAATCAAATGTCATTGTTATCCATACAGAAGGGTATGATTAATAAAACAAAATCAAATTGTACCAATGGCCATAGACAAACAAATGCAAATATCAAGAAAGGATAGAAAATTGTTTTGGGTTTTTTTTTCCATCACAAAGTTTAGCGTTTTAAAAAGAGTAATATTTTCATTTTTAAAATCAAGAATTTTTCAATAATTTAAAAGATTCTTTTTGTGTGTCTATAAGGAAGACAATAAATGACGGAAATATTAACTCAAAATGACATGGTTTACCTTGTAGATGCAGTCAAACAGAAGAGTATTGTTTGATGCATTGACCTTTTTGTATTAGAATCTCATGTGGTTTCTTTGTATGTAACATCATCATTCTTTATATATAGTTTTTTTGGCTGGGGCATGTCTTCTAGTTACAAGGGGGGATAACAATACAGATTGAAAAATGTATTTTTCTTAATTTCTTCCCCTCCTCTTTTAATGCATCATGTGAAATTTCTTATTGTGTCATTCTTTTACATTGTTTTATTAAATTATAATTTCCATTAAAAATGCCTGTGTTCTACTGAATTCTTTGATTAGTATAAATTATTGCAACAGTTTTATTTAGAATGAACTGTGGAAATTATTTTGGGATTTGAATTTAATTAGGAAATAATGTTTGTTAGCAGAAGTGTTTATAACTTTTCCTAAAAAATGATGACTACTGCCTAAAGAATGTTTTTTTTTAAATAGTAAAAACAAATCTCATGTGAAATAGTGCCTTAATGGCAGCTTACTATATTGGAGCAGCTTTCAAATCTTCAAAAAACATTCTTCAAGTGATTGTATTATTGTTTGTTAAACAGTTTAAAAGTATTCAAATTTTAATCAATAAAATATCATGATATACAAAATATTTCAATTTTGATTATCGTTTTCATTATCTTAGATTTGGTGACAGCAGGACTGGATAGTTTCAAGTTTGCATCTATCTGATCAGAAGTTGAATTGCTGAAAAAACTACATTATTATATGTAGTTTATGTTATATATATATAGTAGTTTATCCGATAAACTACTATATCAGTAGTCTGTGGTATGAAAAAAATAAGCTATAGAGAAATTCTATGCAGAATCCAATACAAAATTAAAATAAAAAAAACTATTTAGCATAAATGTGTAATTATGATTGATAAAAAATTTACTGTTTTGACTTGTCTGATCTGGCAAAGGTGTTAGGGATACAAGTGCCAGATAAGTGAACTTTTATGATTTGATTAATCTTCATTACTTACACATTTTATACTTCATAAAATGTTATCTAGCTTCTAATAGTTAGGTTTTATATCATAAAAATTAAAAGTAAAATTTTATATTTAAGAGGGTTATTTTTTTTTTTTAAACTCATAAGGTTATCATTTTCAATATTTTCTTGAATTTTTAAAAGAATTCTACATTTTATTAAAAATATTGCTAAAAACACTGAAGAAAAAACGGAAATGTGAAAAAAATTTAAAAATTTTGCTAAATATTTCTGGTTAGGGGATTTTGTTTATAAAGAAAAATTATTTTTCTTACAGATCATTGTCTATTTATCTGGGACTTTGCTTTTCTATAATGATTTTTATTTTGTATATTTTCCTTTTTGCATTCAAGGAAATATTTTAAAATGTTAATATCATAGCATTTAATTTTGTGTCTTTCATTCATAACATATGAGAAAAATAAGTGTTTTCTGTTCTTTATTGCAATAATTTTTTTAAAAAACTTATTCCTCCTTCCACTCCTTTTATTTTTTGGTATGCATACACAAATATAAGAAACATTGACTTTTAATGAATGTACTTTTTAAATAAAAAAATACATTTAGAATCCCTCATCACATCCTTGGGTAATAAACAATGAATCCTTAAAATAAATATGGAAAATTTGTTCAAAGAACATTTTAGATACTTCATTGGCCAAAGTAGATTTGAACTAATATCTATATATTGATATAAATCATTATCTGAATTAGTGTGTTCTTGTTCTGATGCTTACTTAACTGATTGAGCCAGGTTTAAAGGGTCATGTTGGTAATGCATTCAAAAAAAGAAAAAAAGACTTTTCTCTTTCCATATTAAAACTTTTAGCACAGTTCTGCAAGATATTCATTTGTTTCCTTCCATTGATCAGGAGAGGAGCCTGTAACACAAGTGAGAAATCTTCCTTTGCAATGTTAAATCATGACAATGAATATTTACTTCCTATTGGTGAAAAGTAGAAAAATTGTTGAGTTTTTAGCTGTTAGCAACCCTGAATATAAAAATAGAAAATAACATGTTGATAAACAACAGTTGAAAATATGGCAACATGTTCATGGTTTGTAGAATGAAATTTAAATGGATATTATCTTTTTTTTTTCCCAAAATAATAAATATAACAAACTTTGAATAAGTTGCAATCAACATTTATTTACTAGCCAGCAAGAAATGAGCTGATCTCCCAAGCCATGGATTGTAAATTTCATCTTTGTTAGGTACTTGAAAAATCTTTCTAGACCTGATATTCATTTGCAGTAATTAACACTGAGATTCTCATATTGTTTTTTTCCAATTCATAAGAAACTTGCAAAAAGAAATTTAAAAAACAAATTGAAAAATTTAGTGTTTAATTATTTTTTCTACCAGAAATATTTTACTTCTTTGCAGAAAATGACTCAAGTCAAGAGTAGCTATAAGGAATTCTAAATTTTGCTTCCATTGGATTCAAATCATTTGCTACTAAAATATACAATGAACAAAATATCAGTTCAGTTTATTAAGTAAAAAAAAACAAAACAAAAAAAAACCTACTCACAATCCTTTATTTATAAAATAAAATAAAATTTATTGAACAACCTATTTACCATTTTCCCCCCAATATCTTTAGGCAACTTCATAATTCCATCCTTTCAGAAATTCCATCCTTTCTCAGCAAAGAAATTGAATTTTGCAGTCTTTCTATAAATAAGTTTCTCAAAGAAGCTGTATTAATTAATCTTGATAGATTGGTGTAAAGATTTATGAAAAAATCCTCTATTTATAGCATTTTTTACATTACAACATTTCAGCTGATGCATTTACCAATCTTAGTTCTATGTTTCATTTGAAAGAAAACAAATAAAATTTTTTTTCTTAATTTATTCATTTCCATTGTTTCAATTAGGATAATTCACATTTTTCAGTATTTTTGACAGACTCATTTATTTTAACATCACTCATTCATCAAATTACTTCTGACCTTTTATGATCATAAATTCAGCTAAATTGTATATTCCATTATAAGAGAACGATTTCAGTTTTTATTTGATGAATTCTTTGAATAATTTTTCAATATCTTGAAATTATTGGGACTTCTGCATGGAACAAAGTAAGTTCTACTTTGAAGCTGAATAGGTTTAATGCAGGAAAACTCCCATCCCAGCTTCACCAGCATTTCTTAAATCACATTTGCAAGAAGAGGACCAGTAAAAAAAAAAGAAAAAAAAAAGACTTTTCTCTTCCAATGTGTTATTCAAACAAGATTGATTTCTAATTGTTTTGAAAATTTGTCTATAGTGGGCATTGCATTTTCCTTTAAAGATTTATCCATTTTATTAGTTTGCATCTAAGGTTTTCAAAACAGTCCTCGAATTCAAGATATGTGTACAAGCTGAGAATGTTATATTTAGGGAAAACAGAAAATCTTTGGCAAAGGAAGGATAAAAACTTGGACAAAAAAAGAGTAAAAAAGATTAATTAACAATGATGGAAAATTAACAGATGCTTAAGAGTGAACCAAAAAAAAATGTTGCCCTCGTGTTTTTTCCAAAATTAATGAAACACTAATTTATCTGATCTGTCACATTTTTTTCTTTTAGGCTTTCGATTTCAAGAGTTTGTTACATGTAGCCTCTCATTAAGATCAATAAATCTGCTCTAGTATGCAACAGAACTGGCTGTAATTTTATAGCATTATTTTTGTCTAACATTGCATGGACATGCATTTTATAAGATTGTTGGGGAAAAAGGATAATGATGAAAAATTCTTTATTCTTTTTTCTGTTATAGTAGGCAATAAACTTTACATTAGCATGTGAGTCATGTAGAAGTTTATACACAGAAAATGTCACTTTTTCTGCTCTGAGGGAATGAAAGTTAAAACTTTTCTAATCTTATGAGAGTCTTTGAGATTTATTTTGAAGCAGACAATTATTTATCATCTTGTGATCATGGGATTATAAATCTTAGCTACAGGTATTGCTAAGGTGTCTATGATGCAGCTACTCAGACTAAATCAAAGATTTTTTTTCCTACACTGATAACTTCTGTGGTACATCATTTATTTTAACATTGTTAACATGACATGATACCAGATACATAGAGAATCTATCTGCTAACATTATCTAGTTTCAGAACTGAGAGTATTTAATGGAACAAATGTTAACTGGTAAGAAAAAATGTTCTTTTTGAAGTCAGTTTTGAAATATATAGTGATGTTTTACATCTCTGAAGGAGAGAAAAATGTAAACATGTCTGCAAGTGTTCATCCAGTAATCTGATTGGTTATAAAATAGATTTGGATGAAATATGGATTTGATCATACCTACAATATTTCAGTGGAGTCTTCAATACACTTTATTTTATATAAAAATTAATTTCAGAGATTGAGTTTTAGAGTTAGCTTCCCTTAATTTGTATAGGATAATGTAGACATAAAGGAAATATTTTATATAAATCTCATCATCGAATAAAACACGCACAACTTTTTTTCATCACCGCATCAAATGTGTAGAATGCTGCAAGCAATTAAGCTGTGATTAGGAGGCCAAACATGATTTTCGATTTGGCTGAAATATTTTGATGGCTTTGACTGTGTTTGCAATGTTTAAGATGAGTCTTTGATCCACCTTATTTTATATTATTAAAATAGATTGTTTAATCAAGTTAAATTTGGAAGTGTTTCAATTTGTACAAGTTTTTCAGTTCCCAGTTCTTTGTATATTGTAATGTAGGGTCAAAGGAAATATTTTATACCCTTTATTTAAATCTCATTATAGAAAAATCATGCAAACTTTTTTTTTTTTTTTAATTGTCACCACATCAAATGTGCAAAATGCAGCAAGCAATTAAACTGATTTCAAAGAAAAATACTTGAGAATTGTTTATGCCTTTTACTGATTTTTACACACACATTTACCAAAAAGTCATAACAGACACTGAATGCTGTATTTGTAAGACATTCAGCTCTAAATCCTTCAGATGAAAAAGAATGATTCTGTTCATCAGGATATTGCAGAAAGAAAAACAACAAAAATCTCTACACAACTGATAATATTTCAAGTGAGGAAAATGGCTATGAATATGACCACTGGTCCTGAAGGACAATAACATTGAAACAGGAATTAATCAATTAATTTTAATGCAATATAAGCAAAAGAAAGAATGAATGGTTTAAACTTTATCCTTGGCTTACCTATCACATTGATAAATGTGCTTGTTATCAGAAGGTTAGGATAAAGTAGTTAGGCTATTGATCAAGCACAAAATGTCACTGTTGTGTCATCTAAACACTGTACTCAAGCAACAAGTAGCATGCAACTGAAAGTATTTAAAATTATTATTGGAATTCAGTTGTTCACTGGCAAACAAAATATAGCTTGGCAAGAAACAGAAGATTTTGGTAACTTTTTTGAAACATCTGCATTTTTTGATTCAAGAATATTACTTGGAAAAAAAAAATTTCAAAGTTGGAAGTACACATGTACCTATTGTCGAAAATGAAAATATTGATATTATGGCTGAGAATGTTTTAGATGGTATATATCAAATGTAAAAAATATTTAAGATATTTCATCATTGTTGATGAAACGTCAGATGTTGGTAGTGTTGAATAAGTCAAAATATGCCTCAGATTCATTACAAAATGAGAACTTGGTCTTTTATTAGATTCTTTAAAACAATCTCAGAGAGAGCACTTCCTTCAGTAGTGAAGGAAGTGCTCTCTCTGAGATTGTAAAAAATATACACTGGAATCACGAACTGAAATTTGACAAAATTGTTGAAGAATGCTTTGAAGGAGGTTTGGCAACAAGAATGAAGGAATGTTCTCGTCATCTCTCTCCATTGCTATGAGCACCTCCTAAATCCTGCTAGCCTAGAAAATGTGTGTAGTTCATTCATTGTGGTAAAGAATATAGAGGTGAAACAAACCACCCACTAAAAGTAATGGTAGAGGAATATCAAAAAATCATAGTGCGGTGTAAGACAATGGAATTAGGCATGGCTTATCATGTATGGAGGGGAAAAGGGAAGTCCCCTATGAAAGGAAGTGCAAATACTGGATAAGGAAGAACACTGGAAAGTTAGACGCCTTAAAGTTAGCGCATATGACACATTATGTGGATCTCCTTAGTAGGTATTCAACAACAGCAGTAACTATATAAAAAAGAGAAAGCTTCGAGGAGTACAATCAAGCATGACAAGCAACAGCAGCACTCATCAACAGGTAGGCTAAGTTTAAGGCGTCAAGTTCTACACACAGAATTATCCCTAGTGGATTAAAGCGTTGGTTCGTGAATTTATTTATTTATGTCCTCTTCTATAAATAAACATGTTACTTTGCGAAGCTAAGATTGCATTTTCTGGGATGAAGAATTATCATTATTAACATTGTCCGTATATTTGTTTTTATTATCATAATGCTTACGTCCTTCATCGTCAATTTTTAGGGAACTTTGAACTGGATCCTTTATTTAATCTACGGGCGTAGGTTGTTCTCAATCAGCTGACCATGTCTAGCTCTTATTTAGTATGACACAGTTATTGCAAATGTAATATCCAGCTCTTAGATTGAACTTAATTACTATGTCAACAAATTCACGAACCAGTTCTTTAAGACATTGTCCTGTGATGACAATCCTAAGTGGAGAATTCAGAACCTTAAATATAACCTGCATAATGATGAGCGCTATGCTTGACTAATCACTGAGGTTTCTATTTTTCTACTGTGATTGCTACTGCTGAAGCCTTTTTTTTTTCTTTAATAACGGCAACTATATCGTATTTATTCCTAAAGAGGTCATCATAATCTAGGATATTTGGTATTGTAGACGCTCATCATTTTCTGCTGGTATTTTGTGCTGTTTCTTATTTTACTTTCCACACACACATACACACAATACAAATTAACTCACACCACGTGTATCCAAAAAATTACAATTGCGCGGGAACTCTCTCCTTACCATACCCTGTGGGGTCAAAAACAAGGACGGCGCACCCAAAAGTTCGGACGTAGTGGAAAGCACACCACGTGGTCAAAAATATGATTTATTGACCAATCAGGGCTCGACATAAGAAACCCATTTCTTAATCTCCCCGGAGCCTCATCATTCAGATATAAGGAAGATAGAAACTCTCACCAGACCAGAGGGAGTACAGCGACAAGCTGACATCACGGCTTTACGGACAATTCCATTGTGTACAAAAAAAAAATAATTCTTATATATTTTTTTTACGAAAATAAACAAAAGTTTATTTTACTTTATTTGTAGTGTATTTTCTTTTTATTATTTGTTTGAGGGACTTCTTTGCTCCCTCTACAGGCTCCTCACTTACGATTTTTTACATGCTGTTTCAGGCATCGGACGATCCCCTTCTTTACAATGTATGAATGGTGTGAATTGAAATCGAGGTACTGTCCGGCGAAAGTTGGCTTAAACCCATTTTTGTGCGAGTTATTAATACATCCGATAAACCTAATGGATTATTGATTCTTCTTCCATTGTGAATAGTTTTGAAGGGTCAGTTAAGTTCCTATGCTCTAGCAGTATTTATACAAAGGCCAGAATGAAGGTGTCATCTACGTATCTTAATCATACTGTTGGCTTTATTAGTGCCGTTCCTAATTTTCGTAATCTTTGATAACAACGACGAACCCATAGCCAAACCTTCCTCCTGCTGACTACTGACTACTTAATTTTAACCCAGCTACACAGTGCACTTATTCACTCGCTCTCTCACGCGTAAACAAATATTTTTACCCGCATCAGAACCAAATTTCAAACTCTTCATATCTGAACGATTCAGTTTATTGCGAAAGGGATTACCCACTTCTAACCAATTAACAAGACCTTCCTTTCTTCCTGCTTAACCATCGTATCCTTTTTTCTGATATAGGTTCGTTTACAATGTCGAACGGGAATTTGCGAAACTAGGAATTGAATCTTTATTAGTGTTGTTTAAGGTCAACTGTAGTTGTCAAATTCACTTCGACATTTTAAAATCTTTAAATGCATGTGACGATTATAATAAAACAATTATTTTTGTGCGTAAGTAGACTCCAACAATTCAAAATGTTAAAACCTCTCTGGCGTAGTAGGAAGCACATCACTTAACTAGAAACCGGTTTACCGAATCCCAGAGAAGTTTCTGGGAGCCTCTTTTTTCATTAAAAAGCTACGATTTTCAACTTCACAGGTTCGCACTAAACAAATAACAATAACTATATTTAGTGTGGCCAAACTATCCCAACATCGAATACGTACAAAGAATGTATTTAAAAAATGGTGGAAAACAAAATAGTCTTCGTTGTGGATAAAAGACTCAACAAAATAATTAAGACATCCAAAGATTAAATAATATAATTATGTCGCTGGGGAATCTTGATTAATATCCAACTGGTCGTCAGAGGTAAAGATTTCATTATGTGGGACATGATGCTTATCCCAAAAGAATATGTCACTTTAACAAATAACCACAGAATAATGAGTTAGGAGTACCAGAACAATCTTAGGACAAGGATAACGGTCCATGAAGTGCCCAGATTTATTTTAGACAAACAAGCCCTCTTGATACAATATGGAGAAATCGTAGTAGTAAAAGTTGGATAGAAAGAAGGGCAAATGACATTTCTACTTCATGATTCAGGGAAAGTCCTTCAACGTCATCCCCAGATTGATATTAATGAAAAATTACCAATCATTGTATCAGACAGAAAAACAGATTGTTGGCACTGTGGTAGGCTGTACATCTTTTCCCTGGAAAGAAAACTTCAACTGTCCAACAGTCCGTGTAGCGTATGTACCAAATATAGCGTCGGGCCGATTCACTAAATGTAGCAGGAACACCAAAATATATAGGTACTACTACTATTTATATTAATGATTCTTCCACGTACAGGATTCAAGAAATAATAACAACAACTCCAATTTGTTAACCAACAAATATATATTGAATAAAATACAACAAGCATGAAATAAAATCGTATTCACAATGTAGATTAAAGAGAAGGAAGTTGTTTCCCTTTGACTGTAGATTGATTGTAATCAACCGTTTGAAGAAAGTTCTCTTATGAGATAAATGTTCCGAAATTATTGTTAGAGCAAAGTTTGCATGTGAAGAATGAATAACACGAAGAAATACAATTGTTTGGTATGTGTTGTGAATAAACTGGTTTGAATCAACAAAGTTCTGGTTGATTGTGCTTGGCGAAAGTTACAGAGAGAAAATGTAAGTTTGTAGTTACGAAATTTTGTGTCTGTGTGTGCGTGTAATGAGCAAGATCGTGGATTTGTGTTGACGGCTGGAATCTTTGCGATTTGTGAAAAGTCGCCCTATTTAAGGAAAAGAGGTAAGCTCCCACGGAACCGCGGGAAAACTTGATCTTACATTAAAAATATGTGATTGGCATATGTGATTACACACGTACTAAACAGAATAGGTAAGTATGCTCAGAACCAAAAGATTCAAAGGAACGACTGCGATGGTTAAATTGTCCTATACAAAGGTAGTAGTAATTTATTAGCCAATCGCAGGGGAATAAAATGACTTGAAGTGTATGTGGGTGTGATTTTATAAAATAATAAAATGAATAAAAATGACAATTGCATTGTAGTGTATCCTAAATAAACCATATTGTGATGACAACTTTCTCATATAAGGAAGCTAGTATCAACAGACAGAAATTTCTAATCCAGACCTAACCTTAACGGATACTACTTTGCCACCATAAATCCTCATTCGTCAAAAAAACCAACAGCCTTAAAAATTTTTTAATTCTCTTTCCCTCACCAACTTAAACTATATAATAATTTAGTTTATATAAAAACAATAAATAATTTTTTTCGAAAGTTATTCAGCATCGCTTGAAAATGAAACTAAACTTTAAATTTTAAGTTTAATTTAAGATTTAGGTTTTAGTTTCGAAACATGTAATTTCTGTGTTGCGATGAAAACATTTTTAGATAATATATATATATATATATATATATATATATATATATATATATATATATATATATATATACAAAGATTTTTGTGTCTTAAAACTTAATTATCTGCCTTTGACTTTGCTATAATTCAATACACATGCCAGAAATTAAGAAATGTATCACTTGACAATCTGGCTAGAGTCGTGGAATACAAGTCATCTCACCACTTGGTACCAGCTTTTCGCAACGACAAGAAGTCTACGCCAGACCCCACCACACATTTTATCTACTCTTTTATAAACAAAACCACTGATATAATGCACAATCTAGTCAACTCACTGCATTTCATATTTGCCATTGATAATATGTATATTTCGCAATTTGAACAAATTGCGTAATATGTTCGCTAATGTTGATGAAATATTTTTCGAAAGAACCGAATACAGAGAACTGGTGTACAGTGTTTTGAATTCAGACTTGCCCTTCTAGACTGGTTGCCAACCAAGGCTATAGTGACCAGTCTGTCCTTCCATTTACCCATAGCTGGGATGAGAAGAGATGGCTTCATATCGTTCCCAAGGATATTTTATGTAAGTGAATATAACGAGCTCGATTGGAATTCGAACTAAGATTCCTCTATCCGGGTCGCTGTGGATAAAAGACTCAACATCGTGCATAATATAAGTTTTTTTTACCTATTAATAAAATATTACCATATTGTAGATATTGTAATGCTTATGTTGGGAAGTCTAAGACAATTTATCTCTACTAGCCATTCCAATATATGTATATATGAGTGTATTCACAATGAATAGACTAAATGTCATTACGTAATGTAGTTTCAGATAAAAAATAAAAAGTACTTTTTATTTGTTATCTGTAGACAATTCTCTTATCTCTTTGAAGAAAATAAGTCCCTTGTCGTTGATTTGTGTAGACAAACGTTAATTCTTAAATTGACTGACCACACATGTTGCAAAGTCCCGGATTTTATTTGCCCTCAGGTAGATACAAAATCAGAGATTCTTTAATCTGCTATAACCAACAGCAACTGATTACAATTTTCTTTTTAGACTTCATAATGTCTTTCAATCAAGACCATCCCAAAAGAAAATAAACAAAAAATAATGGATGACAGATGAAATTCTAGACATGATGAAAAAGGAGACAAAAACAATATCAAGACACAAAACAGAATATAGGTCATAATACAAAGAAATAAGGGACACATGCAGACAGGCTAAAGAGGAATGGTTCCACGAAAAATGTACAGGAATAGAAAGAATGAGTATCCCAGATAAAGCATAAAAAAAAGAAAACTAACTGAACAAAAGTCGTGTACATCAACAGATTGCATAAAATCCAAAGTCGAGACGCTGATATTAAAGAAAATACTTCAGAAATGGAACGAATATATTGGAGAACTCTTCCACAACGAAAGAGAATAACCGGCAGGAATAATGATGGACCAGAAATATGAGCCATGAATTCTGATTAATAGAGCACACAGCAGAATCGGTGTTGGTTCGTTACAGACACTGGAAGAAGGAACGCGATATTTATGTTCGGGATGATATCAGAAAGAGCAATACTAATGTAGAAGGACATGTACCTGTGTTTTATAGATTAAATGTGTACGCAACAAAGACCTGTTAGAACTGCTTAGTGACGTTTGCATATTTGGGAAGGATATTAGAATAATCTAGAACCTATATTGACAGCAAACCGCCTGCATATGGATAGAAAATGTATACAGCAGATATAGAAAAATAGAGAGGGGGATGCAAGTGAAGCATGAGTCTTCTCATCGGACTTATTCAACAGTGTGGTGTTTCTGAGAGAATTACCAATCCTACCAGGATTTATTATTGGCGGTCACAATCTTAACAACATAAGATATGCAGATGACACAGTGTTGATAGTAGACATGGAAATAAAAACTACAAAAATTCTTACAGAAGGTAGTGAAGGAAAGAAAACGAGAAGGATTAAACATCAACTGCAAAAAGACAGAATGCATGGTTATTAGCAAAAAGATGAACCCAAAATGCAAATTACAAATTGCAGATACCAAAATTAAACAATTACTAAAATTTAATTATCTGGGAAATGTTTTAACAGAGGACCGAAAGTGCGGCACTGAAATCTCAAGACGCATTCGGATAACCAAATATGCCTTCCAAAAGCTAAGCAGAGTATTAAGAAACAGAAAATATTCGTTAGAAACAAAGAGTACTGAACTTTTACGTGATATCCGTCCTCCTATATGATCGTGAATGCTGGAAAATCTCCTCAAAGATGAAGAAGAGACTTGAAGCAATAGAAATATTCTACAGAAGGATGCTGAGGATACCATGGACCGAACATGTGATCAACGACGAATTTTTAGAGAAAATGGAAACAAAAAGGAAACTTATACTTAACATCAGGAAGAAACAATTGAAATTTTTAGTGCACATAATGAGGAAACAGGGATTGGAAAATCTGATACTCACAGGACAGAGTGAAAACACCGCATAACCTACTTTGTGAGCTTGAGTAAACTGATTGCGGAACAAGAAATAAAAAAGACAATTTATTAATAGCTACGAATAACAGGAAATTTGTGGGGCGCCATGATCGCTTACTTCCTCAAGGGACACGTCACATGAAAAATGTATTTCCTACTAAGTCCACAATGTTTTTGTTTGGCTTTTTGATATGCCTGAGGAGCCGTTACACGTTAGCTCTTTTAATTATTAACTTTTAAATATTACTACACAGCTACCCTTGAACTGAATTGATGCTCCTCCGCTGTTAAATGTATTTTCACTCTGTTTTAATCAAAAAGTAGATTTTTAAAAAAAATCAAGTTAACAGTTTTTTTTCTTCATATTGCATAAAAGCAGTCTTAAAACTTGTTTCAGAAATATATAATGAGAATTATCATGTAAGGTAAAATCTTTTCTGAAATTTAATCAATTCTAGATGAGGAGTGTGTTTTAAATATCAGTTCTGGATTGTGTCGAAAAGTTCTCGGGCCCTATCAGTCAGGCCGAGAACTTTTCAGTACTCCCTTGCACATGTTAAAAATTTAAATATATTTACATTTTAAAGGTTATTTTAATGTTCCTCGATATCTTTGAAATTTCAAAGCCTAACTCTGCTTTACTTTTGTTGTAAGTTTCCGTTAATGAGAAAATGTCGGCGGCGCCCCGAAAATTATTTTGACCAATTCACGTTATGACAATTTCGTCTCAATTTAAAGAAGGAAAGGTATGACATATCCTTGCTGCACACTCAATATGAAAAAAAAATCATATAAAAATAAAACAAATCAAAAAAGAAATTGTCTTTCCACTATTTCAAGCTAATACATTTCCAATCAATAAGATGTTCGGATGATACATTTCTGATATTTCTTGCATATGAGCCTGATTCCAGCACCACAATGTCTGGAACAAAATTAATAAAAAAAAAAAAAAAAAAAAAAAAAAGAAAACTTGAAAAGAGAATTCCTTTTCAAGATTATTTCCAACCACTCAAGGGGCGGAATTTGGAACCTGAGACAATTTTGAAAAGTAGCTTGCAGTGCCGGAGGAACAGTTGAAAGGGAAACCGCCAGTCAGCTATGAGAGAGTAGTCAGGGTGATATGTAAATCAGCTGAAAAAGTAACCTTAACACTGAGTTGAGAAAAGATTTCACTGGATTCCGAGATACCCATGACCCTCAAAAACTTAAAATCAGATAATATTTAATGTTACTCTGAAATGTAACCAGATCAAGTTTTCCTTAATAAAACGAAGTCTTGCTCTCTTTAATAATTTCTAAAAAGGCACTACCAACGTCCACAGCGACAATCACATCAGCTTCTTTCATTCAAATGAATGCTCTCACCATTTTCAACCTTCCAACTTTCGAATGACTCAACAAAAATTGACAACTCTACATTCTCTCGTTAAAAAGACCGTCTAGGCACTTCGCTCACATTTTATCATCTCTACCAAGGAATTTGATAACTTCTGCTATAAGTTCCTACTTTTTTTTCAGAACATCTTCTCTACCTTACTTATAGGCGCTCAATACCTTCTTTAGGCTTTCAAAAGAATATTCTAAGCAACTCCTATACAATTTTCCATTTCGCATAAATTATTGTGAATAAAAAATATTTCTGTTCCGTTTTCACACTAACAGTCGTTTGCTTATTGTGCGCTAATCATTGATATTTTTTGTATATGGCACCTTCTCTCTTTCTCACACAGAGAAGAATAGTTGAATCAAAGTCCATAAAAGCTATGGCAAATGGCTATGACATTATCAGTAAAAGCATGATGCATCAAAATAGATTCGTATTTAACAGAAGAGCATACAGCGCCACTGTCATTTATAGCTATTGTTTATGATAACATTTCCAAGCAATATATAATTTCTTTGAATACTTGTAGTTTGAAAGCGATGTTCTAACATTATTTATAGATGCTTGCAATTCATTCGATTCAAATAAAAAATAAATTGTAATATGTAATTAGTGTGTGGTATCTCTCTCACGAGACAATGGATCTACGCTCGAATAGTTATCTTCAGCATCTGTTATGACCGTATAGGCCCACACAGGATTTAGTCTTGATTGTAAGATTGTGAAGATGCTCTCCTCTGATGTTGCCGTGTTATTTTTTCCCCGTCGAGCACGCTTTTCCCCACAGTAAAACCCCGTTTCTCCTCTTCTCGCTCCAGCGCTCTGTATAAATCGTTGGTAACGTCTTCCTAACTCTCTACATCCAGGTTCATCGCCTTTATGTCCCTTTTGAAAAAGTCTCTGAAGCAAAAACGATGTTGCCCTCGTGCCGGTTGCCTATTCCTCGTACCAAAGGACCTTCTGACATACGGTGTAAATATCAAAGTCAGCGGAGCCGGTGAAGTTGAAGAATGGCGTAGAGGCCGAATAACTTGGCACGGGTGATAACTACAGCACTGGTGACACGGTCGGGCCAATTGATGCTGAGAATGCGTCTCAGACAATGAAGGTGAAAGGTGTTGAAGTGTCGCCAGTGTCTGGAGTAGAGTTTCCAAGTTTTGCTGCCGTAGAACAGAACGCGGATGACACCTTTTAGATTGCAATTTTGGTGTTTGTAGTAAGTTTTCTGTTTTCCCAGACTCTAGAAGTCAGTCTGGCGAACTTAGTGGCAGCTCGTCCGATCCGTCTATTGTCTAGGGAAAGGATGTCCGAAATGGTGAAGCCGAGGTATGTAACCACCTCCAGGCCGTAGTTGTTGGCTTTGATGTTGGTCTTCAGACTGGTGGTCAGACTGAACTCTTGGCAGGCTTTTGAAAAATTGTCCATAAGTCACTGTTGTTCTTCTTCAGAGTGTGATCCCAGCATTGCGTCATCTGCAAATCCCATGTCTCTAATGAGCACTACACGGACCTTGAATTTCAACCTCAGCCAAGATAAACTGAACATTTTTTTCGTTTTGTGCAAGTAGACGTCATAGTTTTCGGTTGAAAACACGAACAACGTTTTAGTATAACTGCAAAGGAGATGCAGAATAACGCATTTGTAATGTGTTCTTATAGAGGATGACGATTTTGCAATCTCTCATATCCCGGTTTCGACACTCCCGCTGATCGTCCGACGAGAAGAAACCGGTTCGCTACGTGTAACGGATCGCGTTTTCGTTTCCTCCGTCCCCGGAAGTTTGGGGCAGTACGCTCGCGGACCCGACAGAAGACGCCTCTGCAGGTGAAGGTGGAGTTTAGAATGCGCCTTCCGCCCACGGACACCATGCGTCGACCTGCACGCCATGAACCCGTCGCGACGAAAAACATATCTCACGGAATTAGCCTAAAACATTTTGGATAAATATATCATTTGGAATCATTTTATACATACATATGTGCGTCTTTTGAGAGTGAAAAGGGGTGAGGGGTATATTTAAAAAAAAAAGATGTTTTGTCTTGATCCATTAAATAGTAATAATAAAAAAAAACTTTTCAGATGAAGTTAGAATAAATTTGTGTAAACTGAATAAAATAACCAGAAAAATGTATATTCTGTTTTGTATATATAGTTCTAAAGATTTTTAAAAAATTAAGTGTTACAAAATTGGTTACAAACCAATGCTGATTCTTGTTTGTTTTACGAATTGCCCTCAGGATTTCATTAATCAAATCCCGGGTAATCCACATTAAAGAAAGCCAGTTACGTCATTTCAAAATATGTCACGTGTATATTTTGCTTCATTTTGATATACAAGCAAAGAGTCTTTTTATTTTTCGAGAATCAATACTGTATATAACGTGTGCATTGCTTCACTTTAAACATGTGTTATCACCGGCCTAATCTTACAAATCATAATTATCTGACCTTGATTCAGCGATAATTTATGCACATGTCAAATGGTAAGAATATATCACGTGATGATATAGTTAGAGGCTCAAAAATGAAATCGCATTGACATTCATTAGAATGATAGCACGTACCATCCATCCATCACGTATCTTCTATCTTCTATCGACAGTTCTTCATGTATGAGGTGTGTCCATCCAGGACGTGTATGATCATGGCTCTCTGCAACCTATCCTCTATGGCTCTTAGCAATGCTTGTCTTTTAACTCCAAAGCCTTGTTCTGCCATTCAATCTTAAGCAGGTAAGCAGCTTGTTAAGCAGGTTACCGTTTCTTACGATCTCATATTCTCACCATCCTCTGTAGAACTACATTTCTGTTACTTATCTTGTCCAATATTCATTGCCATATAAGGAGGATTGATATTGCATAGTACTCTTTGTTTCTCAAGATTTGCTTAGCTTTTGGAATGCATTCTTTTGCTATTTCAATGCGCCTTCAGATTTCGGTGCCATATTTTCCATCAACTGTTAAAAAGCTTCCTAGATATGTATTTACATTTGTGTCCATGTTTGAGTTTAACATTTTCAATTCGTATCTTGTGTTTTTCTCTTGCTGACAAACATTCCTTCCGACATTTGATGATTAGTTCTTTCTTCTCGATTTCCTTTACTACCTTATCACGAAGGTCTTGTAGTTTTCTTTTGGTGTCAACACGGTCTCATGTGTGTTCCTTTATGTCATTAAGATTGTACACACTGATAATAAATTCTGTTATGACCTCCAGCTTCCTTAATATAGCATGACTATAAAGGTTGAATAAATAAGGTGAGAAAACATCCCTTTCTATTTTAGTGTTATTACCCAATTCATTATCTATCCATATGCAGACGCTTTGCTCCATGTATAAGTTCTGGATTATTCAAATATCGTTCCCAAATAAATCAAATTATCTTAGCACCTGCTGAAAGTGGTAGTTTGTGCTTGACTGACATTTTTTAAGCACAGCAAGTTCATATCCAGGTTTATCTTTCTGTTCCCCTCCCATTTCTTCATGGCGTTTTTGTACAGTCTGGACAGGTTTTTTTTCTTAACCAATTGGCAAAGACATGTTGGTGACGAGGTGATATGATCAGATTCATAAGATCTGCCGAACTGTTTAAGCACATCGTTATCATATGGTACACCATGTTCTTCCCCTAATAGAAACTCCAGGGTGTACACAATTCCTGCATTGTATATGCCTTGTGCATCTTGCGCACAAATGGAAATTTGGAATTGTAGCCGGCTACTAACATGTCATTTTCTTCTAGATGAAAGAAGGTTTTTTTTCCGATTTCTTGATATGATCTGAACTGAGCTTCATATTGTATCGTAGGTTCTTTCATATTAGATATTCTTCGGCAACACCTTCAGCATCATCGTTAAGTCCTGGTCAGTATATGCACGTTTTGGCTCTTAGTTTGCCCTTTTCGATACCTTTGTTTAATGTGTGTATCCTATTCAGAATATCCTTCCTCATGCTTTTGCAATCAGTATACTACTTCATTAACACCAATGAATCCTTCTCTAACACTTCATTCATAAACGATCAATATAACTTGAGTAGTGCCGGTATATACTTGTCTGGCTAAATAGTAAATATCTCAAGATCATTTCTGAATTATTCCTCTCAACTCTGCGGGTTTCAACTGGATTGTATAGACTGTATTCTGGGTCGCAATCATTTTTGTTTGGTAACCATAACAATCCATCTGTCAATTGTACTTCCTTTCCATGACGGTAAGAGGTGGGGGAGATCATATCCTTCTATCTCAATCAACATTTATTGGAGACATGGTGGTTTTGTTGACAGATCTTCTCCGTGGTCTATGGTCGGTTTCTATAACAAATGATTTCCCGTGAAAATGAAATCTTCGGCATTCAAACACAACGGCGAGCATCTCACATTCAGTATTGGCGTATCTCTGTTCAGTTGATGTTATTGATTGATACTAGTGCATTGTCTGCTATCATGTAAAAGTGCTCCTATTAGTCCCCTGCTGGAAGCATCAACTTGAATAAGTATCGGCTTTGCCAGAGTTATTTCCTTAATGATGAGGACTTTGATGTTCTGGACAACCTTTACGTGGATTTTCGTACAATCAAATAAATTGTTACTTAGAAGGTAGCTCAAGTTGGTTGAATAATCGGACAGTCGCAGTATGAATATACTCCTGTATATTGCCATTCACAACACGTGCTGCAGCTCTGTTTCATTGGCAGGAGACTTTTGAATTTTAATGTATACGTTTTGGAGACCCGGATGAAATCCATTTTCATCGGAAGTTATTTGGTTTTAATAACGCATTTTATACTGTGGAGCACAAGGCCATCATATTTAGCGGCTCCTATCAGTTTGTGTAGTTTTTTGTCAGGTTCCTTTTCAAACCAGACTGCGTCAACAATGATACCGATGGTAATAGACCATGTTAGTATTTGGTCTATCTGGAATATATTCTGGCGTACTACCAACAAATGGCATCCTCATAAAGCAATTCTTGCCGAATGGGCTGTTATACGATGGACCATGATACAAGCATACTGAAATATTTCCCCCCCGCAAGTTTGTGTGTTAATTCTTCCAGCGTTTGAATATTCTGTTCACTTTATTAAATCTTTTGGATGTTTTCATTTCTGTTCCTACTAGCTATTGATCTTCTCATTTGGCTCTATTACCATTCTTATGATGTCATCCATTATCATCTTTGAGGGGAATTGTGCACTTTTGTGAGAGCTGTATAACTGCCGTAGGGTCTCGGCTAATATGATATTTGTTTAGGAATTAAACATTGCAGCCAAACTTATGTGCTTAACGTCGTAGCAGGTCTTAAATATTTTTGTCTGAGCGATCTTTTTATTTCGCAAAGCAGTTTTACAATTCTAAGCCTGTCAGTTTCAATATAATGGTTTCATTTGCATCCGTGGTGAGATATTGTGCTTTAGCGGGATTTACATTTGATTTGGAGAATGTCAATTACAGTTCTATTGCATGCAGTCTGTGTGATATATGATTTCCTTATCCGGTCTGCTGTTCGATATGGGCACACCTGTCTATATTCTAAACGTTAAAATGTTTCTTTCTGCTTTAGAGTTGACTTTTACCAGAAGTTTTGCTAATTAATTCACCTGGATAGTGATATTTGCGACAATTTCGATACGGCCGTCTGAGCGTTTCAGTGGTTGAAATTCTTGTTCGTCAAATCCCCCTTCATTACTGTCAGTGTGTATATATTTACTGTATCGATCTTGCCAATGCATCGTTCCTGTGATGAGGTGCCGTATTTCATCATCTGATTTTCTTTCTGTTTTTCATCTATTTCCCTACTGACCTATGTAAACCTTCTTTCTTTTTCTCTGCAACTTATAGACTTTTTATCCCCTTATTTATAAGTGTACGCCCTTGTGCAAATTAATTGAAAGAAAACGAATAATTCCGTTATTTACGTTTTTTTTTTTGGGGGGGTGTAGTTTCCCAATGAAACATGACCAAGTGCGCATGTTAGCACTTCGTATGTCCATTCCACAAATTGACCATAGATTCTCGACTGGATTTAAATCAGGAGAGTTTCCGAGCCAGACGACAGTACTTTGATTTGCTCACTGGTAAAACTTGCCATTGTGTTCGTGCAGCGTTACAATTTTTGTACGCTTCCTTGGAGTAACGTCTATCGCCGACAATGGCCAACAGACAACTAATTGACAGTCGAGACAATAGTGTCTGGGTGTGATGAAAATCTGATGCAATCACGGATGACGTAATATTTTTCAAGGTCAAATAAATTTCATCATACACCCCGAAAATAGATTCATATTACTGCACACCACGGCAAATGACCTACTCTGAGGAAGATAATAGAAATTGATTACACCCAGTGACTTCAGTGGGTCTAAAAGTGACCATATGTTGAAAGGAAGGAAACTAAAGCAGTTGTTTCACTTAATTTGCACAATATTGTCACTATGTCAATATTTTGTGCAGTTGTATAAAGACAAAACCTGTTTTTATTAATATACTACTCGTCCAGAAGGCAGTACTTTCTCAATGAAACTTTACCATGTCTGATGTTCTCATTAAATGAAACATTAAATCCATGAAAATGATTCATTATTCATTATGGCAATCACTGCCGCGTATGTCTACTCAGATATATGCCGATATTATCTTATGTCAGAGAAAAATATTTTCCAACTAGCTTGAGAGGCAATATCAGCGATCTCTTTTACAAGCAGTTTTTCTTGCTCCTGAAGAAATGCACACCTAGTGAAGACCTATTTGCTAGAAAAAATGTATTTTCTGTATCGTGAATGTGATGACCAGTTTTGTTTTCAGTCAGTTTAAGCTTGTCCCTGTTATTCTCGCATTTACAAGATTAGGTAGCTGTCTCGTAATGAACCAACTTGATAGCACCTTCGTTTTCGGCATGAGTTTTCCACTTCCGGTAAAATTCGTGTCCTTGCAAAATTTGAAGCAATCACGGAGCATAAGCATCTGTGAGAATCACTTCTAAACCAGCCGTTAATAATCTGCTCTAACAAAGCACTGATAGCGAGTTCGATTCTAAAAAAATTGCATAACAAACCCGAGTTAATATTTCCCAATTTTCAACTATGATGATAATTTTTTATCAATTATCCTTGAGAATTTGCAGTTAAACGTTCACTGCAGTGAAAGTTTAACTGCATCTCACTCTATGGATTGCGCTCTCACATGCAGAATTATGCACGTTTGGTTGTTTGGTTATAACTACTGAATAGATTAAGCTGCCTGTGTAAATGAAGAGTTTATGTTTCGAGCATATGTACAATAGATTATCTACCGAGCCACAGCACACAAATCGTTTATAGAAAGACTAGTTATAGTCTGCATAGACATTATCCATTTTAGGAGAAGCGTGTATGAAGAGCATTTCCTGTTAAGAGGAAACGGTACATGTTCATGACGAGATTCTCAAAATATCTGGTAGAAAATAGACGACAAAAAAAAAGAAAAAAAAAGAAACAACCAATAATATAAGAGAAATAGGCGATCATAGGCCCATCCTTGTCATAAATATATTAATCCACTATAAACTAATGAAATTATTTTATTCTACCTGTTATTTTTACATCATATCTTCACATATGAAAAGGCCAACGGTTTTTTAACGTTTTCTCCATCCAAGATAGTGTTTTTTTAAACCACCCAAAAAGCAACCCACAGATAATTTTTTTACCGACTGACAGATTTTATTTCTCATCAAGTAATTATATCTATTCCTGTTGGCTCACGTCTATCTTGAGCGCAATGCTTAACGCCGATAAAGTTCAAGGCGGTTTTAAATGAACAGGCCACACCCACCAAAATGCCTATAAAATCATCCAGCAAGTAGTTATTTATATCAGTCAAACTACTGCAGAATTTTCATGTGAAAGTGTTGGGAAAAAGGATATGTGGCAAGACTATGATATATATATATATATATATATATATATATATATATATATATATATATATATATATATTATGAAATGGACAAAGTCCGACAATTATTTTAAGACATTTTTATGTTTATACATTCTTTTTATAGATAAAATATTTAAGTAAATGCTCTGTTATAATAAACAGTATTAAACAACATTTACCGGCCTGAATGTCCAAGATAGTGTTTTTTTAACCCTCCAAAAAGCAACCCACAGATAATTTTTTTACCGACTGACAGATTTTATTTCTCAAGTAATTATGTCTATTCCTGTTGGCTCGCGTCTATCTTGAGCGCAATGCTTAACGCCGATAAAGTTCAAGTTTAAATGAACAGACCACACCCACCAAAATGCCTACGCACACATTCAAGTAAGCTGAAAAATCGAATCATCCTTGATAATGGCTAAAGGTATAGCCGAAAGCGCTCGGAAATATATAACATTTGGACAGTTCTTACACACCGTTTGTCCAGAAAAGAAAGCTCTTGTTCAGACACAAAAAAAAAATTAAATAAAATGTTTAACCGTAGTACCTTGTCTGTCGTTTTTAATGAAACATGCATATATATATATATATATATATATATATATATATATATATATATATATATATATATATATATATATTATAATTAGTTACATAACTGTTACCATATACAGCGCTTTGTTTCATGCAATGTTTTCCTGTTATAGGCAGGTACGGTATGCCCACTGCACTCTCCAGATTTGTCTCATTGGAGTTTCTCCAAAACAAAATATGTTACTCGCTTTCTCATTGTTCTTCGTTTCAAATGTGATCTGATTCCGAAATGCGAAATGTGTTCAGCAATGGACAAAGTGTATTAGACTTAATCTTCGAAGATAGCACCAAAAGTTAGCCTCTTATTATTAAAGAAATGATATGCTGAATCAATTCTTTTTAATTGCCTTATGTCGTAAATAAAGCAAATTATTATTAAGTTGGTGCAAAAACAATGTCGTTTTCTCACATAGTAACATATGCGAGAAAAACGACATTATTTTTGCACCAACCTAATAGATAGTCTGCATCGCACAAGAAGGTTTTTCCGAACAGGAGATATTGTATTATGCGGTACTAAGAAGTCCTCCGAAGTGAAAAAGAGACAATTCTTGTCCCTACTGTGTACGCGTGTGTGTGTGCGTGCGAGTGAAAGAGACAGTAAGTGAGACATTTCCTTTTATACTGTTTTATACAACGCCACCTAACTATACTAACGCCATTCTAAGGCGGTCGTTAGAAGTTTCCGGGTAAGCAAGGTAGGGCAATCTCACAAGATGTCGATGAATTTGATTTGAAATTGGTTTTAAGAAATAATAGAATATTGAGGAAATTTTATAGAATATTGGTAGAATATAGAACGACAGTAGTGAAATAATCAAAGCTTATTGTAGTTAGTTAAGAAACATTCATCTAATAGTATACTTGTTTCAGTTATCTTCGTAATAGTATTGCCCATTTCCTGTTTATTGCTCATTGTGCTGTCTATCAACAGACTGAACCATCAAATATACTTTACTTCCGCCCAGCCTCATTCTTAGTTCAAATTTCACTTATATCTTTTATATGTGTTAAAATAAAACCATAAAATATCAAGAGTAGAATTATTTCCTGGTAACAGTTGTGTATACTCGCGCAACCTATATATTGCCAACCTCCAACAAAATTGATGATATTTTGGCAACCATTCTTGTAACATATTTTACAGAACACTCCTTAAGTGACTGATGACGAATGAGGACATACCCGTACAATGGGTCAAAAACGATTGAACAGTGTGACAATACTACATATTGAGCGAACATATGCTAACATGCCTATTAGAAAACTAGTGTTAAGATAATGATATGCACTTCTAAAATTAAGCAGAAAATTAAATTTGAGTTACATGATTTGTGTTGTATATCATCGATTAATAAAAGATTTTATAAATTGGTACATGTTTTATCTATTCAAAACTTCTACGCCCTGAAGAGTCTTCACAATAAAATTACAATATTATCAGAGTGCAGATAGATACATAATAGATATTCTGATAAAAGTTTCAGTTTTCGGCTATTTGTGACTCAAACCAGAATACTATGTGTGTCCGAGCTTTGGGCGAGGACGCATGCTACAATATGGTCTAGTTTGGTGAAAGAGTTCCGAATAAGTAGGAGTAACACCACGTATTTTTTGGAGCCGTTTGTGAGAGGTCAGACTTTGATATTGACAGGAGTGCTCAACTGAACATACTTAAATCAGCCGATCACTTTCTGAACAGTACAGGCGTATTGTACGGACAGCAGTGTCTGATCGCACGGCGTCCAGAGCATACATCAAAGCAAATGCGAACCTAGGTGTGTCAAACATGGACCGTTAGGAAGCATTTACTTGTAGCAGGACTAGCCTGACATACAACATCATTATGCACGCTTCCAATGGTGTCATAAGTCACGTGAGAGATTGAATGGCTATAAGAGGTGAGAGCAGTTTCTGCTTTCATAGAAGGGAGGGATGTTTACATGTATGACGTAGAATTAAGGAACAACATTTTTCAGATTGTATTCCCCTACGACATTCAGATCCAATCTCTAGGTGTGATGTGCCATAAGTGCTTGTGGACCGATCTTTACCAATTTGGTCTCACATTTACAAATTGCTTTGGCTAGTAGTAGTAGTAGTTCCCCTGTTGAAAAAAGGGTTACAATTTCGATTTCTGTCAGGAGGCACAATTTTTTTCTTTTTTTTTTTTTAGGACTTCTCGGACTAGGTTTGTTGATATAAATTTGACTGTTTAAGAAAAAAACGGATGCCACTCGTAGCCACTAAAAATAACGTTTATACTAATAAGAAATATACCAGGTGCGGTATAAATATTTACCCATTATTTAAACATTAAAATGTACTTATTGAACAAACTGAAATATACCTATTTGTAAAAATAGTTTAAAATTTTGCATATGATTTCCCTTTGTTTTATTGTTTACAGTTTAACTAAATATCGCGGCTCGAAAAAAAAAACATGATCAATCTGTCGTTACTGAAAATGGTTGCTATGAAGAATTTCGAGGGGGATAAAACAGTTGAATGTTTTTAGAAATGTTTTTAATGTGTGCAATAAAGTTTCAATATGAACAGACAACCTCACCAAATTCAATTCCAGGAAGAAACCGTTCAGTTCGTACATTGAAGCCTAGTCAAGAATAGGGAGAAGAAACCTGAAGAAGATGACAAGAAAGCTGGATATTTCGGACAGATTGCTAAATACTATTGTAAAAGTAGATATATAACCAAAACCGTAGAAGATTCAACGACGACAACTGCTATCAAGTGCCTCCAAGCAAAAACGGCTTGGTAGAGGGAAGAAAATGGGCATGCAGCGTACCGCAGACAAAGTCTTTGTTTGATCGAACGAGAAGTTTTTCACTGTACAAGCTGTGGTCAACTACCAAAATGACAGGTTTTATGCCACTTCACCAAGCAACGTTCCCGAAGGTCTCAGAACACATTTCAAGCGACAGAAACTAACTGGTGTCATGGTTTGAGCTGGTGCTGTTTCTTCTGATGGTTTGAAATGGTCCTGGTGTTCATTGAAGTAGTAATGAAAATAGCAGAGTTTACCAGTAAGTGTTAGAGAGAGGTGTATTGACCTAGTTTGTCAACTACATGTGCAACTCGCTGTATCTTCCAGAGATTCCGCACACACGGTGTCAAGACGGAGATTCCGCACACACGGTCAATTTGATGCAGAACTGGTTTAGGAGACATTTCCATGGACTTTTTTGACAATTCAATTTGACTTCCATCAAGACCTAACATTAATCCTATGGACTTTGTTACACTGGAGAATGACGTTTCACGTATCTCATACGCAAGTGTGTCAGACTTAAAATAAACTCTTATGACGTTGTCGTACAATATGAGCAAAGACATTAAGAAATAATGCAGTTCAACTGAGAAGAGATTAAAAGTAAAATGGCCAGTTTGAATTGCAAATATATATAAAAATTGCCAAATATGTAGTATATATAGTTGCGTCTACAAGAATTACGTAGACACTAAGAGACGGGTTTCCTCAAAACTGAGTGACTAGCCTTATCTATCTCTCTCTGTATAATTATTATCATCAAACATCATAGCGCTTATATGAGATTATGTGGAGTATCTCGTATGGTACGAATTATAATTTGTAATCGGCATTTCGATTTGCCATAGGTATACCAGAACTTTCTCGGTCTTCCAGATCAAAATTTTCATTTTTGAACAATGAATAACTAACGACCATTACTCTCAACTCTCGTATAATCGTAAAATAGCGCATATCTTTCGCATTTTTTTTTCTTTTGCTGTTTGTTAGCAAGAAATGAAAATAGTCTTATTTTTAACCATTTTCATTTATAACATAAAAAAATCACAATCCACACAGAAATCATATAGAAAAATGCGTTGAAATGTCACCTTTCAGTATATATCATCAATGACCTTCCCGATGTCATGTTGATAATATTTACTCCTGATATTTTCGACAAAGTCGGATTGGAAGCTGATCTTGAAAATGACCTTTTGTTAACTGGGGTAAGAAATGATTTAATTTTAACGTCTCCAAAACGAAACTGCCCTCTTAGTAAACAATTTTGTCTTCGAATCAATTAGTTCGTAGCCTAATGTAATTTTACACAATAAATATTTAATTTTTAGCAATTCCCTACCTTATAAATGCTATTGTATCTTCATTAATCACCTAGATAAAAATTGAGAAAATTTAAGATTAAAATTCAGTTAATAACAATGCTTTCTGACTACAGACCAACATCTTAGATAGGATAATGACAAATATTAAATAAAATTTCGTCGAGCACAATACCGTAACTGTTGGGCACTGAGTTGAAGTTCTCACTAATTAGACACAGTTTACAGAATCTACGGAAACGGAATCTAACCAATTTATCTATCCTGTCCCTTTGTGATTATTTTCGCTTTACTGACATTTAATTTCTCTTGTTCTATGTGCATGATTATATACACATAAAATATTTCAAACCTCTTTCCTCTAGATTTTTCGTTTCATGTCTATTTTCTTCAGCCAGTTTATTTGTGACTACAATTATCTTTTTACAAAATTCTGTTTTTCTGTTATTTCCATATTTATTTACTTTCCATGTTCTCCCCTCTAACTTCTGATTTTCTAATAATTTTCACACCTCCATTCTTTCTTCTCTTTTCCTATTCTTTTTTACCTTCAGTGGTTACTTAACCTCTGCCTAAAATTGGTAAAACCTAAGAAAAAATTTCACTAATTTACTCTAGTTTCCTTTCTTTATTTTATCGCAGTTTTCTACTTTTCCTGTTACAGTCATTATTTTTTTTTATCCTTCCCACTTCCTTCACTCTTTCAAATTCATAATTCTTCTTGTAATCATCAGCGTCATCGTTATTTAGCTTTTCTTTTTCGTCGAAAGTGAGTGTTAGTTATTTCATGTTCTTTTTCTATTTGATGACTCAGCGCCTGAAGGTGGTTTTGGCGGAGAAAAAGTCCGTGTGTCACGTGACAGATTTTAAAACAAAATGTACGTCACTCAGTTTCTTACATTCTTTTCATACCTGTTTTGCTACCAACGCAGATATAAACGTATTGTTCCAAAGTGGATCTTTCTTATTGGTCACTTATTTTAAAAATATGTACCAGGAAATAAAGTATTTTATTAAATTATCAATAATTGAAAGTAGATAGAAACCGATGAGAACAAAAGAAAAAACCGTTAAATAATAAAAGTGAGAACAAAAAACTTATAGAACAAGGCGAATAAAATTGTAATAACATTGATAGGGATAATAAGTAAGCTTTGCTTCATGGTTAAGATAGTTGTGTTGAGTATTTCCTATCGATACCAAAGATCACTTTTTGAGTTCAGAAAAAAGCCAGCATTTCGAATACTGATTTTTTTCTACATTTGGAAGACTGGCGTAACACAATCTTCCTATTCTCCTTTGCCCTCATTATTATTGTCTAAGCTAGGTAAATAGAATAATGATGCAATTTTACTATATATATATATATATATATATATATATATATATATATATATATATATATATATATATATATATATATATATATATATGCGTGTTTTGCAGTAACAAGAGATTATGTTGTTACTAAGTTCTCAGAACTGGTTGCTAATACATGATTTTTTTATTTCTTTCAATTCAGGTTAGCATTTTTAGTATATTTTTCTTCTAAAATGTTGAATTCTTTTCTTTATAATTATTTTTAACAGGAAGTTAAAGATGTAAAAGCATTGTCCAATGTTCGGAAAATAAGCGACAATGTTTAATATATTTATATAACCACGTACATAAAATTTAGTGTGTATGTACATATGCATACATTTTTGTGTGGTGGTACTTGTGTCACAAATTCATTATTTTCTGATGATTTTCTGATCATAATTATTCAATGGTGAATCAAATATATTTGTCAAGTTCAATATCCAGCAAGTCCAAGGCACAACCATAAAAATGCAATAAAAGTTTATACTTTATTGTCTGGTGCAAGACAATTGTAAAATAACATCAATATATGTGTCATGCGTTGCTAAAAGAAAAATAGGTTGCAAGAAAAATAAGATACCACATATATTCGTGTATAAATCGGTTTTGAAGCCAAATTTATTGGCAAAGAAATGAGAGGGACTTACATATAACTAAGTAAGCTTAAATTGGTTGAAGTCTGTGTATTCGGAGCAACTTTAAATTTCAACAAAAAAGGATTTACTAAAAGATTTAAATGACTTGAATAAACATGAATTTCGACTTATATTTAAAACATTTCATCTTTGACTGTCGCTACTTCATCAATCTTTAAGACAAAGGTTATTTTTGTTTTATTTTTATGGCCTAACATGATTCGTCTATGCTTAGAATATTGCTGCTACATATGGACCTTTTATATTTATAGATAATTGATAAAATCCCAAGAAGAATATGTAATTTTATTGGTCCTGACCTGGCATATCAATGTCAGTCCCTTTCCCACCTCCTTAATGAAACTTCTATATGCCTTTTCTATAAATAAGTTAATGGTAAATATTCTCATAAACTCTCCTCAATGCTGTCGAGACAATGAATTTAAGCGCATTACTAGATTGGAAGCAAGATCGTCATTTAACAGTCGTAATAGTTAAATGTAACTCTAATTTCTAGGTTAACAATTTCTTTTCTCGCAATTCTCGCTTGTGAAACTCTTTCAGTTTCTTGCTTTTCAATTAAGTTTGATGTTCAAAGATTTAAATGCAATGTCAGTAGTTATCTCCAGTCCTCTTAAATACTTATAATTTCGCTCTTTAATGTTTCTCATATTGATTCAAACACAATAACCCTATAAATATTTAAATCATGAATTCAATTGACTACGCTACGTACTAAGCTTTTTGTGACGGGTACACACCTGGCCCAGGGTCGAATCCTTTGGTTACGGCGCCAACTGTGACGTCGCTCCTCCTGGTCGCTCCTCCTGGTCCCAAGCGTGCCGCTCCAACCTCTTGGTTAGATGATCACCAGCCTCGCCTTTCCCAACCCGCTTCCAATACCTGGTTGCTAAAGCAACTGTACTGATCTCCGGTCTGTCTACCCACGCTGTGTTTAGATCTTAGACAGACGGGACCAGCAGGGATTGGGCCGTATGCAAGTTGAGTCCGACGGGGGTGGCAAAACACAAGTAAAAGAAAAAAAAAACTCACGAGACAAAAAAATTACTGATAAAAAAAAGGGTGACAACCTTTTATATCTAATGTCCGTTACATAAAGAAAAATTGTTCTCATTCCCGACCCGCTCTGTGGACTATGGCACCAAGCTTCTATCATACAACTTAACGATTTCGAATTGTCTACTCTCTAGAATTGTGTATGTCGGAGTGTGGTTTAGTTCGACACTGGGGCTAATTTCTATCAATCATTCGCAGTTGATTCTTCTCTTCGACTTGAGTTGTATTTCTTCACTTCGATCTGGTTGGGTCGAATTCTGTTCTCGGCTGGGCTTGATTTTAACTTCTTCTTCTTCTTCCGTCCAGTAACTCTTTGGCCTTGTCTTCGACTTGGCTGCAACTTCTCCGCGGCTTTCGAGTAATCTTCTTCTTCGTCGACTTAGATAGGACTTCTCTTGTCTTTGACTTGGGCCGGAAGGATTTCTTGTTTTCGACTTTGGCTGGAAGGATTTCTTGCCGCAACTCAGCCGCAACTCTCTGTCGTCCGAGGTGATCTCTTCTCGCTGCCGTCCGGGGCTGAACTCATTTTTTTGTCGATTGGGGTCCTGCTTTTATTGACGCCGCAGCAAACCGGGGTGGGTCTGTCGGCGTCAGGGCTCTCTCGATAATCCCAAAAGTCGCATTAGTTCTGATTTCCCATTATCGCTATTATTTTCACCCCTACTTCCTCACAGTGCCTCTGGGGGGGAAGACGCATACCCATCTCTCCCGGTCTCTCGTATGTCAGGTGACCGTTTTCGACCAATGGTTCTTGATCGAGCATTCTCCCTCCTCTTTCCGCATATCACGTGACCGCTTTCGGCTAATGAGACTGTGGTGGGACGCCTCCCGTCTCCAATCGGGCGTGGCTTACATCGTTCTTGTTCTAAAAAAAACAAAATCTAATTTGGCATTTTTCACACGTACGAAAAATGATAATCTTGGCTTTTTCTCACCTGGGTTCTGTCAAAACAGCCTGCCGCTAATTAGATGTGACTTCAGGAAAGAATATTGGCGCTATCTGTGAGCCGAGACAATCGTTTTTTTTTCCTTCTTTGTTTTTGGTCAGACCTGATAGTCAAAAATCTTAATTATCTGAATTGAAAATGTCTCCACTTCATCATCGTGGGGTTCCAATTTTTAACAGGTCAGAATCTGTATACAGTTCCACCGGTCACCCCCTCAACACAAAAGACACCTTTCCTCCGATTAAAATTTCGTTCCATTGTTCTAAAAAAATCTTTATTGTTTCAGCCAACCTTAACAAACTTCCATCCTACGCGGACACGGAATTAGTTCAAGTGCTTGACCTGATAATTTTGACACTTGTTAGGTGCTGGTCGTACGTGTGTGTTTTCGCTTACGACCTGGTTTCGTATTATGTTTCTGTCTTTCCTCTTCTTTTTGTTTTATTTTATTATCTCCAAACTCTATTTCTTCAACCAAATATAACAATTTCTATTTCCCTGGATTTCGGTCAGGTAATTTGACCTGATATATTTTGACACCTGTCTTGTCTTAGTTTTACTTATGACCGGGTTTTGTATTATCTATTCCTCTTTCTCTTTCTTTTTATTATTTTTTTCTTTTTTCTTCTTCTCTTTGGATCGCCTAAATACAGTTAGAGAATTATTCTCAAAACTCAATTATTCTTCGTTTCTAAATAACTAACAACTGGTTAATAAACCGAATAAAAATTAAATCATATTTCTATGAATATCTCTTTTTAGTCTTTCTAAAAATGCAGGATGCCACAATCCTCCCCTAACCGATTTGTCATTTACCCGTAAATGACACCTAAACCCAATTACATCATTTAACATGCACCATGCATTTGTCTCATGCAATTCTATTCTACTTTCTTACATGCAAGGGTAATGTTCTTTTCACCTTCTTTTGTTCTACATGCAATGTAATGTTCCTTTCATCTTTTTTTTTTTTCTTCATGCAATGTAATGTTCTTTTTCATCTTCTTTTGTTCTACATGCAATGTAATGTTCTTTTCATCTTCTTTTGTTCTACATGCAATGTAATGTTCTTTTTCATCTTCTTTTGTTCTACATGCAATGTAATGTTCTTTTCATCTTCTTTTGTTCTACATGCAAGGGTAATGTTCTTTTTCATCTTCTTTTGTTCTACATGCAAGGGTAATGTTCTTTTTCATTTTTTTTTTTTTTTTTTTTTTTTTTTACATGCAAAAGTAATATGTGCGTGTGTCTGTGGGTGCAGATGTGTTTACTATGGTTTGTTCTTCTTGGTCAATGTTTTCCTCTCCGCTGTGGGAGGTTTTTCCGCCGCACGTGGTGGTCTCACGCCAGCCTCCTCCGTTGGTCTTTCAGCAATTTCTTCGCCCGTCCTGTCTGAGCGAGGAACACTGCTCGGCATCTCCCTCTCGAGTTGCTGCACGCTCACTAGATTGTCGTTCGCTGATCTCCTCTTACTCTTAACCTTCCATATTAATACACCCCCGATGGCTATAACTAGGAATGTACCCATTACTATTGACCAACTAATCGCGATCTGCTCATCGTCTTCCCAAGCCACACCTTCGTTTCCCAACGCACTTAACTTGTCTCTCAATTGATCCATATCGATCTTTTCTATTGGCTTCATTAATACTGGCATCTTATTTAAGGTAACATTAGAGAATCTCTTCACTATCGGCTCCCATAATTCTGTACAATTGACTAAGCCTCTACCAATCATCTCTATGATTGAATCTTTCTCTTCATATCTTTCTTCTTCCTGGTAATAGGGGGGTAAGGAAATGGATATTCCAACCGCCGAACATCCCATGGGTAGCGTCACCAGGGATAACGGTGGTCTTATTCTTAATGTCCTTGTGGACTCTCCCCCACATACCCTAGACAAGCTGATATGTCTCTGTGTGGCTACTGCCCACACCCCGTCTGAAACACTGATAGCTTGTGGTAATGCCGTGTTTGTTAATACCTCCACTTGGCAGATTCTTTTGATTCCTTCCCTTTTCCCATCAAACAATTCTAGTATGCACATTCTGCGATTACCAGTTTTATAGATAGGGCTTAACGAGGTACAAGTCCCTAGAGCATCATCTCTACACCTTCCAGCTTCTTCAGCTGATAGCAACATGAATTTCGTTCTCCCCGAATTTAAAGCTATGTAGTCTGCTTCCACCTTGTACCTTGCTATCATTCCTAAACCTTGATCTCTTCTGGGGTAGGGGATGGGTAAGTTTATAACCTGGTATATCTCGAATACACTCTCGCTATCTAACAACGGAACAGATATCACAACCAATAGTCGCCTATTTTCTAACAAGGTCACACATCCTAGTGCATTATAATATTTCCACAATTCTTTGGTGGGGTCCACCGGCAGCCTTAAATGGTGGGGTAACTCGGCCTGTATTCCGAGTAGCGCTTCCCTTAGGTGACCCGGGTTTACTATGCTTGGGGAGAGGTGTCCTAATGACAGCATGTCTAATTGCGCCCTCACGTGTTCCAGCAAGGTCGTCAACGACTGACTCGTTTGTCGTACCTTATTCGTAATTGTCATCAGCTGGAAATATTTTTGCATGAATCCGCTCATTTCCTGTAATTCAATCATTACAGTTTCTGTATTATTAATTACCTCTTGTCTCAACCTCGCCAGGTTGTCTATTAACCAATTGATTCTGGCTCTATTTTTGGACACCTCTAACCTTGTCACATTTAATATTGTCACACTCTCCCTTGCCACCTGGGCAAGCGTCCTCTGGTTTACCTCCACTTCTCCCAGTTTCCTTCTTATGAATTTAACGTCATCTTCAGTCACTGTTCCAAACAGGACACTCAATGCCTTTCCCACAATCGGGACTACGGATCTCCTTTCCCGCGTCTGCAGTAACTCTATTCCCTGCAGGTAGTTTTGCATGTCTTTCCATTGAGCCTCTATCATAGTGGCTTCTGATTCTAGGGAGTGCAATAAACTGAGATACCCTTTTTGCTTGGGATAATCTGGTCCTACTTTCAACCGGGCTGCATCCAGTTGCGTTAGCTCGTTTCCTAACTTATTTAGTAGCGACTCATACGGGTTCAAATCTATCACGAATGTGACCAACCACTTAGACCTGGTTATTATTACTTCGCTCGTTTTTTTAAAAATGGTGTTTCGGCTGCGCTTCCCAGCTTCCGCCATCGTCACCATCAGCGTGGCTACCACCATCATCGTCATAACCAACCCTTTCATCTTGATCATTCCTGAAAGGTAACGAAATTCTTTTGTTGTTATTCTTCACAACTACTTCGTGTCGCTCAACTCATCACTCAATTATTTTATAACTTCTTACTAAGTTCAGCTCTTCCCTCCTCTAACTAACCTCTAGCGGACAGAATGGTCTGGTCAGGTGTGCGTGGCGCCCACTCTAAAGGTTGTACTTCATGACACCACTGGTGATCAATCAACAATGCCAATGATCTTCTCCCGTCCCTTGTGAGGTGCAGCCCGCGACTCCATCCCCTCCACTCACATCTACCATAGTCAGCCAATAGGATTTTGGATGAGCCAGTGTCGTTATCTGTCGACACTAAATGCTTGTATTCTGCACAGCCCTTTTGTTCTACTGAGATTTGGGGTTCTTCTCCCTCCCTGATCTCATCTTCTGAGGTGATTCCTGTTCAACCTCTAACCTTCTTTCTGTGTCTAACTTCCGTCCAGGAGGTTTTTTTTTTTTTTTTTCCTCTTCTTCATCTCCTGATTCTTCTTTCTGTTTAGAGTCTTCGCCTTGAATGTCCTCAATACCTTTCGACTCTATGTCTAAATTTCTCCTGTTCCTTATCCTTTCCTTGAGCTGGGAAAGGGGTATTCGATCCTCCTCCTCCCACTCGCTGGGTCCTTCGTCCTGTTCAGGGTGCCTCTTTTTAGAGCCTTCGACTGCTTGATTGGACCTCCTCGTCTTTTTCTTCCTTTTCTTCGGACATGGGGGTGTGATGGCGATCTCACGGGGTCTTCTCTGTACCGATTCAGTCGACGACTGAACATCGCCAATCCCCGCTGAGGGTTCCAACTCTGTCACTCGGACTGCTTCGTTTATCTGGCCAAGTCGACCTATCTCCGCATCCTCCTCGGAGTCTTCTTCCGTTTCCATTTCTTCCGGTTCAACCAGAGTTACTTTCCTTTTCCTTGTCTTCTTAGGCCTCGGCTCGCTCATTTCCAGGTTAGCTATTTCAGCCTTCTTCAGATCATTGGCATGAACCCTCCTCGCTCGTCCTGCCACTTGATCCCATATTACATATGATACTGGGCCCGTCTGCTCTACTATCCGGTAGTACGGTTCCCATCTTTGGTCCAGCTTTCCCTCTCTCTGGTGGATTTTATAGTAGACAGGGTCTCCAACCTTCAATTCTACTACCTTTCTTTCAGCATTCACCCTCTCATTTCTTTTCTTCTGGGCCCTCTTTATTCTTCTTCTGGCCTGTACAAATATCTTATGTTGCTGTTCCAGCAATAGTTGATGATGATCTTCTCCCATATACCTTCTTCGGGGCTTCAGTAGGTTATCCACAGGCAGGACCACGTCTCTGCCAAACAACAAAAAGTAAGGAGAAAATCTGGAGGTTTCGTTTATCGTAAACCTCACGGCCGCCAGAGCCTGCGTCAAATACAAGTCCCAATTTCCAGTGTTTTCTCTGACCAGCTTGGCCAATACATCTCCCAAGGTTTTATGAAACCTTTCCACTTTAGCATTTCCCTGGGGGTGATATGGGGATGTTTTTATGTGCTCTACATTCAAACCTGTCAAAACTTTTCTCATGATGCTGTTCACATTCTCCGTGCCATTGTCTGTTACCAATTGCACAGGGGCACCATACCTAGGGAAGATTTCACTTATTATCAACCCGGCCACAGTTCTGGCCTTCTTGTCTGGTACTGCAAATGCTTCAGGTCAATTTGTTAGCCAATCGACAAAACTCACTATATAGTTGTTTCCTTGTGCAGTTTCTCCATATGGTCCTGATACATCCATACTCACCTTCTCGAAGGGAAAGTTTGGTACGTCTTTTTCCTCCAAGGGTGCCATTTTCTGCCTTCTGCTCTGCGACTGGCACACTACACAACTCCGAACATAGTTAGTGACCTCTCCGTACAGTTTGGGCCAATAGTACTTTCTTCCTATGAGATCACATGTCCTATCAATTCCCATGTGACCCAACCTCTGATATCTCTGGTCTTAAACTTTTGGGCACATACAACTTGACTTCTTCATCCCTGCCTGAGAGATAATACAGCCTTTCCTCTATTATGGCATACTTGGTGGTCTCTCCTGCCTTCACCTTCTCTCTCAGAGCAGCTATTTCACTGTCTGCTTGCTCCTTCTCAATTCCTTCTGTCCAGTAGGGATCGGTTATTATCTGGGCGTCCCCTTCTTCGTCCGATTCTAACATAGGGCGATCTTTTAGCTTATTAGAGTTAATTACTCCTATTCTATAGGCTTTATCATCTACTCCCTGTTCTACCTTTACAGATCTTTCTTCCAGTTGTTTCGGTATTCTTGAGAGTAAATCTGCGCACGTGTTTTCCTTTCCTGCCAAATACTCTATCTTACAGTGGTAGCCACTTAACTTAAGTGCCCACTGTTGAATTTTCTTATTATTTGTCCACTCTGCCTGCAATAGGTACTGCAAAGGTTTGTGGTCTGTTTTTATAGTAAAGACCGCACCATTTAAATAGTAGTCCAGTTTTTGGAGAGCATACATGATGGCATATGCTTCTCTTTCTATTACTGGCCACCTCTGTTGTGTCTCTGAGAGCTTATGGGAGAGGAAGTATATCGGTACTTCCTCTGGTATGCCAGGCACTGGTCCTTCCTTATCAGGACACGGCTGGGTAAGTACTGCCCCTACACACTGCTCACTGGCATCCGTGTATAATATCATGGGCTTGCTGAGGTCTGGGTACGTCAGCAGTGGGACGGTTGTCAACTGTCCCTTTAGCGAATCAAATGCTCGTTGACAGTCCTCTGTCCACTTGAACCTAGCGTATTTCTTCGTCAGGGCTACTAGTGGTATGGCAATTCTTGAAAATGCCGGGACGAAGCGTCGGTAGTAGCCTATAGCTCCTATAAAACCTCTTACCTGTCTCACTGTCTTAGGCTCTGGCATTTCCCTTATGACCTTTACCTTATCCATGTCGGGTTTAATACCGTCTCCGTTTATGACGAAGCCTAAATACCTAGTTTCTTCCTTCAGAAACTGACACTTTGACAATTTTAATTTTAATCCGTGTTTCCTCAATCTTCCCAACACCTGTCCTAAATGAAAAAAGTGTTGTTCCACTGTCTCCGAAAATATCAAGATATCGTCCAAATACGCCATGGCAAAGCTCTCGTATCCTCCTAACACTATTGACATTAGCTGTTGGAAGACTCCCGGGGCATTAGCTAGACCGAATGGCATCACCCTGAACTGAAACAGTCCCAGGTGACACGCAAATGCGGCCTTCTCCTTGTCAGCCTCATCCAGGGCTACTTGCCAATACCCGGACCTCAAGTCCAACGTAGAGAAGTACTTTGCCTTCCCTAATAATGCCAAAATGTCGTCTATCAATGGCAATGGCACCGCCAACGGCTTCGATATAGAATTTAGCTTCCTAAAATCTACACAGAAACGATGCCCGCCATCTTTCTTACCTACTATTACTATTGGGAAGCTCCAAGGGGAGATCGATCTTTCGATCATCCCAGCTTCCAACATTTCCTCTACTGCCTCTTCTACAAGTGGTCTTTTATGTATAGGTGTCCGGTAGGGTTTCAATTTCACAGGGGGGTGGTCTCCGGTGTCGATTTTCATTTCGACTGTGTGGGTCTGACCTAGCTCCTTGTCTGACTGGGCCACCACATCTCGATTGTTCCTTAACAGACCCCCCACTCTGGTTCTAAATTGATCCGGTGCTAATATATCCTCATCTAAGATTCCCTCTGTTTGCTCTACTAGCTTCCTTCGTTCCTCCTCGAATCTCACCCGACTCAGAGTTCGTAGGGGAAGTGCTCTCCCTATCTTCTCCCCTCTCCTAACCTTTATAGTCTTTTGGGCCTGGTTCACCATCATTATGGGCACCAACTCGGCTGCCTCCACTACCGTTTCGCACAGGGTTACCTCGTTATCTTCTAGGCCCTTTCCTTCTACAGGGACCAACTGCAGGGGTCCTCTCCATACCCTTTTTCCTGACATTAACCTACCCTTTCCCGACACTGCGGTTCTAGGAGGTAACTTTACATCTTCCTCCACCACTATGGTTATCTCTTCCTCTGGTGGGCATCCCAATGGCGTTCTCTCGCCGTTCACCACCAACACAGTAGGATTAAACTCAATCTGGGCCCTCTGGCTCCGGAGCCAATCTTCTCCCAAGATTGCCTCCGTACACAGGTCGGGGGTTACGTAAAAATTTTGGGTGCTTTTTACTTTCCCAATCCTCACCGGGAGCCTCACCATCCCTTTTATCTTCAGGGGGGCTCCATCTGCTTGCGTGATCTCTATGTCCGCTTCCCGTAACCTTCTCTTCCGTTTCACCCGCCTGTATGTTTCCTCTCTCATCAATGACACAGATGCTCCTGTGTCCACCAGAGCCCTCATCTCCCTACCCCCTATCTCTGCTCTACAGGATAGTTCTTTCTCTTGCGTTAGCGAAGAGAACACTTGAGCTTTCTTCTTCCTGGGTCTCCACCCTTGGGTCAACCCAGCCATGGGTGCCGGTAGTAATAAATCACCTTCATTTTTCTCATGAGGTGGAGTTCTGCGCCCCCTGCACCTGGGCGACCCCGGCCGGACCTCTCCCGGTCTCCCGCGTTCGTTTCTAAGGATACAGTTTCTCTTCAGGTGTCCTGGCCTCCTGCAAAACCAGCACCTTCTTGTTGGACAGCTTGCCGCAAAGTGGCCCGCCCGACCACATGTCCAACATTTTGCTCTTTTCCTTTTCAACTGGGTTGGCCTTGTGTCTATTCCCGGGGGAACCCGTCCTCTATTCAAGCGGTTCGCCCGTCCACTGGTCCAAGTTTTTATTTCTCTTCTTTTTAACTGGGCCACCCTCCCTCTTAATTCCGGGGTGGCCCGCTGGCTTTTCCCTGGGCCGGTCTCTTGGGCTCAGCCTTCTTTGTTAATATCGGTGGGGCACCCTTCCTCAGCCCGCACCACTTGGCCAGGTGTTCTTTCTTACCACACCTGGTGCATCTGTCCTGATCGAAGTCTGGGGGTAACCCCCACTTCGTCGGACATTCCGCCGCCCTGTGGTCCTCGTGCCCACAGGTCCAGCAGACCAGCCCGTATCGATCCGGCGTGGGCTTATAAAAGCCATGCCTGGTCGACCATGCTTTTCTATTGGGGTCCTCCTCCCATAATTCTGCCCGATCCACCTCATCCTTAACCCTCTGATTCCACGCGGGGGGTCTTCCGCCTACCCCCCTCTTTCCAGCCTCCTGACTTGGCATCTGCTTCTTACCACACCTCTTCACTTTATCCCACACGCCCTGGCTCTCCCTGGCCAGCTCCACCGCTGCCGACAGTCTGAGCGGTCCTTCCTTCAGTACGTCGTGACGAACACGCTCGTCGCTCAGCGCCTCTATATACAGGTCCGCCAGTTGGGCCTGCATAACTGCATTATCCCTGACCACTTCGGGGAATGCCAACGATGATAGCTTCCCCGCTCGGGTCCCTAATTCTCCCGGGGTTTCATCCCGTAGCTGTGTCAGTTTTAAAAGGGCCCTCATGGCCTCTATGGCCGTACCTTCGTCGGCGAACTCTTTGGTTAGCAGTCTTTTTATCTCTTCCCAAGACAAGCAGGGTTGATTTTCCAAGAGCCCCCTCACGAACTCAGACGCTTTTCCCTTTGTGGCATCGTATGCCAAATACAAGGTTTCTTGGTCCGAAAGCTCGTAGATGATTCGGCTCTTCTCAAGGATTGCCAGCCAGTTTTTAAACTCCTTCCCGCTGCCATCAAATACTGGGACCCTCGGTCCACCTAACAGCTTCCTTAAATCCACTGACAACCCCCGCCTTACTTCCTCTTCACCCCCCACTGCTCTATCCGAATCATAGTCCGACATGTCTACAGAGAAAGACAATCTATGCAGCAACAATCGAGGTTGGGAAATAAAATAAGGTGTCCTACCTTGCAGACGATTCTGTTCTTGTTCCTTTCGGTCCCGGTCGTTTTGAGTTCTATTTGAATTTTCAGCAACGGCGGTCGAACGATGTGACGTGACGCGGCTGTCTCAGGGTTGATCCTGGTCGCGGCACCAATTGTGACGGGTACACACCTGGCCCAGGGTCGAATCCTTTGGTTACGGCGCCAACTGTGACGTCGCTCCTCCTGGTCGCTCCTCCTGGTCGCTCCTCCTGGTCCCAAGCGTGCCGCTCCAACCTCTTGGTTAGATGATCACCAGCCTCGCCTTTCCCAACCCGCTTCCAATACCTGGTTGCTAAAGCAACTGTACTGATCTCCGGTCTGTCTACCCACGCTGTGTTTAGATCTTAGACAGACGGGACCAGCAGGGATTGGGCCGTATGCAAGTTGAGTCCGACGGGGGTGGCAAAACACAAGTAAAAGAAAAAAAAAACTCACGAGACAAAAAAATTACTGATAAAAAAAAGGGTGACAACCTTTTATATCTAATGTCCGTTACATAAAGAAAAATTGTTCTCATTCCCGACCCGCTCTGTGGACTATGGCACCAAGCTTCTATCATACAACTTAACGATTTCGAATTGTCTACTCTCTAGAATTGTGTATGTCGGAGTGTGGTTTAGTTCGACACTGGGGCTAATTTCTATCAATCATTCGCAGTTGATTCTTCTCTTCGACTTGAGTTGTATTTCTTCACTTCGATCTGGTTGGGTCGAATTCTGTTCTCGGCTGGGCTTGATTTTAACTTCTTCTTCTTCCGTCCAGTAACTCTTTGGCCTTGTCTTCGACTTGGCTGCAACTTCTCCGCGGCTTTTGAGTAATCTTCTTCTTCGTCGACTTAGATAGAACTTCTCTTGTCTTTGACTTGGGCCGGAAGGATTTCTTGTTTTCGACTTGGGCTGGAAGGATTTCTTGCCGCAACTCAGCCGCAACTCTCTGTCGTCCGAGGTGATCTCTTCTCGCTGCCGTCCGGGGCTGAACTCATTTTTTTGTCGATTGGGGTCCTGCTTTTATTGACGCCGCAGCAAACCGGGGTGGGTCTGTCGGCGTCAGGGCTCTCTCGATAATCCCAAAAGTCGCATTAGTTCTGATTTCCCATTATCGCTATTATTTTCACCCCTACTTCCTCACAGTGCCTCTGGGGGGAAGACGCATACCCATCTCTCCCGGTCTCTCGTATGTCAGGTGACCGTTTTCGACCAATGGTTCTTGATCGAGCATTCTCCCTCCTCTTTTCGCATATCACGTGACCGCTTTCGGCTAATGAGACTGTGGTGGGACGCCTCCCGTCTCCAATCGGGCGTGGCTTACATCGTTCTTGTTCTAAAAAAAACAAAATCTAATTTGGCCTTTTTCACACGTACGAAAAATGATAATCTTGGCTTTTTCTCACCTGGGTTCTGTCAAAACAGCCTGCCGCTAATTAGATGTGACTTCAGGAAAGAATATTGGCGCTATCTGTGAGCCGAGACAATCGTTTTTTTTTCCTTCTTTGTTTTTGGTCAGACCTGATAGTCAAAAATCTTAATTATCTGAATTGAAAATGTCTCCACTTCATCATCGTGGGGTTCCAATTTTTAACAGGTCAGAATCTGTATACAGTTCCACCGGTCACCCCCTCAACACAAAAGACACCTTTCCTCCGATTAAAATTTCGTTCCATTGTTCTAAAAAAATCTTTATTGTTTCAGCCAACCTTAACAAACTTCCATCCTACGCGGACACGGAATTAGTTCAAGTGCTTGACCTGATAATTTTGACACTTGTTAGGTGCTGGTCGTACGTGTGTGTTTTCGCTTACGACCTGGTTTCGTATTATGTTTCTGTCTTTCCTCTTCTTTTTGTTTTATTTTATTATCTCCAAACTCTATTTCTTCAACCAAATATAACAATTTCTATTTCCCTGGATTTCGGTCAGGTAATTTGACCTGATATATTTTGACACCTGTCTTGTCTTAGTTTTACTTATGACCGGGTTTTGTATTATCTATTCCTCTTTCTCTTTCTTTTTATTATTTTTTTCTTTTTTCTTCTTCTCTTTGGATCGCCTAAATACAGTTAGAGAATTATTCTCAAAACTCAATTATTCTTCGTTTCTAAATAACTAACAACTGGTTAATAAACCGAATAAAAATTAAATCATATTTCTATGAATATCTCTTTTTAGTCTTTCTAAAAATGCAGGGTGCCACATTTTGATAAAAAAAAAATAGTTTCCATGCCGATTGGGGAATAGACAAAAAAAAAAAAAAAAAAAAAAAAAAAACACACATAAAATAAAAGTGAAATCAAAATAAGTCACAAGATGAGAGTATTATGAAAAGTAATGAGAAAAAGAAAACTCTCCTTCACCAAAATGTCCACTCATTGTGACAGAATTCGTCGAGTGGGCCAGAAGCTGTCTACAGTTTATTAAAGAGTATGTACATTTTGTGGTTCTTCCCTAATCGAAGAGCATTGAGATACGAACCATATTTGTGTTGTCAATATGAAAAAGCTTTGTAACTTCATAAAATACACCGTAATTATAGGACTTTTCTCGGGAATTAAGTTCTAATAAATTATAAAAATCACGTGCTTTTTTGATGTTGTATATAAAGAACATAAGATCAAGGCAGGCAGTAGACCGAAGTAACAATGAGGCCTGTATTCAATATGCGACTGCATTCTCTCCTAGTTTCGGGATCGCGGTAGATCTTGGACATAGTAGAGACAACACTGCCTTTAGTATATCGCTACCACTGGCCATTTATTCTTTTAAACAATTCTGTTTGGATGGAGTCCGTTTTCGCTGCCCGTATAAAGCCTTAAAACTAACATTTCTTGGAGGTCGGCGGTCTCTCTGGACGATACTGTCATTACTGAGAAGATTCAGGGATAACTGGGAAAGACGGTCGGGTTTCTTTACTCCGATTATACAAACTTTAGTTTGACAATGGAACTCTGGTGAGAAAGCTGAAGTCACGCAGGGCGAAACTCATTAAACTGCTGACCAGTTTTATTGCAAGCAACTATGAGAGTCATTCTTTGAAGATGTTTTACTCAGGTTTCCCTAGACCCGGAAGGGAGACAGTCTTTTTTATGTTATTATAAAGGATACGTTTTGCTTCGTTGGGGTTTATGGTGTCATTAACAGGGGCAAGTGGACAAATATCTCTAGGCGATTCGCTTCTGATGATCCCTCAGAGGAAACTTAGTTGGGGATTGGGATTCCGCTCTTTATCAAGATATAGATCGTACTGGGAGAAAACGTTAGATAATAATAACCCACGTATAAAGTAATTTTGAGATTTTATCGAGAAACTTATTCATGTCGATAAGTTTAGAAACGAACATCCCCAGGATGTAGTATGAAACAGTTCTGATCTGTGTTGCATTCAGAGTTTTAGTTAAGATAGTCTAAGAGCCCTACTTCGACTATCCAAGTTCTACCAATATTATTTATACGGAACATAAGTCTTTCCGGGCCCATGTAAACCTAGATAAGCCTAAGATTAAGTCGACTGAATAATAAAAATTCAACTCAGTTGGTCTATGAGAAGGATTTCCAAGACTCAAGTAACACTGAAGTAAGAATTAACTTAACTTAGTTGAAATGAAGAGGTAGGAGCATTTTCGATTATGCCGTTTGCTGCTAACTTTTGTCGTTGACTTAAAAATATAGAGACTAGCAGAATAAACGAGGTAGATAGCGCTATCAAATTGAGAAGTAATGAAAATAGTAGTCAGAGCTAGGACGGAGCTGACCTCTTATAAACAATCAAGCTCTTGTAGATAGCAGGTAAAAATGCCAAAAAGAATTGCCGGATGGATGACAAGTGACTACAAACGAAGGCATATGCAAGGTTTTAGTAGTTACTTTCAGGAGCTTTTTACTGAGATTCTCGATGCTTATGAGGGGCCTCGTAACAGAGCCTGTGTAATGAAGCTCACTTGGACTTTTTGGCAATTAAGTGAGACTTATTTGCTAGATAAAAGAGGGCAGGAAAATGAAGAAATGTTTTTGTTTTTTTTGTTAATTTTCCTTTGTCTTATTTTATTTGAAACACAAAGTCGCTATTCTCAATGGTTGGGGAGGGGGCCGGTCACTATGGTATGTCACCCCCCCCCAACAAAAAGTGACTTCGTCTTGCTTGTTTGGACTTCGCCCCGCAACCTAAGTAACCACAGCGCAGTGTTTTTTTAATGGAGAAGTTAAAGTCAACCACAACATTTCACTCAATGGCCATTGATTCGGGTTTAATATCAGTTGTATGTACTAACAATCGCTTTTTCCACGATGCTATCTTGACGTATTATTTTTGTTTTTATTTATAGTGTTTATTTTTAATTTTAATTCTCAGACCAGTTAGGTTAATTTGTAAATTATAAAAGAAAGTTTTGTCACATAAGCGTATATAGCGTATGAAATCTGGCTTACTCGAGTTTTTGTTAACCAGTGCGAGTAAAATAATTGCTCGATAATCGCATATTGTTTTAATAGGAGGCAATGGAACTTATACTAAGTTAAAACAATAATAACAAAAATAATTAAGTATTCCAGTCGAAATGTCGGCGACTAAACTGACTACCCCATTCCAAGTTCTTCTGCGTGAGGCGGCTCATTAGCAAGATGAAAAACAAAACCTAACAAAGGGCGGCCAGCTAACTAGAAGTGATGTCTCCATAAACCGCCGCGGAGAAGGCAACGGGAAATTACTCCACTATCAATCCCAAGACATATCATGACTAACAACACAGACAATATGAAACCTAACGGCGTAAAGGGGAATTCTATGGGAATTAACTTCTCGCTCGGTAAGGATAGACATACGCAACAGGTGTAACCTGACCGTCATCCAGCGACCGCTAGCATAAATGGTGTAAATTCCTCGGAACCTATCCCTCACCCGAAAAGGAGCGACATGAGCAACAAGTATCACCGGATCGTTATCTTGCGACAAAAGATTCAGAAATGCAATGATTCACTACAAATCTTACCCAATTGCCCTGTTATATGTAAACTAAGAGTGAAACTGCGGAAATTGAAGAAGCCTAAGGCAGCACCTAAATTGCAATACAAAAAACTCCTGAGCAACTCAAACCTAAAAGAAAAATATATGGACAATATGAAAAGAAGATACGAAGAACACAATGGAAATTCGGAATAGGACGCACTAAGAGACGCTTTAGTGACATCAGCAAACGATATCATCTCAATGGGGACAGAACGAAGAAGAAAAAACAAATGGATGACTGATAAGATTTTCGACATGATGCTAAGGAGACAGAAAACTCTGCCGATATACGGAACGAAATACAGAAAATTACACAATGAAATAAGAATGCAGGTAGACTAAAGAAGAGTGGCTAAAAATGTACAGAAATAGAGAGATTGAGTACCACCAACAAAGGAGATATACATAAACAAATAAGGCAACTAACAAGAAAGAAGATATTTTCGTCAACAGGCTGTTTAAAATCAAAGGATGGAACGCTCATACTACAGAAGAAAAAACTTCTTCAACGCTGGAGCCAGTATATTGGAGAACTCTTCTACGACGAAGAAGGACAACCAGCAAAACTAATGACGCACCTGAAATTCAGAAAACTAAAGTAGAAGCTGCAATGCCCAAATTGAACAGAAACAAGGCGGTAGGGCCAGACGGAATCGTAACGGAAATGCTGACAGCCTTAAAAGACTTTGGCATAGACAAGATCACAGAAATAATAAATAAAATCTGCAACAGTGGGGATATACAAGAAGATCTACCTTCATAGCAATGCCTAAGAAACCAAGCGCAAACAAATGTGAACTCAGCCTAATCCGTATTCTGATAAATAGTACGCACAACAGAATCAGGTCAGACAGTGTGGGTTCATTAAAGACACCGGAACAAGGAACGCGATATTTATACTCAGAATGCTATCAGAAAGAGTGATACAAATGAAAAAGGACGTGTACCTATGTTTCATAGACTATGCAAAGGACTGCTCACTAACCTTAATATATTCGGGAAATATATTAGAATAATCAAGAACCTACACTGTCAGCAATCATCATGCATTTTTGTATATTCCCGTTCAGCGAATATACAAAATAGAAAGGGGCGTAAGACAAGAATGTGTGTTCTCACCGGACTTATTCAATCTATACAGCGAAACAATTCTGAGAGAGTTGGAGATCCTACCGGGATTACCGGATTGCCGGCATTAGCGGCTACAATCTTAACAACTACGCAGATGGCACAGTACTGATATCAGACATGGAAAACAAATTACAAAACCGCCTACAGAAGGTAGTGAAGGAAAGCGAGAAGAAGGGACTAAGCATAAACTACAAGACAGAATGCATCGTCACCAGTAAAAGGATTAGTTCGAAATGCGATTTGCAGGTCGTGGACACTAAAATCAAGCAGGTGTGGAAGTTTAAATATCTGGGAAGTGTTTTGTCAGAGGACGGTAAGTGTGACACTGAGATCCGTAGACGTATTGGGATGGCCAAGGGCGCATTTCAAAAGCTGGGCAGAGTATTGCGAGACAGGAGGATTTCTTTGGTAACAAAGAAAAGAGTGCTAAGTTGTTACATGACATCTGTCCTCCTTTACGGCTACGAATGTTGGATAGTCTCCTCAAAGATGAAGAAGAGACTCGAGGCGACAGAGATGTAGTTATCGATAGAATGTATTCACAAAAAGATGGTAACGGCAAATTCGGGAAAGCTTTTTTGACTTTGAGAAGTGCTTACTCGAAAGGCGAGAGCTTCTATTCAGTGTCGTAACGTTCTGAAACTAAATCACGGGTTAAGATTGGCTTATAATGAGGAAGATATTGCACCATAAATATCGAAGGCTCTCGTTCGAGATGATTTTATGGACGAAGCAGGAGTATCGCTCTATGGTCTTGCGCGCCCAGGTTAAATTTCTCAATAACGATGATCTGTCTGGTGTTGCAAAATGCACTCTAGGTCGATAAAAAAAAAACGGGACTAGCAATTTCACCGGAATGCGTGTTTTGTGGGGATTGCTAAAAACCCATAGGACATACTTTCTTTCACTGAATTACGTTCATTGAGTAGGTTTGCCTATCGAGTTTAAAGTTCTTTGTCTTGGTAGATAGTTCTATTCGGAGAAACGTGGTATCACCAGCTGTCCCTTTGCTTACACGACTTTTTAAGAATTGTGATTTGGATGAAACAGCAGAAGGAATTTCTAGAAGAGAAGTTCTCATCTTTTCAAATGATTTTGTACTTTAAGTATCCTTAAATTAGGGCGGAAAAGCAGTTCTCATCAGCTAAATTTGGCGAAAGGGGAATGTAAGGCGCCGATTCCTCAGTCCAGTCCGTTTTACATTTCTATCATTTTTAGCTAGATGATGTAAACTCATCGGCTTTTTAGTTTTGACTCCATTTTCTCTAATTTAATTGCTCATAAGGTAACAGATTTTTCGAATTTTTCCGTATTTGTTGTATCTGGAACTCGCAGTGTGCTTACTATTCTGAGTTCTTGCGTGAGTCTTTTATTAATACCGCACGGTTATTTTCGGTTAGGTGACGGTTATAAAGTGTCACGATTGTTGAGTTTTGATATTAACAATGTTCTTATAAATAAAACTCAAATTGTATATAGACATTGGGAATGTATGTGATTATCAATGTTTCTTCACCTTTACAGACATTATATTAAGTTGGTGCAAAAATAATATCGTTTTTTGACGTATTTTTTAACGTCAAAAAACGATATTATTTTTGCACCAATCTAATACATACAGGACTAGTTAGAATCCAGAGAAATGGCATTGTGTTTGCAGTAGGAGTAAGTCGTCTAAATGTGAATCTTTGGTGGGAAGGTAAAATTCAGTGGAGTAGATCAGTGATTGTAATTAGCAAAGTCAAATGTTAGGCACACGAACACCAGCCCTCCTCTTTTGTATTAGAGTAGCAAATTAAAACTGGGAACTTTGGTCACACCAAATATTGCAGCAACCACTGAATTTTTCTATGACTCGGAAAGCAGAATTACTTGTGAGTCATGGTTCAAAAGATACGAAGAGACTTTAAAAATTAAGCACTTTAGAACACGAATATGTTGTAGTTGTATCTTACCTGAAGAAACGTGGGTTCTCTGAGCCCGTAGGCTCAGCCAAAAATATTCCCTTTCGAACCCGTATAAACGGGTTCAGGATCAGTCAACCTCCCCGAACGAGACTCTGCCCTTCGGCGGAGCCTCGTCCAGGTTCCTCTCTGCCCGAAGGCAGAGAGTCCGACTGTGTAGCCGAAAAGATTTCGGCGGGACTCTGTAGTCCGTTGACTTACAGATACTTATAGTTAGATACTACCTATAGTGTAGTCACTCATGGGGGTGACAGGTATTACATCAAACGAATAAAAAGCGAACAGAATAAGAATCAATTTAAATGTTTTACTTAAATCATACAGAGCCGTGTATATTAGAACTGTAATATCTTCTAATTGAGAAAAACTCGGAAATAAATTGCATCTATTAATAAGTACGTTATAAAACGGTTAGTTGAGGTTATGCAGCGACAGGGAAATTGTTGTTGTTGTTGTCTTTGGTGTTTGTCTGTTTTTTTATGGTTATTTAACCGAAGGCAGAATTCCGTGCTTGTTCCTTCATCATAATTCCCTTTTTTCATTTGTGGCAGAAAAGTAAATATATAAGATTTGAACTGTCACAAGTCAAAGACGGTGATATGAATGTTGTGTAAGTGCTGGGGTGGGGTGGGGTAAAAATGCTATCATTGATGATATTTTTGCAGACTTGGCATCGCGGTTTATTGCACGTGATGTTCCATTGGTGAGGTGGTGAATTATGTATGTCAGATGATGTTAGGAGTGTTGTATAAATTGGTGGGGCTGACGTCTAGCGTTGAGTGGGTTCTCGCTGAATATCTAATTGTTTGGTCGAGCTTTAAAGAAATCTTTTATGGGAAAACTTGTGAATATTGTAATTAAAAAAAATGGGAATTCTGGAATTCTTCTTCTTTGTTTCATAGGTTAGAAATGTATTTCTATTTTGTTTGGAAGCCTATGTAATTGATTTTTTGATAGTTTTAAGTGTGTAATTCCTATTGAGAAAGTAATTGAACAGTTGTCCTGTGTTTTTGTTATCCAATTTTGAGAACAGATGTTTTATGCGTAGGCTGTAGCTTATTAATTATTTACGTTATTGAAGACTATGAATAGGAAGTGACATTTTCTGTCACTCCCTCTTTTATATTTTTCTCTTATACAGTAAGATGTAGGTAGCACGTAGAGAAAATGCGTCCCTCACCGGGACGCACACGAACTCTTCCCTAGGACTAACTTCTACACAAGCGTCTTCACTAGTTTATAGTTTAATGTTTTCTTCTTTCAGATTCCTTGTTTTGTTAAACACAACAATATTTTATTGTCTATGTATACGTTTCATTTGTTAATACATACATTATCGTTTGTTTTGTTATTACCTAATAGTTTTATTACCCGGACTCACATACTATAATAATATTATAAATTTTGTTTTGGTTGGTGTCTTTTGATATAGAGGATCTCGAGAATTTGAAGTTTTTGTTTATTATTTCTTCCTGTTCACCTTGACAAGGAAAATACTTGTTGACAACACCAATATATTACACGAAAATAATAAACTATAGTCCAAAAGTTTGGACCATCTGGAGTTAATAATTAGTAACTTTCATTCTTGGTTTAATTAATTCTTACTAAGCTAGGAAGCTAATTGTTTTAACCTAAGGCATCCAATCTTTTTAGAGATTGCCTAAAGTTTAAAATTGACCAGCCCTAAGATCGCCATTAGCCAGTAAGACAGATTAGGCAAAAAGTGCTAAGATTTTAAAGAGAATTTATGCAGTAATGGGTTGATTATCTTTGGCCCGAAGTGAACTAGTAAATTAGTTTTGACATGCAATCTTCAAATTTTATGCGATTCTTCGAAATCCAGAGGGTGATACTAAAGTATTGGCTTAATAGTATATATATATATATATATATATATATATATATATATATATATATGCGATTTATAAAGGATTAATAGATTTTATTTTTTACCTGTATTAGAGTAGACGCTCCGCTTTAGTATATATTTCGCCTATAGGCACATTTCTTTATTAAGTTTTCTCGAGTGCGCAAAATCGGCTGGATTCGATTCGAAACTACGCCCTCCTTTGCAGGAGAAACCACCATCAGCTATGAAGAACTTCACAGTCAAGCAAAGTTCTATTTGCCTTAAAACGCATTTACTCGGATTATCTGCAAAGAGGACACATATTCGAATCCTACAGGAAGGCACATTTTCTTAATAAAGAAATTTTTCTCGAATGCGCAGGTCGCTAGACGAAATATATAGTGTGTAAAAAAACGAGGGTCTACTCAGATACATGTATCTACTAAAAAATCGTTTGAAGTGGTACTATTTACATTGTTCGGGCTATTGCCCCATCTTTGTTGCCATATAAACGACGTTGTTTCGGCCGTTGTACGCTCCGGTCTTCACGTTATTGGAATTTAGAACCGAATCCTTTATTTCGTCCACCGAGGTAGATTGTTCCAGTTCCATGTGTCATGCCTCGTCCGGATATCTCAGTATCAGTTATTTCCCTTTAACTCAACTCTCCAAGTTTTTGTTCACCTCTGCTGTAGCCAGGTATTTGAGTCAAGTCACTAGATTACTGCAACCAACTCTTAAAGGCCGGATCGTATAGGATATGTCCCTCAGGGCTTTATCTTTGGGATAATGCTCTTTCTGATCTTCATCAATGACCTCCCCGATGTCATCAGTTCATAACGGAATATGGCTGCCATATCTCGGCTTCTGATGTATATCCCGAGATTTTTGACAAAATTCAAGGACATCTCGATTTCAGTTACTTTCGCACCAACTTGACGTAGCCCTGTCATTTCTACAAATATTTTCATAGCAACTGTTCTGATTACTTTTTGTCGTTAGTGCCTCGACTACATGAATTTAAACGTGCTAATAGAATTGCAGCTAGGTCTCACCATTTTACTGTTGAAATAGCTATAGATGTAATCGCCACCTTCTATTCTAACAGTTTCTTTTCTCATACTTCTCACTTGTGGAAATCTCTTCCAATTTCTTGCTTTCCTACCACCTACAATCTTCCTGGATCCCGTTCCTTTATTGTCCTTCTCTCACTTTTCTTCACTAAAATCTTCTCAATCTTTTCCAATCTCTTATTTATTACCGCCTTTGTTAAGGTGAAACTATCATATATATATATATATATATATATATATATATATATATATATATATATATATATATATATATAGGCAGGATGTGTGTGTGTGTGTGTGTGTAAAGAATGCACGGCAGCAATTTTCGACGGATTGGCACCAAAATTTACATGCACATGCTCCAAATTAGCAGGACAGCCAAGACCGACTTTGCATTTTCCAACTCCCATCGATAGTGGAAATAATCGATTTTTTCATGCTTCTACGCCCGTTTTCATGTAGTTTGCGGCCATTTTCTACTGGCCAGAGTGAGAGCCTATAGCTGGCTGCCACGAATAGGCAGGAAGATTCTATTGGCCAGCGTGAGAACCAACAGCTGACTGACACGAATGTTAACTTGCATGCTAGCATGCAAAAAAAAGAAATCGATAGCTGCATTCGTCACAAGTGGGAAAAATTTAAATCTGCATGGCACTTTACTCCAATTGGCTCATTCGCTTGCTTAAACTCAACGTTGATTCTGATTCCGCAGAACTGGGTTGGATGTGAAAAAGTATTTGTTGTTAACATTCTTTTTCTAATTCGGTTTTTCTAGTTACGAGTCCTTTTTTAAAGCTGATCGTTTTGTGTTCATTTTGTTTAGTTCTTTTTTCGTTTGGTATAGAGCTTAGAAAAAATTCGCAGTGCGAGATAGGCAAGAAGTAAGGCATGTAGCAACATCAGCACGGCAAAGGGCACTCCTTTAAAGGCAAGGAAGAGCAAAAATATTTTAAGTCAAGTGATAGCGATTGCTGTATGAGTCGTACGATTTTTGAATCAAGCACGGGCAATGCCTGGCCATGCTGCTAGTATATATATATATATATATATATATATATATATATATATATATATATATATATATATATTTACAATTTATATAAATTATATATTTATATAATATTTATTTATTTATATTATATATATATATATATATATATAATGTATATATTCGAATATAGCCTGTAAATTTAAAATAAAGGTCAAAGAATAAAACTAATCAAACTGTTCTATTGAGGCTAAGTGTGCGGGTTGTATGTTGTGTGAGAGTAAAACATTCACAATGAAAATATATCATGCTTCGTTATATATGAAAAAGGAAATTCATGGGCAGTTCTATATTTGAGAAGTATGTAATTGTAAGATCAGCTTTATGCATCATCCACTAGGCAACGTATTTATAAAGAAATGTTTAGTGAAATCTTCGATTTAAGTCAGAATCATACCATTTTTTTAATCTCCCAGTAAAATTTCATTGATTGCCGCTGTGCAGATTTTTAGGTTATTTGTTCAATTAAAATTTTCAGCGAAAATATAGCTAAGAGAACATGTTTTCTGAATATAGAGTAGTTTTTTTTTTATAAAGAAACTATTTCCCTAATTTTTAACAGATAATTTCATCTTGCTTTGTATCACGTGATCCATGTTTGAAGTTGGGTTCAGGCTAACGTGTAATCATTTGCTTTCAGCTGCATATAAATTTCTCCTCATTTCATCGACATACTGAACAAAGTATTTTAGTACCCGACCGCGCTAACTAGAAGAGAACAACATTTTCTAACAACATTTTCTAATTGGAAGGGGGCCAAATCTATCTATTGTAGTTTTCATATCTATCTGAAGGCAGAAAAACTGGTAACACAACTTGTTAATACATACCTAAATATATCTAAATGGTTTAAGTGAAAATAATAGAAAAATCACATAGCATTGGTTTGTTAACACGCACGAACTCATATACATACCCGGGTTGTTTTACATGTGAAATGGCCCAAGCGCCCCAAATCAGTATGAGGACACATGAGACCCACTAACATTTTTAAATTAAAGACGTGAAATCTGACAAGTGAAACAAAATGGACAATAGAACGAGGATATTTAAAGATTAATACAAAATTTATTTACAATGCAAACATTAGTGGCCGTGGATTAGATGGTCTGGTAATTGAAGGGTGGACGAACTGGACGTGTCGATGACGGGATGTTGAGGTGTGGTTGTTCTGGTCGTGTCGACGACGGGACGTTGATGTGCTGGCGATCCGGTCTGTGCTAGGCAGGAACGTATCGGCGACGGGAAGCTGGTCAGTCTTGAACAGGAACGTTACCTGATCAGGGCCGAGCAGGAGATTTATCGGCGACGGCGTTGTGACGTTGTTGATCAGATCCAATGTCCGGTGTCTCCCATAGTATTATAACTGTAGTATACGGGATAGGTTATTTAAGTCTGGGTGACATGCAGGCATCAAGTAGGATCAGAATGCCGGGAGTAAAGTGCGCAAAAAGCCAGAAGAATAGAAGTAAAAAGCCCAACTAGCGTCCAGTTTGCAAGCAAAAAAAAAAAAGAAAAAAAAGACTAACTTAATACAGAGCCTGTCAAAGCTCCCCGGATTTTGGGTTTGAGTGAGAATATATTCATGTATGTGAATAATAAATAATTTACCGATCGTTCTAGCTGATACTTACATATAATATTCTCCCTATTTACTGTTGTTCAGTAGAAATTACTAACGACATACTAAATTTTAAAACTATTGAATTTGAAGCAAGATTTCTATTCGAGCTTTAATCTTTGATTATTTATAACACATTTCCCTTCTCTCTTCTTTGTCGTTGCTTTTGTTTCATTTGATTCTATTCATTTTTTATTTTCTGAATTTTTTGAATACATAAATAAATAAGCTGATAGATACTTGAGAAATTCATATTGTTTTGAGGACAATGGGAACACGGGTGTGTGTTTAGGGGTGGGGGCTTGATAAGTTTTCGGTTCAATCCAATTCCCAAAATAAGTCTTGACAAAACGACATGATAATGTTTTGGGCAAGTGGGATGGTCGTAAAAAATACAATTAACAACAAATTCATCTACCATTTATGACTGTTAATTAGATATTGATAACATATAAGCATATTTTTACGATTCACCTGTACCTAATACATCTTAAAATTATTTTTTTGAGAAGGCTCAATATATTGCAATATTAGCCGTTTTCTTAACATTCAGCATTCATTGTCAGTGCAACATCCGGTTGAAATTTATAAAATCTTAAAATACATTTTTCGGGAAAATAGGTTTCTCAAGTTCAGTAACTGTCATTGTCCTTTCTAGGTATTGATGGCAACTTCCTAACCTTTTGTTCGATATCTGGAACATCAACTTGTTGATTATATCATTATTTTCTCTTCAACTTACATGTGCTATCCATTTTAATTGTTTGTGATTCTGTAGCGCCAGTCCAAAATGTTAGAAGAAGGATGGTGCTTCCTAAGAATTACGGTCTTCATTCGCTAGAAACCATTTTTAATCACTGATCTGAGATAGCTGACAGTTCATATAAGTTCTGAAGAGGTTTGTCATCATGCATGATATTCGTATGAGATTCTCGATCTGACAAGTCTATTTAAGAATATGACTGATTAATATTTTTGGTTTTGAGGTGTTGGACGAAACTATACCTAGGGCAGCTATTTCTATATTCGATTTCCTTATCTGCTATACTAAATTTGTTATAACTGATCCATACACCGAGGTATTTGAAGTGTTTAGTATTTACTAATTCCGCATACTGAGTTTTTATGATGGATTCAGGGTACGTGCAATCATTGCTTTCTTTCCAATTCCAGAACATAGTTTCTGTTTTAGAAATTTTTTTTTAAAACTTGAAAATTTGGTAGTGAATGTTGATTTTTTTTTGTTCAAAATCATTCTTGCCCCAACTGTAAATACCTATGTCATCGACATAACCTCCATGGTCATCAGTACATTTTCCCCGGGAAGGAATGCTGTTTTCATTAGTAGATTTGTTTGGTATGGAATGCTTAAATGATCAATGCCCATTTCTTCACATATATGCTTGTATCTTCGCAGGGTATATTCTAAGAAGATACAATTAGGATCTCATTTTCCCCTAATGAGATTTGTAATATTTCGTTATTGGGGTCCTCGCCAGGCATGTACGACCTTGAGGACCAATATTGTTTCTCTATCAGACCTAGAAATTCATCAGGATCAGAGAATAAATGAAAAGAGGAAGACTCTATTGATGTGATCATATGCTACTGTGAGGTCAACATATACGAGGAAAAGTAAAATATTATCCACACATATATCTAAAGATATTTTATGGTGAAAGTGTGGATAATTTTTTATTTACACCCGTCTGTCTGTCTGTCTCTCTTTCTTTCTTTCTTTCTTTCTTTCTTTCTATTGAAACTGACATTATATTTCCATTGCATTCAGACTGGTGTTTTCATCTTGGTTGTTATACTCATAACATTTCGACTGCTGCATCCTCCAGCTTTCTTCAGGTGTCTATCGTTGTACTTGGTAACCTTCTTGGAATTTCGAACCGAACACTCTTTTCAGTTCACAGGGTTAGCTTGTTCTCAATACAGGTTTATTTTTTAGTATTTGCCTGTTTCTTCTTCTGATATATGTCTATATTATTTCCACACTACTAGAAATAAGGATTGAACTTACAACTGCTAAATATCTTTAACTAGCGGTTTAATCTGTTAGGCAATCTTTTGGATAATCTCGTGTTGTTAATCTGGAGCCTTAATCCAAAGGCTATAGACTGTGACTGTGATAGAATTTATTTATGAAGGGCAAATTAGACTAATCTTTTACTAGGTCTAATGAAGAGATTGTTTCAGTTGTTTTATCCTCAAGTGTTGACTTCATTCCGTAGAGGTTGATGACTACATTTGTCCCTTATACATGCAAGTACACACACACATATATATATATATATATATATATTATTTTATAAATTATTTACTTGTGTCATTCTGCTTCATTGCTTTTGAAAAAAAAAAACATTTCTCTTCCCATGTTTTCCCGATCCAGTCCTTGCTAGATAACGATCACTAATCATTAATTGGCCCAAATGTTCTCTCTGTTTCTGTTAAAAGATAGTATTAGGAGTGCTTATTTTTAACGAATTAAAAATGATTGCATTTGATGGCAGTCTTCGTGGGCCTGTTAAAAATGATTTTATCAACATTCGCGTAAATGCTATTTGTTGGCGTAAATGTTGTGTTGATTCTAACGCTGCCCCTTTCTCACACACACACATTTGTGCAGTTTACCTGGAAGATACTGTGAGGATCTCAAATCAAGCTTGTTAATCATTCTGACGTACGACTTCAAACAGCAGCACAAAACCTACTGAAATCTATATATGAATATTTAATTGTTAACCAAATTGTGACGGTCGCTGAAAATTTTACACCAACGCAAGAGCAAGCGAAATGAACCACCGCACTAAAGGCTAAAGTTCAACTAAATATGACACCGTGTCTATAGCGAGTGAAAAAGAATCTTCTACTATGGACATCTTTTGGAATAGCAAACGATTCATCGAAAAAGAATTACCTCCAAATGAAGGCAGCAATCGACGAAGAACAACCAAAATTAGATGAAAGAAAAGGAAAGAAAAGCTTTAATTTATCATCAGGATAATACGAGATCAAACCAAAGCAAGCTTTTTACTTCACAAATATTCTACTTTGGGATTGTCATTTGTTCCGAGATTGGAAAAAAAAGTAAATTTTCTGAAAGACTGCAATCGACACCACAATCAATTCTTTGGTGAGAAAGATAAACTGGAGATTATAATGGCTGAAAGATAGTAGAAATAGTGAAAGAAAACAGTAAAAATGTTTATTTGACTTTTGTTTGCGTTTGTGAATATTAAATAGTTATCATCATAATTATAATCAGATTATATTTTCTGTTTTAATTGATGACGATGTAATTACCTTTAGTTGCGAAAATTCATTGAGCAAATATAACTCATTTTAGCAAATTATTATGTCTCGCCCCGCCACTAGCTTCTTGATTCTACTTATCGGCAGAATACAGAGGCCTCTCTCATTTTTATGGGTTGGACGGGCCATACTAACATAGTTTTTTTTTGTTTCATGTGTAATTTTTTTTAATTAAATTTTTTTAAAAAATGGGGAAAAGATATTTTTACATATGAAGAAATTTTTAAAATCATAGTTTTTTTTTATTAGGATCCCTGCGAAGATGTGGTATTGATGGATTGGATAGAAAAGGATGGATTCTTGTGATTATTGAGGAAATTGTTAGAGTGTGTGGGTCATGAGCCTGATTAGCGAAGTGTAGGATAGACAGAATTGATCAGCCTTCCCCTCTTTTGTTCTTGTGCCACGACTTAATGTATCAGCATTAATTTTAAAAATTCTTAAATTTAATTCCGATTCTAACATGCAGAAAGAGTAATGATTGCAACTTGATGTTAGAAACTATTGTCTTCTAGATGAACTTGATGTCAAATATGCTGAATAGGAATAGAATATAAGATTTTGTAATGTATTTTGCAATGTTCAACGTTTTGTTTCAACCACTGAACTATCCTAGCAGGAACATCTACTAATGATACTTCTATTGTAAATAGAAAACTAAAATTTCTAATGCATATTCCAATGTTAGATACAAAAAAAGGATTTATATATTACGACGTCTCTTGTGTATAACAGGCTAAATGGCCGTTTCAACGCTCGAAGTTTAACAATTTAATTTATATTTGTAATTAAAAGACTACAAAATCTAGTCGATAATTACAATTGTATTCGTCTTACTTCATCGCTGGAATGAAGATAATTACCAAATTTTACAATATATCTAATATTAGCTCAAGAGAGATGTTCTAATTTTATATATCTCATGATAGCAAAGTAACTATTAATAAGATGTTTTTTAGTCGTAAAGGTTGTTCTTTGGCGAGGAAATGACGGCAGGTGGTAATCATAGACAAATAACGGAATAACATTCTTTCGCATGTAGGAAGAATAATTTTTTGACTTCCTATTCTGTCTGGTATGTTTGTTTCGTTTCTTAAGTGCACATCGACACCAACTAACAGTTCCCGACAAATAGGTTTTCTTTTTATCTCTTACGTAAGTATTTAAGCGCGCACGCAGATATGCTTCGAAATTCATGTAAGCATAAAAATACTCACGCCAAAACATGTTGTGCACAAGTATATTAAATAATCAGATATACGTTTACACACATATCACACAAACATATGGACATGCACCCACACGCACGCACAGTCGTATTTTCACGAGTCAAGCTTAAAATTTAGAGTAAAAATAAAATATTTTGTCAGGTTAGGCTTGTTATTTTGTCTTAGTTTTACTATATTTAAATGTTTTGAATAGTAAAAGGAATATACACAAGGATCTCTTTTTACAGAGGTCTGTCATTTTTTATTCGTTAATTTATTAATGAAATATTTAGTTGGTGCCATCAATTTGGAGACAACATTTCCACTAGGATTAATTTATGGTAAATAGAAGAGGAAAATCAAATTAAGATCGTGTGCGTATATTGTACACATCAGCTACCTTCATTGTCCTATCTTGAACTAGCTGGAGGTGGAGTATAAAATTTCCACTTCACAAAAAACAGTTGCCGTCTGGTTGAAGATTGCGTACAAGCGCGTGAAATTAGTTGTCAATGTAAGCCAAAAAATAATTAAAAATATAATACTCTACCATTTTAGCCCTGAGTGATTTTTCTTCTTTGTACCTTTTTAACATACAAGCCTGATATATATATATATATATATATATATATATAGATATATATATATATATATATATATATATACAGATAACTTTAAAAATCAGGAGGTCAGTTGAATCCACTACCTTGGTTTCAACCTTATGGTGTCCTCAGGCAATTTTTATGAAATTACCTCTTAATTTATTTAAAAAACCTAATGAACGTTATACATTAAAAAAAATGAATAAACAAACGCATGATATTGGGTGTAATAGAAAGGGAGGTAGACGATGTGAATAATAATAATAATAATAATAATAATAATTTTTCCTGTTGGCAGAGGTTGCAAATATTGTTATGGTTGTTATAAGGCTTTCCCTTTTTTAAAAAATTTCCAACTTACAATCGGATCCTTTTTTTTTTCTTTTAAATTCCGCACATGGTCAACTAATTTGTAGAGCACCTAAGACTTACTAGCTTGAATAATGACCGATGATTGTACGTTTGAAAGTACTTTCAGTACATCCTATGTATGTTTTACTTTGGCCATTAATATCTGTTACTTCTGCTTTATAGATTACAGTTTTGCAAGCTCTATCTAGTGGACATCTTTTTTTTTTCTTTTTTTTTTTTTAAAAATTACTGCAGTTGCATAAATTACTAGTGTTAACTATATTCTGCTGTGTGTTAGTTTTGAAATTTCCGGCGTTTTGTTTATTTATTATTGTTTCTAATGCAGTTGTAGGATAATTTAACTGTTTTGTATTTTTATTGAATATCTTATGTAATTTTGAATTTTTGGGGGAAGTGTTTAGTAAGTAACATGAAAAATAATTCCCCTCTTTTACATTTTATCTCTAAGTTAAAAGGGGGGGGGATTAAACCAAATGATATTTTTTCTTTCCCTCGAATTATTCTTTGTATGTTGTTTAATTTGTAGTTTAACTCTTAGTTTGGTTTTGTGACCCTCTTCCTTTAAGTTCTTCTCATATTCTTTCTTTTTATCCTCAAAAATTATTTTACAGGAAGTTTCTGGATAACCTAGATTCATTTATTATGTTCGCATGGTGGTTAGATTTAATATTCACGAATTTTAATTTTGCGTTGGGTTTCATGTATGGGGAGACACTGCCAGCTTGAAGATTTCATTCTACGTCCAGATAGTTGACAACTTTTTTATTCAATTCAATTTCTATTTTAAAGCCGATGCTTTTGAAGAGCGCTTTTACTTATAGTGACATTTGTTCTTCTGTTGTTTAGCGCTATCATCAAACCATCACCTATACAGATCGTGGTTGTTTATATGTACAATTTTGTTAATTTCATATAAGATATGTAGTCCTATTAACTTCGAAACCTCATAATTTCATATAAGATATGTAGTCCTATTAACTCCGAAACCTAATCTAAAATTATTTGAACAAGTGCTATGTTTACAAAGCCTTTGACGAAGTGCAAATCCTCCAGCAGACCTTTCTCAGATTTAGATTGATAAAAGTTTTTAAAGTCGTATTTTATAAATACATATTTGTTTTTATTTGTGATTTTGTGGGAGCAAGAAATGCACTCACTTGTATCCTTCCATTGATGGACGCCTGTGTGGTAATTCTTAATAAGACGCATATTTTTTTAAATATTTCTTGGTTCCCAGTTCAGTTTTAGTTGGGTTTAGACGAAAAGAAGGATTATTTGGTAATTCATCTTGATGGCCCTTTATGATTTGAAATGTTTGCTTGCAGCATAATATGTAAACCCTATTGCTTGTCCCTAGTTTGGCTGTCATATTTTTCGCCTGCTCATTTAAACTTTTAATGTCCGAGTCTGATGCTTTTTGTAAATTTTAGTGATTTCTTCGTTTATTTTTTCCGGTAAGCCTCCGCGTTCATGGTAATAAATGTTCTTTGTTTTGTCGCCTTTAATTAGAATATTTTTTGTATTTCTTTTTTTTTTTTTACTTCAGCAGTTAATAGTTTTTGAAAATTGCTATTAACTTTTGTGAATTTGATGTTGTCAATAATGCCAAGCATATCCTTTTCAAAGTTAGGTGGGTAGTTTTTAGTTTTGAAATAGAATTTTCCGTATTTTCTTTGTTCTTTAAATATTTATTCAATGGAAATAGTGTCTTTCATCTCATCCTGGTAAGGAAATGTTCAATCTTTTGTAATAAAATTAGCATTTATTCCTCCTTGTTTGGAATAGGAAGATTTTTTAGTGAGTGCGGTATTTTGAATTCTTGCATTACGGTTTGCTCTGTGAATAATAAACAATTTTCGTGCGTTCGAAAAAAAAAATGAATTAATACACATAAAACATAAGATATGTTAGAGTGTGTCGGTTAAGATGGTTCATGAAAGCGTAAACAAAATACACTGTAAATGAAGGTCTCAGTTGTACAGGAGCGAGAGTTATAATGCATAAAAGGTTAATGGTAGAGTTGAATCAAACCAGGAAATAGTGGAATTATATATCTATCTATCTATCTATCTATCTATATATATATATATATATATATATATATATATATATATATATATATATATATATATATATAATTTCTTGTTCTTGTAAGAACTGCAGAAAAATTATAATTCTATTTCAGTTTTGGGTTACATATAAACTTATGGAAAGGAATATCATTCAGTATTAAAATACTTTCTCTTGTTATTCGACATAGAAGAAAATGTGCTTTCAGGACATTGCAGATCTACTTTTCTGGAAACCTAACCATGACGCAAGACAGGGTGGTCGCCTAGCATCCGCCTACTTGACCAGCTATGTTATAACACAGAATGCATCCCTAATTACCTTCCGACCTTGATGCAGGACGGTAATGGTTGGCGTAATAGACTCATGAATGTCGGAGCTAGTACGACCGAATAAAAAATAATAGATTAAATTCAATATTTCCAATAAACAAAATACTTTAAAAAAAAAAAACTAACTTAAATTGACTGGAAATAGTTTTCGTTTGGAAATTGCTGATTTTAGCACCAATTTTAGCTTTCCTCTTTATTAAAAAATCTTCCAAAAATAGCATATACTTTTCTGAAACTTTATTTGAGAAATATTAGCTTATTTAAAGTTTAATTAATTAAGCAAATTTTTGGTAACTAGGGGTCTTGTCTTACAAAAGGAAATTGACGATTTAAATTCTCCAATAATATAAACATTAAGTGGCACAAAATTTAATTACCCAAAATTTCATAAAATTAAATTAAGTGAGTGTAAAAGATGTAAAGATTTTCTTAAAATTCTCTTATAATATAATTCAGTTGTGAATAAGTCCTGATAGTTTCATTAAAATCTGACAATTTTGTAAAAATTTCCAAACCAATGTATTTTTCACTACAAAACGACGATAAAATTTACTATGCTAATTTATAGTCCGCCCGCTGAAGCAAGAGAAACAAGATTTTTTAACCAAAATTTGAAACATTCTAAATAGGATTAAAAAAAATCAAGATATACTTTGGTGTTTTCTTTTAATATTAACATACAGATTTTGACGATTAAACTTTGTTTTTATCAAGTTTGAAACATTTTCTCACATTTTCTCTTTTTTTAGCGAATTAATGGAGGTAATCAGTGATTTTTAAATCTCAATAATTTTATAAAAATGATTCTATTGTAAATTGTACTTCTAAATACGAGTAAAAATAATACTATTAATTTAATAAAACTGACATTAGTTACTTATCAAAATATTTTCAAAATACCTGTAGATAAATATATTTTGAACACCTAAAACAATGTATCATTAAAGATTAAACATTTGTAATTAATTTTTTATTATTGCAATTAATCTTCATTAAAACCTGTTATATTAAGATAATATATTAAGATGCACTTTGTAACTGAACATTTTATGAACATCGTTAATTAAAATCTCAGGTAATAACTCTCAACTAGTTAACACTTAGCCTGCTAATGCTTTCTTTTTAAGAAATAAGATAATTGTTTGTTTTGTTTTGTTTTTTTTGTTTTTTTTAAGCATTTCACCCCAAGCAAGGCGGGATGCCACTAGCACGCAAGGGGTTACAGAAAGTAAAGAGGCGTGATATAGGAAAGGATGAAGAGAAGGACAGGGAATAGATCAAGGCATCTGGAGATGTCTATTGACATTACCTTTAAATAGTTGGAGATTATAGCTATCAGAGAAACAAGTAATAGGAAGGGAATTTCACAGACAGAACGTGCGAGACATGAAGCTATTGGGCGGCTACATTTAACCGTTTCGATAGTGAAAGGGTGGGACCGAGATGATAGTTGTACGTTTAAATTGATGCAGTCTGGGAACTAGCGAAAGTAGCTCGTCTGTCTTTTCTACAATTACCGTGAAAGTAATTGTAGAAAAGACAGAAGGAGGCGACGGCACGTCTGTGAGAGAGCGACTGTAGACGAAATGTCAGATCAGGACCAATCACATTGCATATCCGTCTCTGGATTTTTTCGAGGACCTTAAGACGAACAGCGGAGGTACCTGACCATATATGGCAACAGTATTCCATGCAAGGACGAATGGTTGATTTATAGATTTGAACTGAGGCGAGAAAAAACTTTCTGGCACGACACAGGGAACCAACATTCCTTGCGGTGGATGAAGCTATTGATTCAATGTATTTGCTCTATCTCATATCAGCGGACATTGTGAGACTAGGCAGTCGCAAAGAGGTGCTCTCGTGGAGTTGAGCATCAGACATTCTAATAGGAGGCAAAGAAGGTTAACCAGCCAATTCCTGCCCCAGTCAACAACCGATTGGAGGTCCTTTTCGAGACTAACGGCCATGTTATTTTTCTCAGCGATACCAGATATGCTTTTGAGGCAGGAGTAAATAGTAGTGTCGTCTGCATAGATGCCTACTTGAGAACTGATGACATCGGGAAGATCGTTAATGAAGATAAGGAACAGAGTAGGGTTCAGCTTTGGGGAACACCTACATTTGTGGGAAAGGAACTGGAGGAGAATCCGTTAAAGACGACCTTCATTACACGGATTGACAAGAATGAACGCATTAAGTCGAATAATTGACCTGAAATTCCGTATCTCTGACGCTTACGAAGGAGGCCGGCATGCCAAACCCTATCAAACGCTTTAGAGATATCTAGAGCCACGGCACGAGCTTCTCCGTTATTGTCAAGTACTTGGTAAACAATTTCAGTTATGGCCGTGAGCACATCAACTGTAGATCGGGCAAAGCGGAAACCATATTGGTTGTCAGAGAGAAGATCATGGGATATAAGGTGATTAACCACTTCGGCGATGAAGCTTCATAGACGAAGAGTGATAGGACGGTAGTTAGATGGGTCAGAAGGGTCTCCAGAACAGTAGAATATTTTTATTTTATCTATATTTATATGTACATATAATGTGATATTATTATTTAGAATATTAAAATGCCTTAATGTACAGTTAGTGGAAATTTTCATTAGCGTAGGTGAAAACCTTAGAACGAACAAAGAGTTAAATACTCATTATAGAAATATTAATATCAATTTCTACAACTAGAAGCTTTTATTACAAAGAATAAATAAAATTCTCATCTTTCTACATGTATTTGGAATTGTGCTCAAGTTTACCTAATCCTGTCAATATCTGTCATATATTTGACAATGTTGACATAATTTGGAGTAGTTTGTGATGAACGAAGTCAAATGACATAAAATAAAATGATAAAATATAGAGATAAAATGCTCTGATAGGAGGAGGAACAAACAGTATAAATAATTAATTGATTAAAGCGAGTAAGAATAATATATAACCTCTAACTGCTACTTCAAATTTAGTAACAATTCTAAATTAAAGAGTTTTTAACCATGTACCGAGATTGTTAAGTAGGAAAAGTGGTGCTTATGTTTTGAGTAAGCAATTAGTGTCTATTCGGAAAGTAGACTTCTGTCTATTTGTGAAGCAGTTCCCAGCAAATCTGATTCGAGATCTTAGCTTATCTTTCCAAAAGATTTTTGAAGAAATATGATTATATCAGCAAACAAATAGCAATAAGAGATAAAAAAAACTAAAGCTACACACAAACACACAGTTTATCTATCTCTTACGCTATTCGTATATGTGTATATACATACAGTGACATCCACGCATGTACATATACACAGAAAGTGTGTTAGAGAGAGATAAAGAGAGAGAGAGGAAGAAAGAACGAAAGAGCCAGAGAGTGAGAGAGAGAGAAAGAGAGAGAGAGGGGGAGAGAGAGAAAGAGAGAGTGAGAGAGAAAGAGAGAGAGAGGGAGAGAGAGAAAGAGACTGGCAGACATAAATTTGATAAATCATATAAGAAATGTCTGCCAAATTTACTGATGTTTTTCAAATTACAGAGATCATATTATTCTTATCTCTTTGGGTGTGTACAGTTTTACGCATACATTGTATGTGTAGAAACGAATATGTTTCCATGTATATGTGTGTATATATGCAATATAATAATGTCTATATAAATATTAATATATCATTCACTGTGTATGTATGCACATATTTGTTTATGAATGTATTTATTTCCGTTACGTGTATTTTGGAATTTTACTGAAAAGAAGACCGCTCCCTTACCTCTACTGAATATTCCAAGGACCGTACATATTTTTGTGTTTGACACCTTTTTTACGTCATCAAAAGTGTAGTGGACTCTTCCGATGACATAGAAATTCTTCTTCTTATTATTATTATTATTATTATTATTATTGGAATTTGTAAAATTCAATAAAATTACTTTAATATTTCCGTGATAAATGGAACATTTTAACCAACAGTGACAATCAATTCAAATGGAACAACTCAAATACAACCGATACAATCAAACCGGAAAAGCAATGGGTCATAATGTCGATGGTAAGACTAGGCAAATTGTGAAGCTGACGATGACTCTAGACGGAAAAGCTTGCGAGAATCAATTATGGTTCCGTTGAGCATTCAATATATCATCTGGAACGCACATCCACAGAGCTAGCAAAACTAATAAAATAATTAAAGATTCATTACAACTTCTTTTTCCCAGAAAAAAAAAAACAACAAAAAACATATTAACAAAGAACCCATGTTCGGGAAATTTGATAATAATTTACTTACCCAAACAACTAGTATCTAACATCTTCGAATGAGTCCTCTTCAAAGATGTCATAAAAAAAGTACTGTTCATGAAAGGTAACAACAAAAGCTCTTACAGTTAAAATTCCCGGATATTTTGGATATCACCTTAGAAATTTTCTATGAAATGCAACGAAATCCTAAATATGTATGTAAATGAAAGATATTTTGAAGTTGGTTGCGCACTGAGATTAACGAGTCTATTGATTTTTCACCAGTTCAATAATTGCAGTTTGTAAAACATTCAAATGTATTATCGACTTTTAAAAGGACGAGATATTTTCATTAGTGATATTGTAGATTATCTAAACGGATTTAAGCTTTTAGACTAGGGCTTATACAAATATGACTAATAACTAAATAATTAAAGGAAAACTATACAGGTTTTCTTGTTATCACTTGAGAAGACCGAAAATAAGCTAAATTTTGGACACGTGTCATATGGTCAATTCATATTCATATGATTAACACATATTATATAACACATAATATTTCGCATGATAAACACGAATATGTCATCTATGTTTGTTTTAAATGGACAAGCAAATGTTTGTCGTGGTGTTTTTACATTCGTTTTTAAAGCTATTAGGTTGGGAACATACAGAATCAATAATATTCTTAATAAAAAATTAAAGACAATTGAACAAAATCGCTTCTTGTTTTATTATAGCACTGAACACCCGAAGGCAAGCGATAATATTGCAGTTTATTACATGTTGCTTTCTTCGAAACTTTAACTTTAGTCTGAGATAATTAAAAATGAATCATCATTTAGCAGAAATTGGTGGCGCAGAATATTCTTTTCGAAGATAAAGCGTCATCTTTTACAACAAATCACAATAGTCGTAATGTTCAAACAGAAGTATTGCAAACAAACATACATATACACACAAATTGACACCGAATTAATAAATGTGGCGTCACGTGAAACGTTACACATTTGCTTAAAGCCGTTTTTGAAAAAAATGTTTATTTCAATTTCATTTCTTTATATATTTATTTAAAATGATGCATGATAAGAATCACGACAAAAAGTATTCTTCATAAATTTCTCTAAGAATGTAGAAAAACCATCAATCAATCTGTAGATATTCATTTCATTCTATTTTAATTATTTTTTTAATTAATTGTGTCTTCTCTTTTTAACTTAGCTTATAAAAAAATAAGCATCTATATAAACGAACAAATGAAGTTTAGCTTTTCCTGATTTTTCTGTCAGTTAAATTTCTCTCACTAAAAGCAGCAGCCGACATTTTAAATGGTGCATATTTTTATTGTTCTAAAATAGCCGCTTACAATAGGCGGAACAAAACACAAATAGTTAAAAGTGAAATAAATATAGTCATAAATAGAGTGAAATCAACAAACAAAGAAAAATAAACAACAAAAAAAAAAAAAAGAAAAAAGAAAATACGAACAAACAAATAACAAAATTCCTGTCTACCATATTTTTCAGCGTAAACAGTAACTGCAACAAAAGCTACCATCTGCTGGAGGTCATTCTTTATAAACTTACTCTACACAATTCATATTTCGTTTCGATTTGTCCTATCATCATTTTTGCATCTAACCTTTTGAATTCAAATCTTTTGATATTATTATAGATTTACGTTACTTATAGGACATAAATTATATAATTATTACTGTAATCATTGATTTTGGACAATTTATTTTTTGATGTACAGAAGGGAGTAGATTTTCTCACTTGTTTTACATCGATAGTTAAAATGAAAAATATTAAAATGTATATTTTGTTTTTAGTTCGGTTGCATGAAAAATCTACATTTATATAGTTATTAAAAATTATTATTAATTTTCTTTAATAATTTATGTTAGTCTTATCAGGACACATCTTAACAATTATTTTTATTTCATTTACTATCACTCACAGAATATATAATTAATGCCAAGAAATAGCCATAAGTGAGATTCAAACCCACGTTTAAAATACGATTTCCTAATAAATTATCCACTGTCAAATGTTTGATCGTAGAGTGTGTGTTGCTGGGTTTTAATATTTTGTGACCGCAGGACCAATGGCTAAGTTTTTGACCTTTATTTACATACGTTTTGAGCTTTTAAATAAAATCAAAATATGAAATAATTACGAATATATATATATATATATATATATATATATATATATATATATATATATATATATATATGTTATTGTTGTTCGTATGTATGTCGTGTGAACATGCTTTTATATATTTCTTTTTTTTTTACATCTTGAGCCATTTTTTCAAAATGGCGGGCCTCACTCAGCGTGGATGTACGTTTATTGTTACCACTGGTCGGTTGGTGCTATCCGTAATAGTGAATTGTGACTCCTTAGTAACTACCACTTTGCGGACATCCGAGCTCTGGGTAACTGAGTATGACGGACGGGACAATGGCTTCAGCGGGGCCTCTATCGTCAACTTACCATCTTCACTTAAGAAAGCATTTACACTCATCGGGTCGACAGTTTCTGGTAATTCAAATTCTTTATTAAACTCTTTGTGTATCGTACGGCCTTCCATCTTTTCCTCGTGTCGCGCTGTCACAATCAACTTCCGGTCCATCGTTTTTACAACAATTTCTTCTGGCTTGTATTCTCCGATGTCGACCTGAAGGTGAAGTTTTCTTGCTCCATCTGGCTCAGTGATGATGGAGTTCTGTACAGTGCTCTTGTGGGACAGGTTGGGGACAGTCTCGCATTTGATTGGTAGAAACGTTGCTTCTTTACCCTGCGCGGGCGGAAGCAGCGGTCCCTCCACAGTGAGGATATTGTCTTTGCTCATGACGCATGTAATTTTGTCCTGGTCAACATCCCTGGGGATATCAATCTGTCGACTGTATTCGCGACTGAATGTCGAATTGCCCTTCTTCTCTTCGGTTTTTCCATAGATGACCACTTTGTTGTCCTGAACTTTCACCTGGATTTCCTCGGGGCTGAAATCACTCACATCAAAACGGACCTTGAACTTTCGGTTTCCCTGGTCGTCAAACTCATAAAGACTACGAAAACCGTCGATTTTGCTAAATTTGTCACCGGTGCTCGTGTCAGTCGGTGCCAGAGTGAAGAACTCATTGCGCATCTTTTCGAATTCTTTCTCCCACTGAGAGCGCCGATCATTCAACTCGGTCTGGACATTTTCCCAGGTTTTCATTTGACGATCCTCAAAAGTCAAACTGTCCTTTTTCACTGGAATATGTAATTCTGTGCGATAATGGGCCATTGTACTCTTTTTTTGAGTTTCTTGTCTGATGGACGGAAATTCCTTGTAAACCTGAAAAACATGAGAAAAATAGAATTCATTTTCGGTGTCTAATTAGGAAAAATAAGTAGAAATAAAAACTTGACGCTACTTTATAAAATAAACAAAGAAATTTTCATTGCTAAATCAAAAAGCACAAATTTCGACTGAGATATTATTAGATACACTTTGTCCCCAAAGTAGAAATATTGGACGACTTAAGCTCGAACCTATATTGTAACAGAGTTAATAGTGTCGATTTTACCAGTCAATGAATCTATACCTGGTGTCGGTTAGAAATGGAATTGAAAAACTGATGTGAAAAGCCGAGAAAATCAAGCTAAGGTAATTTAGATTTTACTAACATGCCAGAAGTACCTGCGTGTCTGGTTTTTCTAGTGGATGCTTGCAGAACAAAAAAAAAATGTTAATTACGATAAAATGAATAAATGTCTGGAATTGTCTACGTTTTTTAACTAGTATGATCGAATGAAACAGAGAATGCCCGCTCCTCACACACCGTTGGAAATGATGGTGGTTGAGATGAAATGGCATCAAGTTTCCCTAATATTCCAACACCTCAGTATTCTAGCTGCATTCAATAATGCGCTTTGGTCGATGTATATAGTTGATTATGATTACCTTTTGATATCCTTTCTGGTTCTAGAGAAAAGCCCTTGGCTATTTAACAAGTAATAGATTTCTTCTGTGTGGTAAGCTATTATCCGAGTGAAGTTGGTTGCACTTTTTACTGTCTTGGTATATTTTGTAGCAGTTTAGTTTTTTTCTCTCGTCATTTAGGGATTGTTGTTCCTTTCATACACTTGTTGTGGTAATCTCTAATGATTATTCGGGAATTATTATTATTATTATTATTATTATTATTATTATTAAAATCAATCTGAAATACCGGAAATACTTGAAGATAATTCCTTAAAGTAGCAAAAACATGTTTCTTCAACTGACATTCCCTTCGTTCATATCGTCCCTGCCGAATGTACTTGTGACACCTACAGTCAGTGTCCGTATCCTTGAGAAAGTAAGATTTTCCATTCAGCAAAATACATTATATATATATATATATATGTGTGTGTGTGTGTGTGTGTGTGTGTGTGTGTGTGTGTGTGTGTGTGTGTGTGTGTGTGTGTGGTTTTAACGTATGCTATATTTATGAGATAAAGTGCTTAATATCAGAGATAGAGCGTATGTAAATATAAAAGTGAACAATGAAGTCAAGACTTAGAGGCGACAAACTGCAAACTCTGCTTGGAAGAAAAATGGCTATAATTACCAAAATACCAAAACAAACTACTAAATAAACGATCAGAACTCATCTCAAAATGCAGACACGAAAAGATATTTTGACTACGTTACTTAAAAATCGAAAACTGAAAAGAATAAATAAAAATAAATAAGCAAAAACAAGTAAAATAAATTAATCCAAATAAATAAAGGAAATAATAAACAAATTAACAAACAACTCACGCCAAAATAACCAAAATACTTTTTGAATATATATTGCATCTGATTCAGTGACAAGGATTCTTCATACTGAGGCTACTAACAAAAGACATATTGGCATGTATTAACTGAAATAATAGATCTACTCTTGGTAATATATATATATATATATATATATATATATATATATATATATATATATATTGAAGTCAACACTTTGAGGCCACAGACTGTTTCATGCTAAAAGCAATCGTCAGGCCACATACGTTGTGTTTTTCTCGGTTATTTTTATATACGGGTCAGTGATGCATTGTGGGTAGTCTATTGCATTACATTATAGGTAGTCTATTTTTTCTCCCAGATTCTTAGAATCATCACTAACAACACTGTCATGCATATAATATGCATAAACCAATCAGTCTCTGAAATTATTCAGGCATTTGACATCCTTTGATTTCTGGTGTCCAGGGATGACAGTGCATCTCCTATGTCGCTCATTGTATCCTGGAAGATTGGCAACTTGTGATGTGGTCAAAGGAATTATAATTTCAGTTATTTCTTTCTGATGGCATGATTAAAGTCTGATTGTGGCTCCATAATGCTCTATGGTATTTTCATATGACCCGAGTTATGTCCGCAGGTTTGCCTAAACACATTTTTTTCAGCATGTTGCACTGTGTTATCAGGTTCAAGTTGCTCATCCAATACGAAGGCCAAGAGCCACTCAAAGTTACTGAATAAGGTTGTTGTATGAGCATAAAAAGAGGGGGTAAAAAGTGTAGATTATGAGGATATGTAGGAAAGAATGTGGTTGACCATAGTTAAAATTGTAACGATCGGGGAAGCATCTTCTCTTTTGGGGAAGAATCTGTCCGAATGAAACTTCCTTTTTACTAATGGAATACGAATGAAATAAGGATGTTTTTTTTTCACAGTGTAAACGGCATGTTCGGTTTTAGCTGTGGTCTATACTGGTGGAGCTCGTCAGAATATTTGCCATGGAAATAGTGATAGAGTAGCGAGTGTCTTGCGACGTTTCCTTTGTGAGGAAGATTTGTAGGGTAGAAAGTAATTAATCACCCATAAGGCCGCGTAGAAGCGTTGAACCCTGTAAAGTTTGAAAAGTTTGGACTGGACAGATATGGCAGCAATGCTCCATTTTTGGTCTGATCTGGCTCTTGTAAAGAATAGAACATAACAAGAGGAGCAATAGAAAGAACATAGGATCATCTTACGAGTATCTTTAACTATGGATCGGTATATATGTTCTACTTGAGATCTGAGGTTAACTTGAGTCTCAGTAGACATTCAAAGTAAGGAGAGAACAACCGTTCATCACGATATGCGAAACTTAAGGGTCTGGAAATTTCAGATAGTGTGGTTTGTCCGACATGAGCCCAATCGAGCATTCATAGGACATAGTGAGGGGTCTGTTCACACGCAAGATCTGGGACCTACAAATATATGACAGTTGTGGACAGTTATCTTGACGGCATGATTTAACACATGTGGAATCGATACCAAGTCGAATTGTTGCACTTTGCCGGTTTCGAGAGGTCTTACACGATACCAGATAACTAATATCATGACATTTGAAAATTTCTCGACCCGAACAAGAAGGAATTGAAATATTGTGATAGTTTGTCATTTGGCCAATTTTGGGGATGCAAGTCAACCGTCAAGTTCTCAGTAGTCCTTGTATATATAGACTACTTCTCATATTATTAGCCACTTATTTTTTCCTAAAAATATTGCAGGAATTTATGGAAATATTTGCACTATTAATGTGTAAGAAAGTTCAGATATGTATAAATTATAGTAGACCTCATGTCACTCTTTCTATGTGGTAACAGTTTACCGGATTTTCCAAGTTCCAGACAAATTACTGACACTCCAAGAAACACTACTTTGTAATTAAAATTACAAAACAGGCGTAGGGTTTACAAGGACAAATCGTTTGAAGAAAACATTTAAAATGTTTCGACAAAGTTATAAAGACAACATTAATGGATCATGTATGCTCCATATTCTAAAACTAGTTTTAGAACTTATTCATCCACTGATTTTGTGAGCTTCCTATAAAAACAGATTGCACAACATTTAGAAAAGCATTCCAAAGTTTACATTTGCTCAATATAAACCTTTCTCGTTAGAATGTTCTAACATTTTTCTTTCGGGGTAATTTTATTCAGCTATTTATTAGTTTTCTTTGCCAAATGTGATGTAGTATTTTTATGCAAAATAATCGTCTTATTTTTTAAACTGTGTGCTTTCTTTTTTAACTACAGCGCTACTGATGCCTTTAAAAATCAGTGAATATCTGCGCTGTCATCATCTGTAATTCGCCATGCACTTCCTCGCGTATAATCCCGTTGAAAGTATCACTCCATATCTGTCTTCTTTTCGTCACAATCTGTGAGGACGATCTCTGCCAGTAGCCAATCAGTATTTGCTCCATAGAGAGAGAGAGCACGGCATTAATCGAAGAAAGAACAGTTGAAAAATAGGTTTTCTTTTACCCATTTAAATCAATTTTTCTTATGGATATATTTTACTGGAGAGTCTAGAGTCTTAGTTGTTTTGCTATGTATGTGTAATCTTGAATATTTACTAAGCTTGGCAACGTCATCAGGCAAAAAAACAAATTGAATAATTGAGGAGAAATGAGGTAGGAAATTTATTACGCGAAGTAGGCAAAACTGGTCTGCTTTGAAAATCAGCGTTTTAATTGGTGTTCGGAAATACGCAAGCATCTTAATCAATCCGCAGGTTCTATGGGCATGTATGTGTTGAATATGTCAATTGATTTAGCCAGCCATTATTCATGAATTTCATCTTCACTACATTTTGTATAGAAAAGATATTTAATTGTATTTAATCGCATAATTCCAATGGCCATCTAAGTTACAATATAGTAATTGGTCACTGATATGCGTCACTGATATGCGTCACTGATATGCGTTAGAAATAAGTTCAGGTATTCGTTTAGTAGGTAACTCTAGAAGAATTGGACAAGACTTGATACAAAGTTCCCGCATTAATACGTCGTTAAATGTATAAATCTAGATTTGTTACTTTTCTCATGGATAGAATAATAATTATAATAATAATAAATATTAGGTTGGTGCAAAAATAATGCCGTAGTAATGTCGTTTTCTGACGTATTTTTCACGTCAAAAAACGACTATATTGCGTCATTATTTTTGCACCAACCTAATATGTATTATATATACATATATACATTCAACACACATCCACAACTATACACACGCATACATACATATAAACATTTGTGTGAGTGTTTATATATAGCCTATCAAGTTGAAGAGTTGAAATCACTTGTGCTTGAAAAGTTCTAACAAAACAGAGTAAAAAAATACCTGATATTTAACAATGTGTTGTAATATTTACTTTTAACCTAAAAAGAAGAAGCTGTCAAGCAGTGGTTAACAAGCCCTTTACAGAATTTTGTAAATACAAAATGAAATGATACTATTTTGTAAATACAAAATGAAATGATACTATTTTGACGTGGGGAAAAATGACTCGGCATCAAAGATCCAAATTCACTTCCAATAAAAACTTTATTAAATTAATCAACTTTTGCCTTGAAATTTTATTTGATTTTGTTTGTTTGTTTTACTATCAACCCCTTGTCACAATTTATTTTGAAAATGTAAGAATAATTCTTACATTTTTTTGCGAGTGACTATTTTATTAATAATTTTTGGAGATAACAATTTTTTTCCAAATACAAATCCTAGTATTTAACTCATAGCTGGAGGGAAAAGAGATGGATTTATACCTTTCCAAAGGGTATTTTCGCCTTATTGAATATAACAACTCCGCTCTCAGTTTTCTCATTCTTTTGTTTCATCATAGTGACAATAATTTTTAGGCACTGGGCATTTTTATAGAAAAAGAGTGAACTGTAGCAGTGTAAAATTTGAGTCTACTTAATGGAAGCTTTCACTTGATTTCAGTTTAAAACATTCAAATTGCTGCTCGCAAATTATATGCATAAAACAATTGCTTTGATTTTTTTCACTTCAAAATATTTCTTTCTGCAATAATAATATTTATAATTTGTTGTTACTTCCTGCCATAGAACTTATACGTCAAAGATGAATTGAATATAAATTCATTTCTTAATGAGAGCTCCACGAATCTGGTTTTGTATCTCAGTTGGATTAGTCAAATAAATTTGTGAAGTGTGGAAAGGAGAAAAGCATATAGTTCAAATTTCTCATTAATAATTATGCAGAATTAACTGATGTTACAGAGAGTTCCTTCATTCTAAAATGACGTTTTTTTATTATTATTACTTGTAAATGAACAATAATAAAATCTTAGGATTTAACAGAGAATATTTTGTCATGAGAATATTTTGAGAATAAAAATATTGTACTGACAATTTCAAAGGATCTTCCAACAAATTGCATTTAAATTGTGTATGGAACACAAGAAATATAAAAGATGAAATTCTTAGAAACACAAATAAAAGAAAGAATAAAAAATATATATAATGCAATAGAAAGCGTGCTTTATTTAAAGACTTCCGTTTGGCCAAGCAATGTTAATAATCGCGCAAAAATTATTTCGTGACAACTTGATCGTTTTAGATATTTCTTAAGCCTAGACACATTATTGCGGTACTTTTGAGCGTCTTCTGTTTCGTGGTCTAATAGAGGGGATTCTCACTGACGATTTCTATCAACATGTTCCAGTTTTTAATTATGTTTCTTAATCTAGAAGACCGTTTATGAAACATTCTTATATTAATTCTGTCTGTGATATTTACCTTTTTAAGAATTCTGTTTTGAAATACAAAAACTAGCAGTTTTTCTTCACTGATCTATTTTTTAAATACTTTTTATTTCGGACAGGACACTGTTGGCTACTTGTTATTACTGTTGTAATTTGTGTTTGAACCTTCAGTTTTCATTATGAAACCATTTTACTTATTATGAAGTTCGAGATAATTTGAAAGCCTCTCTGAACTTTGAATTTTTTAAATCAAGTTCACAACAAGCAAGGCAGTAAAGCAACCAAGATATAAGGAGGTGTACTGGGTGTGGAATAATTAGAAGCAGAACACTGCTAAGAAGCAAGAACAAAATAAGAGTAATCGTGAGGAGAGTAGATAGCGATTGACATTGCATTTAAACTTTTGAAAATTAAAGTTGGCTAGAAAGCATGGAACCGGAAGGGAGTTCCACAAGCGAGAGGTGAGAGAAAAGAAACTGTTAGCATAGAATTTATGGATACATCTAGTCATCTCAAGTGTAAATTGATGAAACCTCGTCGCCTGTCTAGTACTACGCTTAAATTTTTAAAAAAAAGTCTATGTACCATAGTGAAAATCCGAACAATTACCATGAAAGTATTTATAGAAAATGCACAGGGAAGCAACCATATAGCAGTGGGAAAGTAACTGAAGCCGAGATGGCAGATCAGGACCAATAATATTGCTGATTCTTTTTTGGATTTTATCAAGGAACTCTAGATAAATAACAGGGGCACCGGATCATATGTGGCAGCAATATTTTAAGCATGGACGAATGGTATACTTATAGACATGTAGGATATATCCTGGTGAGTAAATTAGCACGACACATAGAACTAAATTTCTTAGCAGCTGACCTGGCAATAGATTTAATATAGCCTTTCCACTCTTTAGCCCGAGAAGGAGCAACTAGTCACTCTCTTGGAAGCCATGCTGATGGAAAACAGAAATGAGTCTCACAGATGATTAATAGAGAGCAAGTTTAGTTTTGGAGATGTTAAAATTAACAAATCATCCTATTCCCCAGTTAACAACAGGCTGAAGGTCGTTTTGGACATCAGCTGCCAATTTCACTTTCTCGAACTGATTAGACTTACAGATTTAGAGACGGGAGTAAATGGTTTTATCATCAGCGTAGACACCGATTAGACAGCTGAGACCATCGGGAAGGTCATTAATAAAAGTTAAAAACAAAGTAAGTCCAAAGATAGGGCCCTTGGGTAACACCTGCATTAGTACGAAACCGTCTAGAAGAGTATTCGTTCAGGATAACTTTCATTTCATGGTTTGATAAGAAAGACCGGATCAGTTCAAAAATCTGTCCACTAAAAGAGTTAAAATTGACTAAATAACGAACCGGGTCTCAAGGCATAGAGTAAGTTTGCTTGTCATGCCAGATCATTCACTAGTTCTGGGAATTCTGTTTAGAAAATATCTAAAATAACATAACTACTATTGCTTGGAAATTATTTCCTCAAGAGACGCTCGATAATTTGTGCAGCAAATACGTTTATCCTTACTGAAAAAAATGATGGTCCTGTCAGCAATAATAGTATTTATAATTTGTTGTTACTTCCTGCCATAGAACTTATTCGTCAAAGATGAATTGAATATGAATTCGTTTCCTAACGAGAACTTCACGGATCTGGTTCTGTGTCTTAGTTGAATTAGTCAGATAAATCCCTAATTTGTGAAGTGTGGAGATGAGAGAAGCACATAGTTTAGCTTTCTCATCAATAATTATATATTATTAACTGATGTAGCACAGAGTTGCTTCATTCTAAAATTTTAATCTATACTACATACGAACACACAGTGGAAAATTTTTCTTAGACATAAATAATAAACATATCCCTAATTATAAACTATAGCAAATGTGCACTTGATTGAGACTAGAAATAGGAAAACTCATTTAAAATCCAAAGATCCAGTTGTTAAGAAACAATTTGATTTCCAGAATTTACAATACTTAGTAGCAAAAGAAAAACAAATCTTTAGTTTATTTTTTAATATACAAACTTTGGTTAAAAATAAGAATAATTTCTTTAGTTTAATATACCCTAAATTGCAACAAAATTTAAACATTTCGAATTGTTAGTTTACTATGATTATCTTGATAATTTCTGTATCTAAAGGACAACAAATAAATTATTGCTTTTTGATGGGACGCTAATTTTAAGAACTTCTTTGCTCTGTTAGTGATTTTAGTTATAAATTGGGGCACACGCCCATTAAAATAATAACGTTGTCACGAGATAATCTTTTTGTTATCACGAGATTTGCTGCTGGCTGCTGGGATCTAAAAATCTAGTGGAAGCGTGCCGAGCAGCAATGTGTTTCGTAAATTTGCATTTGGGAAGTGGAATGACGTATGATTTATACAAATTAAGCAGTGAGGGAGAGGAAGTGCGTGTGTACGTGGGTGTGTTGTGTTTGTGTGTGTGTCCGAGAGAGAGCGGGGAGAGAGAAGGAAAGTATTTCAGTGACAAAAATGCATATAATGAATTAAAACAAACCATATAAAGATTGAAAAGTCGTGAAATACAGAAATGTGGTGAAATATTCTATTATTCAACTCAATGTTTTTGTAATAAAATTGGTATTATCCAACACAATGTTTGAAAAATTGTCAGAATATACTTATACGGTAAATATATATGTGTATTTCAGTTTCTAATATGCTTTTATTAGAAATATTTATAATAATTTAAATGGGGTGTGATATTTTATGATAGATTGTTATTAATCTTATTGTAAATAACAATAACATTCACGATGTCAGATTTTATTGCAAGCCAATGTTTTCACCATAAAATTCGTATGAACCAATTGATATTGGTAAAAAAAAATATTCAGTCAATCCATCTATTTAGATGATCAGTATATCATGTAGGCTTCAGTTTGTAAGATTTAAAATAGTAATCATGTTATGCGGTATATCAGGTTTTAACATGCGAACAAAATAACTACACTGTTTTTTATTTATAAATAAATTCAAAAGATATCGTATTATTTCACTTTTAATTCAGAGGATGTATACCTGCTTCATAGAAGCTGCTTGATTCTTAGGCGTCTATCAGTTCTTTCGCATCATCATATCATCACCATCATCATCATTCAAGAATCACTGTTTTCTTAATTGACCCAAACAGATGAAAGTGGAGAAAGTTTTATTCCATGCTCGTTCATCAGCATTCTGAGTAGCCCCTTTACACAGACGTTTGAGCAACAAAGGAATTGCATTTGAAACTGCATGTTCTAACATGATTCACCTGAAGACTTTCATATTTTGCAGTAGTGATCCCTATGTAATAGGAATAGCATTAGCCTGTTTAACCTTATCTTTATTTACAGCAGAAGCAGACTTGTCACCCACGAAGGTCACTTTATCTTTTCTCTCTTGTATTGCCATTAAATTTACTGATCCCATATTCTTACTGTGCTTACACCAAGTACAGCCTTTCCATAAACATTCACTAACCTCTGTCAAAAGTAAAATTTAAAAAGATCTGACAACTCTTTGCTTTCTACGTGCACCCAGAAGGACAGCCATTTTGGAAGAGAACTATAGTTAGAAAAAGGGAAAGGAACTCTACAGAGAAGTCCATTCCAATAAGTTGGTATCTTTGAAAACACATTTTTGGTAAGATGATCGAAGGTTAACTTTGCAAAATGTGAATGAGCATTGTCTTGCATAAATATACTATGAAGTGTCTTGGTTACAAAATGTCTTCTTTTATGTGCCGTGTCCCTTAATGACGTAGACGATCATAGCCCTCCATATCTTCCTGTCTCTTGTAGCTCTTAATACGTTTTGCCTCTTTGTTATTTCTCCCAAGCACTGTTTGTTACCCGCTGCTTTCTTCAGCCTCTTTTTGCCTCAATCTGTCTCGTGAAGATCAGATTTTACACGCATTACGTACCCCATTACGTACCCTAGAAATTTCAACTGTCTCTTCCTGATGTTATTTAAACGTTTCTTTTTGTTTCCATTTTCTCCAAAACCTCGGCACCACTTAAAAAGTTGCAATAATTCTCGACTGCATTTATCATCATCCTCATTATCATCTGTTGAATTAATATGAAAAAACTGATACACTTCGAAGCAAGAGGAAAAGGAAATGGAAATATCGTCGTATCGAAAGGAATACCGCCAGTCACTACTTGAATTACACAAATTTGATCTCAGCTAAAACCTTGCATTTGAATAATTTATAACAAAAATAATTACTTATTTCGTTGAATAATTATAGTCATCCATTTAATTAATCTCCAAAAGTCAAGGCCCATTTCCGAATCTAGACAATTTTAAGTTCTTGAATGGAGAGCATATGTCTGTCCATACTTTGGCTATACCTCAGTCATTTACAGTCTAACTTTAAACTACTAACTACTCGTAGTACTAATAGGTTCTGACATGTGGGTAATAGAGTGTATCAGCTCAGATTTACTGCCTCATAAACTTTGGCCATACGTAAATTTCTGTATACATAAAAATGGTATATTTGTGAATGTTTCAGTTTTCAAAATTTCGAATTAAAGATTTTTATAATAATTATAATAATAAGATTATTATAGTGTACCATTATTCTAATTTTAACTAAAATAAAATATCATGGCGGCCTTGAACGTCACATCATAGCATTGAAAATGCTATTTCAATGACTGTATCTACAATTACAAAAATTCTCCTTAATTCGTGAATAGGTTTCATTACATTTCTACAAAGGCTCACTTGTCTTTCTGGGCTGCAGTGTTAAAATATTTGAAACGTTTTATGTTTCTTTTTTATCAACTCTTGATTCGCGAATTGGTCACGTCACAACTAAAAATACGAAATGAACTCTTTTTAATTAATCGAGCCTATAAGAGAACATTTTATTAAAATTTATTGTATTTACTTGGTAATTTTCTTGAGGGCGGATATAATGTAGTCAACTGTTTAACAATAGAATATAACAATTAAGTAAGCTTTATTATTGCAAAAAAAAATGATAATAATTGTTCAGAACTAAAAAATGATTTGCAAGTGACAAACAAAATAGAAGTATATTTAAACTTTTATAAACGTTTATACACTATAGCCAGATTTGGCTAGTCAATTTTGGAGCTTTTATGTAAGAGCGGTGTGCTTCGAAATTAGTGATTTATTTTTGATTTTCACCGAAAGAAATCGATTTCCATGGCATAAACTGATGGATGTTCTGTGAACTTTCTAAGCCCTTCCTAACTTTAATGACAAATTTGATATTGGGAGAAATTGGCAAATTTATTCCCAATGAGGACTTGAACATCGACAGCACTGGCAGTAAGTCTGCATTTATAATAGCTTTTGTATTTTTGACAATCTTATTACATTAGGTTCCATGGAAATAACTAATATCAGATTCATGAGTAAAATGTCTGCATCCTACAGTCTGACGGTGGGCTTACTTTTACCAGAATATACTTGGAATAGAAGGGATTTAAAATTTGCGCTCTCTTAAAATTGTTAAAATGTAGAAATAGATTCTGTCTGAAAAGAGTTGTTTTTCTTGATCTGAAGCAGAAATATTTTAATTAAAGAATAGCTAGTTTGTGTACTAAAATATGCTGTCGTTTACGTCTGTACTTTTTATTTCTTTACGCTGAATAATGTGTTCACTGAGACTACATTGGAACAACGATACAATCACACTGCTAATCATTGTATTGCATCGAGTTACGGAATCAAAAATACATATTGAAATATATAAATGTTTGTTTTAATTAGTAATATTATGGTATACTAAAAGGAAATTCTGTGTCACATAAGCGACTTTTTGGTCAATGGACAAGGAAGTAAACGATGTGTATGTGCAAGTATGGAATGATAAATAAATTAGAATCGGAACAAGGGAATGGTATATACGCATTGAAGGACGAATAGGTGGCGTGAACAACAAGGGCACATAACTCGGGTGTGGCTGAGGACTGGTGTAATGGGCAACACACCACACACGATAAGAATCACGTTACCGTAATGTGCCTCTGCTCTGAAAAGGCCATTGCGAAGAAGAGCGAGGTATGTTATCAGTTGTGACGAGAAGAGGTTATTTTAAACCTCAATCCAGGAGGAATTCGCTAGAAAAAGATAAAACAAATATTAGAAGAAAAATATATATGCAAAATAAAATGAACAATACAAAGCGTGACCTTTATTTTTCATAACCTTCATAGGCTGTCATACTTTTAGTTTAATGAATGCTACATTGTTAATACTGAGCTCAGTATATATAGTGTAATAATAACTGTTCAGTGGCGCTATAGTTACAAACCTACTTCAACTACAAATATTAACTGTTTTAACAATTCGTGGTGGGTTACAAAATATCTAATAAGAAAATATACCACTAATGATACGTTGAAAGTAAGTAAGTAATCATAATCAATAATTAATTTGGGAATATTTTCATTTTTGTTTATAGATGACCTGCTATTTGAAATGTTCCTATCAATACAATTAACTGAATTAATTTATACGCTGAATTCGTGCAAGCTTTTAAAGATATATTATTTTCCACCTTTCAATCTTTGATTGTTGCGGACAGATACCCTCATTTTTTTCAACACGTGTTGTCTGATTTATTATATGACCTTTCTCCAGTTTACTATCGTTATTAGATAGAAATGGGCATTTTTCCTTCTTGCAATAACCTCTAATTCCGTACAAATAATCATTTTTGTTTAGAGTATTAATCGACACAAGAATAAGAATAAGAATAATAAGAAGAAGACCTACCTCTTTTAAATTAGGCTTATTCTAGTACCAAAAAGTGTTTTTAATTTGATGCAGAAAGTGGGGTGTTTTGAGGAAACAAATAAAATGTATTAGAAGGAAAAATTTACGAAATACTCTTCACCATAATCCCTGAGAAAAATTAATTCTCGCCATAATTTTTGATGATCTAACGTAATGTTACGAAGGACACGTCTAATTTTAATATCCACATCTTCCTTTCAGACGTAGCGAAAGAATTTACAATGTATATTTCCAACTGAAATAGGAACTGAAAAACACCCCTTGGGCGTCAATCACAATGGATCAGAGTCAGTTGAAAGTAGCCAGGTAAACAAGAGGAATGACAGTTGGCATTGCAATTCGTCATCTGTAATATTCTTGGTGGTCGTGAGCAGCAAGAGCTATTGCATGCTATTTCTTCCAAGCAGAACCTCAAGGTCAATGCCACCAGCTACACCGAGGTGCTGGACTCGATGGTCATTCCCTAAATCGAAAGGATGAGTGTAGATGTTTCAACAGCACTTTATTTCTTCACACATGACCCAGGAGGATTTAAGAATTTTTGCTCACGACCACCAGAATTTTTCACGATCATCTCATTTTTCGACTTCTACGTCTAAGACGTTATCAAGCCGTGAAAGAAATCAGCTATTTCGATTTTATTGAATAATCTTTTTATATACCTTTTTATATACTGTTTTTTTTTTTGTATTGAATATATTTGTTTTCCTTTAAATTATATTTTTTGTCAATTATCAACTACATACACTATATATATATATATATATATATATATGGAGAGAGTATGAGTATCCACCATAATATATATATATATATATATATATATATATATATATATATATATATGTATATATATATATATATATATATATATATATATATATATATATGGAGAGAGTATGAGTATCCACCATAAATAACGTTTAACTTTAAAGTGATAAAATATGCCGGATTAATAAATAAAAACTTTATTTCTTTAGAAATTGCTTTATGTTTTTCTTAAATAAGTTTTCTCGAATATTCAAATAATATAAATATACTTTTTAATAAATGAACGAAGTGTCTATTTAAATATGAGTATCCATTAAAATAACGTGATAAATTACACACACACACACACACATATATATATATATATATATATATATATATATATATATATATATATATATATATATATATATATATATATATATATATATATATATAATTAACATAAACATTATATTTAGTAGGTACATTTCTTTCAGTTCCTATCCCCGTTTTTCTTTATTTTCTTAAACAGTGGCATCAATAACAATCGGCCTGCTAATGAAAGATTGTGTTTCCAACAAGAATCGAACCTGTACCTCCTTTTTCATCAGGGAAACAGTTTCTATAGCCAAAACGTGCCTTTACAATTTTGCCACGAAGGCCGAGTTGATAGAGCAAAGTAAACACATTTCTCATTGGGCCTTTTTTAAAATTATTTCACCCTTGGCAAAGGCGGGAGTGTCACTAGTATGCAGGGGTTAGGGAGAGTCAAATTGAGAGAAAAGACTGGGTATAGCGGGAGACTGAGGAAATAATAAAAAAATCAATGGTGTTTAAGCCAACAGAAGATGACGGTTGAGATTTCATTTAAATTTTTGAAGATTTTAGTTATCAGGGAAGAAAGTAAGCAATTTCTGCTGTCGGGAAGCGCGAGAAAACAAACTATTTCAACAGTAAAAGCGTGGGACCTAAATGCCAATCTGGTAGCACGCTTAAATTCATGTAAGTCGGGGCACCAGGGAAAAAAGCTCGTCAGAGCAGTTGCCATGAAAATATTTGTAGAAAAGACATTAGCGGTAGACCAGGAAAAACGGAATCCATATTGTTTGTCAGAGAGTAGGTCGTGAGAGGTATGATGCTTAACCATTTCAGCATTACCGAAAAGCGGTAAGAGACTAATAGGGGTCAGAAGGTTCTCTAGAGTTCTTAAAAACTACAGACGAGCACTTTCAACCAGCTGGAAAGCAGCGAAGCAATAGTTGTAAAGTTTGGAGAGCTTCAGCTTTGAAGTATTTTTCTATTATCAGCATTTCTTCTTTTGATTTTATGCATCCTGACAATGAGCACGCCGTTTGTCCTGCAATTTCTCGTATTCTTATCTGCATATCTGCCTTATCTATGATACTAATTCTTTCTGTCTTTGCACGCTTTTCATCAGGCTTTTCCTCTTTAGGCTGTCTATATTTTTACTAAATTCTTTGTGTAATGAACCTGTATCATACCCTGCCATTGTTTGCTGTCTTTATTTCATAATATTGAGAACTTTATCTGTAATCCACCCATCTTTTCCATCTCTTGGTTTCCTGGGAGATGAACTTGTTTGCTGACGTATTCTAAAGCTTCCTTTAATGTGTTCTACTTTGAATTTACATTTTAATTTCATTTATTTGCTTTTAGCACTGTTAGTATACGGCTTTTTGCAATTTGGGCCAATCAGGTGTCTGTCGTATTGTAATTTTGGGTGTTGCTTTGGCTTTCTTTCATTTCCTATTCTGCGACTACATATTACTGGAAGGTGGCCACTCCAACAGTCGGTATATCGAATTCGAGAAAAGGGGTACCAGATGAAAAAGAGTACCAGATGAAAAGAGTACCAGATGAAATGTTCACCTGAAGATGGTCGGAGGATCAACCTGTAACAGAGAGAGGTATACACATATAAATCACATAAACACACATACGCGTATTTTTTTTTTATTGAAATTGGAGTGAATCTAGCTAGTGAAATTAGATCAGAGAATTTTGTTTACTGATGAGGAAATCTGATTTCACCTTTGGAATTGGGTCGTTGAAAAGACATTGGAAATGATCTAAATAAATTTTATCAGTTAAAAATTGAAATAGAGCTTACTCAGGCTATGAGAACTTTGAAACTCACATGATTTTGGGTTAAAAACGGCACTCATGATAATCACGTGCAGAAAGGGTCGATTTATGATCAGTCAGATTTATCTATATAAACGCGTAGTTATGCTGAAAAAGTGCCAGACGGAAGAGAGAGACGAGAGAGACCACGATCGGTCGGTACATTGTCGTCGCGTGCGTGAGCACCCGCAGGCGAACATTACGGATCGTGGTGTTACAGGAGAGACGGGAGAGCCGGGGAACGAGACTATCCTCGCAGTGAGTCGAGAGATTTTGCGGGAGAATATTGGAGGAGAGAGAGAAGACTAACCCCTGTTCTGAGAAGTCTGTATGAGACTGGACTATTAGTCATAAACCTACCCCAGGCGATTCAATACGCGTTTATCCCACACAAACCCTCTCTTTGTTGGGAATTCACTGGATTCATTTTGTCTTTTTCTTTTTCTTTTCTCGTTTATGTTAAATGTTTTTAGTCTCCCTGTAACCTCTGTTCTGATGTTATATTCTTATATAAAAGACATCAATATTTCCCCCATTGTTTTCTGGTTTCTGCAGATATTATTTCTTGTTTTATTTTGCCACATTCTAAAACTTTCTAGCGCCAACTCTCACAGCCGTGTCCACATCCCCAGTTGACCGTGAACGTATGGACAACACCCCGCTTACTGGATCTAAAAACTAACACAGCGTGGGCAGCAAGCAGGACTTGACCAGTTGACCGGTCGAAATAATCTACGGGTACTCAGGGAGCGTACGGCCAGTTACCCCTTAGTTCGGTTCGGACCGAGTGGACACCTCAACCCAAAGAGGAAGACGTCGGAGGTTGACGGGCTGGGGACGAAGTGGTAGAAACTAAACGAACAACCGTTCGTTTAGTTTCTACCACTTCGATACCAAATCAAAAAAGAGAATATTAGAGAACGAAAGCATTACATGTGAAACTTTAAAAACTAAATAATGTGTCTATTTTAATGAGACTTTTTCTTAACACGATATATTCAATTAGTGATAGAGTATATATATATATATATATATATATATATATATATATATATATATATACTTTCCTAACATTATTTTGTAGACGCCCTGTTTTTTAAACGGTTTGAATAAGTTCCCTCTCTATCACACATACGCACACACGCACATACAGGCACGCGCGAGCGCGCACACACACACACACACACACATATATATATATATATATATATATATATATATATATATATATATATATAATGTTAAAATATCTTTAAAACAATAACCTACTAAAACTTAGATCAGAATCTTTTACAAATGCATTCCTGTGTATGTATTCTATTTCCTATTTGTTTCCTAATTTCTTTGTTATCATATCACATGGTGTATGTGGGTGTTTACTTTTCTGTAAATACGAAACTTAATGATGAAGTTATTTGTTATTATTTGTTATTATTTGTTATTCAAAAGATTACTATATAAAAGAGAAATATTAGTACACGTGCCAGAAATATTTGTTGTTTTTCTGACAACAGAAAAGATATCGAATCAATAATATTAAACCGTTTGGCTCATTCGAAAAGTTCATCTATTTGCCGACTTCTAACAAATTCAATAGAGTTGAACATAAAAATGCATTATCGCTTTGTTATGAATTACAAAGAGTTTAAAATAATTCAAATTGTTGATTATGCTTAAGCAATTACTGGTTACTTTTTAGAGTAATTAATAGTAATTAAGGAGGATGAAAAATATCCGAAAAATATATAAATGAAAAATCAGATATTTCAAATTATGTGTGCATATTATCATGGAAACGCCGATCAAATTTCATATCCAACAGGTAATTCAATTTTTACAAGACTGATGATTCGTTCTTAATAGGCACAATTGCTATTTATTATTTCCATAGTGTTATGGAGTGATTTCACAGTGGAGGCTTATATTTGTACTAAGTCGGTCCTAAAATAGGTTCGACATACAAAACGTTAGGAACTTGATATAATAGGTAATGACGCAGAGAAATATAGTTGTGGTCGCTGATACTTTAGTATTCGACTAACTGTCGTCCGACATCGACTGACTGACTGACGATATTTAGTCACCCACCAACGAAGGCAACATGTGGCACAAGGCCGGTTTAACGTGGGATCTCCGAGCCCGTGGGATCTCCGAGCCCGTGGGATCTCCGAGCCCGTGGGCTCGGCCAAAAATATGCCCATTGAACCCGTATAAACGGGTTCAGGGTCGGTTTACCTCCCCGAAAGAGAATCCGCCCTTCGGCGTAACCTCCTTCGGGTTCCTCCCCGCCCGAAGGCAGAGAGTTCAAACGATCAGCCGGTCGACCGAGATCGACTTGAACGACTGACGATAATTTAGTCACCCCCCCCCCCCTCAACGAGGGCATCATGTGGCACAAGGACGGTTTTCTTGTTAAATGTATATTTCATTATTGAGAAGAAACACTAAAGTATTCTTTAAATATTTTTGGGAATTTTTTAATCATTCTTAGCATGTCCTAAATTTTAGTTAAAAATCTTGTTTACGAAATATCGAACAAAAACTCGATATTAGCTATTTTTTTTTTAATTTTGAAAAATAACTTAAATTCTGCGTTTAAAAATCGTTTAAAAATTTAATTATACTTTTATCAAAATTTATTCAAAGAAAATTAGGAAATTTAAAGTTTATTTAAAACCAGCCTTTGGATAAAATTGTCTATGACAGTAAATTTTTCCGGACAATTACTTTTATAGTTTAGGGGACATAAATTAAAACTTGATGATTTTTTTTTTTTATATTGTGAGGTACGGAAATCATGAAAACCGTTGAAAAAACAGGGCGTCTACAAAATAATGTTAGGAGAGTATATATATATATATATATATATATATATATATATATATATATATATATATATATATACTCTATCATAAAGATTAATTTGCAAAGAGCTTTACGAGCTTTACTAGGAAAAGTTACATCTAGAAACATTAACTCAGATATGCAAATAAATTACAATGTATGAAGCATTCACTGAAAGTTTTATTGTGATATTAAATTGTAAATTTGAATAGCTGCTATTTCTAAATATCACAAGTGTTTTTCTTTAATTGAACATTCGTAAACATAGAGAAATAAATAAAGGATTTTTCACTTGCGATTTTTTGAGAAATACAAACCGACGCAAAGTTTAGTGAAGTAAAATTGGATCAAAGATCCAACACTACAAATACACTCTTCCGAAAAAAAATTTAAAAAATCTGTGGTTACGTTCGTCGTCTTCTGCAATACCGATAAATGATCTCCAAAGAAAGAGGCTGCTATTTTAGGCCTAGTTTCCGGAGAGTTTGAATGTCAGTTTTATTTAACCACGGTCATATCCTATATACTTTATGTTTATTTTCTGTTTAGAAATTTATCTGTATATTTTTTGTTTTTGTTTTTGTTTTTATTGCGGATTTTCGTCATCATTAGCAAGTTTCGTCATTTCACCTACTAACATTTCAAACATTTTTCTTTGTTTTTTTTTATTCACTAGTTGAAAGTTGAAAGCTATATGAGTAAACTGTAAAAGTAAGATGTCGCACAGTTCCGATTGTAACAATTTAATGCAACTACTGAGCTATACGAACAAGTAATTGAAATAGTTCTCTTAGTATACTTTGACTTATTCCATTTATTCGAACTGTTGTTCTCTTCTTTGATTGTTGAAAATCTGTCGACAGGAAATCAGACGCATGCTGTAAATTAACGTATTTTTTAATTACAGTGTAAACGGTAACTACTATATATATATATATATATATATATATATATATATAATATAATAATATTTTTTGTTTAAAAATATGATTCCTTCGCTACATAAGAGTTCTCATGTTTCAAAAACGTGAGCCGAAATCATCCAAATAATTAATAAAATTAAGTTGGATTGAGGTGTTTAGTCACGTTTCATCTTGAAGATGAAACGTGACTAAACACCTCAATCCAACTTAATTTTATTAATTATTTGGATGATTTCGGCTCACGTTTTTGAAACATGAGAACTCTTATGTAGCGAAGGAATCATATTTTTAAACAAAAAATATTATTATAATATAAGCTCTACTTCTGTATGGAGCACTGTTTTTTAAAAATAAAAACAAAAATACTAAGGAACCCCGGATTATGCACCCAACGTGTTCTTTTCTATTTTCTGCATACCTGCACAAGGATACATATATATATATATATATATATATATATATATATATTCAAAATGTAGTATCTGTTGAATTAACTATTTTGGTTACTTATTCCGGATTCAATTCAACTGTCGACTCATCTATCATGGTTTAGCATCCCGCTACCACTTTCTTATCAATGTTGAATTTTGTGCAAATCTGTGCAAAAAGTGGATCACAGAGCTTATCCAGCTTCATACATATTTTCAGAAAACCTCAACTTCTGATTGGTCACTTAATATTTAAATCATGTTCGAATAACATCGACCTAGTTCATGAACTGACAAAAAATAATTCCGACAAAATCTGTCAAAGTTTTTCGACCCTGTCACGTGATTACGTTGATTATAAATATCAGACACGAATTCGTTCTTCCTCTTTCTTGATTTGATTCACCTACGAAAATTTAACCTTAAAGGAAACTGCGTTCCGATCCCAGTTCGGGCGGACCCTGAAAACATATTCACACACGTACGTACGTCCGAAATTTTATAAACTACATTACAGACATACTAAACTTTTCAAACTTAATTTCAACTACGAATATTCAACTACAAGCAATGGAAATTTATTTGCAAGCATTAATAAAGCATTTTCTAAAGCTAAAAGTTTATTCAGCATTTTCTCAATTTTATAGTTCTTTCAAATCTCTAACAGTAGGTAACTCCATGAGATCGCATGATGAAAAAGACGCGAAACTTGACGAAACAAAATTTTGGCGTCTAAATATTTATGTTATCATTAAGAGGAAAGACTAAAGTTTTTTTTAAATTATTTTTAAAAAATTTTCTTTCTTTTTAGAACATTCTAAATTTTGATTAAAAAAAACCTTGTTTCTCTTTGTATCACCGGAACTAGTAAAATAACAGACAATTTTAGCACTTTTTTTTTTGTTTGTATGACACACATTAATTTGGAAAATCTTGCAAAAATAAAAATAATTGTCGGATGTTAATGAAACCGTGAGAAACTATTCACAGATGATCGAAATTATTATAAATAATTTTTTTTCTATTAAAGTCATGGCAGAAATATTTTTTTTATATTTATTACCCCCTCCTAACTAATTTTATGAAAACGCTAGAAATTCGATCGCGTCGGGTTTAGTGATTACAATAGTTAAAAGCACAAGGCTTTGAGGAATGCAAATCATGTTTTTTTTGTTTTGTTTTTTTTAATTGGATCCGCACTACCTGAAAATCAGCTCTGAATTGTAACATACAAAACTCAATAAAACAAAAATATTTAATTTCAAATGCTTTTATTTGCTTTTAGTTGTTTTTATGAATATGGGCAATATTTTCTGAAAGCAAAAAGTTTTTTCGATGAAAAATTAATTTTTAATACAATTATTTGTTATTTCTTTAATTATAATAGATTTTTCATTTAAGTTGTTAAAATATTATAAAATTAGTTAAAAGCCGCGTCGGGTTTCCTAAGTGTCTTTATGAGATAGATCTTTTTTTTTAGCGCGTTGTAAATTGTATCATTTTGACTAATCAGAAGATCTGCAGTAATTAAGAAATGCAATCGGGCTGTAATTATAAAGTACGGAAGACCAACCAGAATATAATTAAGTTGCGTTATTTGAGTTAAGCATTGTTCTCCGCTGTTAAGGCCTTTACTTCTGCGAAACACGCGTGGAGAAGTTAATTTGATTTTTCAATTTCGACTGAGAAGGGTACCTACAAGTATCAGTATCATCTTATGAAATTTATATGATCTTATTTTTATATTAATCTCAGTTGACATTTTTACATAGATGAAATATCAAAATTAATAATAAAATGAATGGAAATACAAATAACACAGTAAAATGTAATAAATGTACATAAAATTATAGTATTTTATGTACACTTCTGATAAAATTTCATAAGAAAGGTACCTATGAATTAATTAGATACCTTTCTTATGAAATATGAGATTTAATTTCACTCTTAACAGTCTTATTTTAATTTCTTTATAATATATTTTCCAAAAGCATCGTAAACGTAAAGGTGAAAGCTAAGTAGAAAAAAAAAAATTAGAGCGCTGAAAGTTTTCCTTAAAAATAACTAGGTAAATAATTTGTTCACATAAATCTAAATAACTTCACTTTTCGGCTTCCGTAGAACAAATTATGATCATGTAAATCCGTCAATATGTCATTCATCACTTGTCAAGTGACGCGAAAGTTTATGACCTGCCTTGTTTTATTTTTAGATTACATCTTTTCGGCGCAGAAGCTAAGTTAAGCTTGGTTCAAAATATTTTAAATAAATATTATAATTTCTGATTTTCTTGAAATAAGTTTAAAAAAAATGATAATTGATTTTTAAAAGAATTTCAAACTGAGATTTTCATCTTTTTTATAAAATGGAAAAAAATGGATGCCATAATCGATTATCTGTCAATTTTGCTGACTCAAAAAAAAACAAACAAGATTTTTAATGAAAATTTCGGACGTGCTCGGAACGATAAAAAAATGTAAAAAATACCCCTAAAATAATTTGATCTTTCCTCTTAATAATAACATGAACATTTAGACGATAAAAATTTTGTTTTCGCCAAGCTTTCACCATGCTAATCTCTTTTTTAGTAATCTCATGGAGGTACCTATCTAACAGTGAACATTTTGAGCGACAAGTTCAACTTTTGTGAGCTCGGATAAAAATATTTTATTAGTAAAACATTAATTCAGTCAAATGAACATAACACCAACAAAACTAACAACCTCTATGCTTGTAAATTATTATATAAATATAAATCTCGTTGTTGTTATAAAACCGTTTTGTGTTCCGACTTCTTGTTTCACTTGTTGCTTTTGCGTTTGTAAAACAATATGTACGCCATTGTAGCGGTATTGACGGCCTATAACCCAATAACAAAAAAATTAAATGAAAACATCAATTTCAAAAGTTTGTGTCTACTTCGTGCAAAAAGAGGGAAATTATATCAGATTTGTGTCCAGTTCTTTTAAAATGATATAAGTGTGTTAAATATAGTCAACAACATTGAGTTATGGTGGGGATTGGGGCGAGCTTTTCCACGTAAGCGAGCATGTATTGTAGGCAAAATAAAGCCGAGATAAACAAGCAGTTGATGTATGGAATTACTTATAAAGGCAAGAATTTATCGTGCGTTTCACCGACTCACTGGGAGATCCTTTAACCTCGCATTCCACCCATTGTTTCAAATTGTGAATGCACACCCGCAAAGCTTTCTAGTGGATTTGATAAATTTAATCGGGCATAAAAAGAATAATAAAAAACGAAGTTTCTTAGCCTTACTCGTTTTTTCGCCAATGCCTTTCAGTAATAAATTACTACTAATGTATGAGTTACTGCTTGGATGAAGCCAACTTTGGCACAAAGCCATATTCATTGATGAGTAAGGAAGAAATTACAACGGGTGTAAAAGATGTAATACATTTCTATTTTAAACATTTCCTTTTATTCGTTGTTTATTTCTTTCATTAACCACAATTGTGAGTAATGACTCCCACTAAAATATAATTAAGCTACAGATTTATTGACAAGGTAAACTTTTCTAAAAGAGAAACTATGGAATTGGAACGAAAGTAGTGAAGGCACCATGATAAAAATTCAGCATTTTGGATAAATGAGGACTAAAAACTTCAAATACTTTGGTGTACGGATGAATTAGAACAAATTTACTATAGGAGATTAAATATAGAATGGGCTGCGTTAGGGATAATTTTACCTAACATCGCAAGATGATAGAAAATCAAAAGATTAACTAAAGAACTCGTGTCATGTTCTTAAATAACATCGACAGGTCAAAGCTTTCATAAGATTGGAGTGTTAAAAAATCTAACATGAGATGCTGGAAAATGGCAAAAAGTATTATTTAGTGATAAATGCAAAATAGTTACATTTGAATGCAAAAGAATATGTAAGAAGACCAATGAGAAAAGGAAACAATGCATGATACATCACAAAGGCGGTAAAATTTGGTGGTGGGCACGCAATAGTGCGGGTTGCAACAAAAGCGATGATAAAAGAAAATTGTTAAAAGTTTATCGAAGCCTAAACAACAATAACCATAGTACGGCTTAATCTTCTGCTAAACTACAAAGGTGGAGAAATCTTTTCAGCATGACAGTGCTCCTTGCCACACATCACGCGCAACTAAAGGGTTTATTGTAGATGAAGATATTCAACTTTTGAAATAATGGCTAGTGAAAAGTCCTGATCTCAATATAAATGAATGGTGGTAACTGAAGAAAAAGTGCTCCAACGAAAGCCACACAATCTCGAAGAGCTTTTGGTTTACTACCAAGAAGAATAAGGAAAATTCCCGACGAGAAAATCTGGACCTTGTTTCATTCAATGCCACATCGAATTGGGAGAATTATTCGAGCCAAAGTCGCAACACTATTAACATATTTTTTACTTTATGATAAAGATCAATTTTAGCAAAGAAAAATCCTTTTAAACTTATTAAAATCTCTGAACGGGGGATGGTGACCCAGTATTTTACATGGCCTATTTTCAGAGAATACATCAAAGAAAATGCAATAACTTGTTTTCTGACCATCACAGATCATTATATGTACCGAGAAAAGCATACCGATAGTCACCCTCAATTATTGGGAAAAAATTAACAAAAGTAATTAATTTACCAAAGTGACCCAAAAGTTTTTCCCGACACTTTTGTGCAATTAGTTCTTGCACACTTTTGTGCAATTAGTGTCTTGCACACTGTCAACAAGTTCATTAGGAGAAATTACACACCACTGTAGACTGTTTTTTGGGTTGTTTTCTTTGTAGAGATGGATTATCTTTATTTCTGTGTCTATTGTATCAGTTCTCCAAACGGCAGCTGATTCGAAATGTTCTGCTCCTCCGTCCTGATGACATCACATCTCATTAACGGTGCAGCGACTTGATTAAACCGATAAAAACTTCATGGTGTAATGTACTTCTGAATTGAAAGACATCTTCCTGTCAATATACACCAAGAATGGAGCACGGTACATGCTGATGAAACTTCTCCAGTTGATTTAGCTACCATCAGTAGAGAGCAATCATTGGAGATAACACTTCTCAGATGTTAAAAAATAATAATAATACACTATTTACATTATTCAGACTATTATCCTCATCTTTGTCGCCATATTTATTACAACGTTTCGGCCGTTATACGCTACGGTCTTCTTCAGGTGGTTGGAATGTCGAACTGAACCCTTTATTTTGCTCACTGAGGTAGACTGTTCTAGTTCCATGTGCCATGTTTACTGGGTGTCAGTTATCAGTTATTTCCTGTTAATTCCCCTCTGCCTTATCCGGTTATAGAACTCACACTCTTTGGGTCCCTGTCACTGGATCTAACCAACGCCTTTATCCACTGTGCCATGTGTCCTTGATGACATCTGTGTATGTATTTCTGGGTTTTATAAACCTAATGTCTTTGGCAACCATTTTTTACCATTGCAATTTTTGCTGTTATCATTGATGTTTTTACCATAGCTCATATTGCATTTTTTGTTGTTGTTATCGCTTTTCTCTGGCACTCCTTATTACTGGTTCCCATGCTGTATTCATTTCTATGCTTGGTCAGCTCAGGAGATTTTGGGGGCCTAGCATATGTGCTGATTCCTTAAGTTTACGAATTTTCCAATGGTGTTCTTTGTCTATGACCTCAGCCTGATCCGACAGAGAGTGGTGATCTCTGTTTTCTCTCCATATGTGGTCAACCACGCCTGGTTTTTCTATTTCCACTCGTGTTACAGCTTTCTGGTGTTCTTGAAGCCTTACCTTAAAGGGGCGGCTTGTCTCCACTTTATATTTCTTTCTGCAGCTGCATGGGATAGCGTACACACAGTCTTTAGTCATGTTCTCCTCTATCTTACTCGGGAGAGATATCTGCGAAGTGTCGTCCAGCATTTGAAGGTTGTCCTGATGTTATATCGACTGCAGATCCTTTGTATTTTCTCTGATAACCCCTTCACAGGCAGACTCTTTTCTGAGTGTTGTTGTCCTCCCATTTTTTGGAGGGGCTGCCATGTACCCAGGGTAGTTGCTACGTTGTTATGGTACTACTTATACTGACCAATTTTTTTTTTTTTAAGCATTTCACCCCAAGCAAGGCGGGAAGCCACTAGGACGCAAGGGGTTACAGAAAATTTAGAGCAAGATCAGATAGGAGTGATAGAAGAAAGGATGAGGGTAGTGGATAGATCAAGGCAACTGGAGATGTCGATTGACATTACACTTGAATAGCTGGAGATTATAGCTCACGGGGAAACAGGAAAAGGGAAGGGAGTTCCACAGGCGAGAGGTGCGAGACACGAAGCTATTAGAGTAGAAGAGACGGCTACATTTAGGAGTTTCGACAGTGAAGGGGTGAGAGGGGGATGCCAGCCTCGTAAGGCGCTGGAACTCATGATGTCTAGGAACCAGCGAATGCAGCTCCTCGGAGCAATTTCCATGAAAGTATTTGTAGAACAGACAGAGGGAGGCGACGGCGCGTCTGTGAGAAAGTGACTGTAGACGAGACGGCAGGGCCAACTATATTGCATATACGCCTCTGGAGCCTATCAAGAACCCCGAGGCAAACAGAAGGGGCACCAGAACATATATGGCAGCAATACTCTATGCAAGGGCGAATTGTTGATTTGTAGATCTGGAGGATCGACTCCGGGGAGAAAAACTTCCTGGCGCGGCTCAGGGAGCCAACTTTCCTTCTTTATTTAATGTCTCTGGATCATCACTTATAACTTTTGCTCAGTGTTGTAAGCAGCGGACGATCCCTTTCTTTACGCTGTATGGATGCTGGGAGTTGAAATTGAGGTACTGTCCAGTGAATGTAGGTTTACGGTATACGGATGTCTTGAACCCATGCTCTGTTCGAGATATTAGAACATCTAAGAATGGGAGAGTGTTGTTACTCTCTTTCTCCATTGTGAACTGTATCGAAGGTCTTATTGAGTTTACATGGCCCAGTAGAACCTGAACATCTTCCTGGTGTGGCCAGAGTATGAAAGTGCCATCTACGTACCTTAACCATAGAGTTAGCTTTAGAGATATAGATTCTAATGCCATTTCCTCAAAGTATTCCATGCATATATTCGTCATTGCTGGTGATAATGGCGAGCCCATTGCTAACCCTCATCCTGTGATATGTGTGATCCCATTCCGAAGTGTGTATAATAATAATAATAATAGTAATATATCATAATTTATGTTGCACTTTGCATAATAAAAACTGCCATCTCCAAAAGAAATTTTTATCAATATTTTTCTTAAATGAATATAGAGATACTTGAAATTAGCACAATATATTGCTCAAAAGTATATCCTGAATATATATGTCTGTATATGTGTGTGTGTGTAATATAAACACGTGCTATATTCAAAGTATTTTCGTAATTTATATGAAACAGATCTTACCTTAAATACTTGCCTTAAATCAAACCGTCGCGTATTTTATGTAAATGTCAAACAGAATATGATAATCTTACTAGAAAAGATTTATCATGAACTGTGTAAAGATAGCAGGGATAGAAATCTTTTTTTTTTCTCAACATCTTATAATGTTGCCATGACAGCTGTTTTATCGATAGCATATGGCAGTTAACAACATCTTCACACTTGTTCCAGTGTTCGTATTTTGGTTGGTCAATTTAAGAAGAACATAAAATCTATTTGCTTTTCGGATCAAATTTCGCCAAGCGGCAACTTATTTTTTGCACAACGGTTCCCACTCAGTTTATATAAAGAATTTACTTTTGATCAGTCCAAAGGCATAAATGAATTTCGTTTATTTCCTTATCCTTAGTCAAAGCTGCTGATAATGAGTGAAAACAAAACAACCAAAAATCGCAGTTACATATTGTCATATAATTGCACCCACTCTAATTATTCGCTGCATTATTTTAAATAGAAATGAGGAATGATCCTGAAAGAAATATAGAGGACGTAGTGGTGATGATGAAGTTATTAACTAAAATATTCCCTAGTATTTGGGGTGGGGATGTTATTATTGCTGTAAAAACAGATTTACTAAAAGTAATATAATAGGAATATTAATAGCAGGGAAAAATATGATGCCACAAAACAGGTAAACACAAACATTTCCACGTGATCTCAACTTTTAGTTGTCTGGGTGAAAATATCTTTTAACTTTCTTCTTGTATCAACAACATCTCCATAATTCTAGAGTATCGCTAAGTTTAAGATGTTTCTGTTTCCTCTTCAGTAAATAAAGACGTGGACATGAAGTTAGTTATACTGGACTGTCTTTCCTCTTACTCCATCTTTTAAAAATCAACGTTATTAGCCATGTTCATCAACAGCATAACCGAATCTAACGCGTGTGTGCATGCATATTTGCATACGTGTTTGTGTATGCGTATGTGTGCAGGTGTTTGTGAGAATGAACCAGTGTGGGGAAAAGCCTGTGGCAGTCCTTCCAGAAACTCAATTCAATCGTAATTGTATTTAATTCGATTTTTTCAGTTTTCAATCTTACACACACACACACACACACACACACACACACACACACACACATATATATATATATATATATATATATATATATTGGGTTGAGGCAAGCCTTGTGAGTAGGTAAACGGTGTTCTTGGGGCTATCGATAGCTGTGCTAGCACAAAGTCACAAGTCATTGTGACCGAGAGCTTGAGAGTGCTGGCCTCGTTCAGATAGTTGATCACGCTAGATAACACGCTCTCTCCTACAGAAACAGTAACTAAGGTACGCTCAGCATAGTTGTAGCATAAACCACAGGTGGGCGGGCTCTGGGGGTGTTGAACAAACACAAATGTGCCTGAGCAAGCGTCTGCAATCGGGATTGGTTAACTGCTCTATTAGACGGGTTTCCTCAAATACGAGTGGCTAACTATTATTATTATTATATATATATATATATATATATATATATATATATATATATATATATATATATGAATACGCATGCACACACACATATATACATAAGCGCATGATTAAGCTCATACTTATATATAAAATGTTCTGAAAATGTAACATAACATGATGATTTAATTACTCCGTAAATATATTTTTTTTATAATTGTACGCGAAAATATTATCACAAAAATATCTGTGCTATTCTCAGATATTATTTTCTATTTGATAGCAGCAAAAAACATCCTAAAGCATGTATAGGTTATTGGAACAAAATTTTCTCTCTCTTACACACACACACACACACACACGCACATACACACACAGTGGATGGAAACAAATATTCGTACATAAATATTATATAATATTAGTTGGAAATACAAAAAATTGTATTTGTACGAATAGTTGTTCCCCATCTCTGTATTAATAAATATACATATGCCTATGTTCAGTGCCTACGAACGTAGGTATACCGTATATGTATATTTATTAATATATACTTCTTTGCTCTGTCTAACCACGTTGAGCACTGTTTTGTTTACACCTTGTATTAAATTAAATAAATATTTATTCGCTTACCTGTGTATGAACGCTAACGCACGTATATACAGTTGCTAATATCTAGTTATTTGTTTTATATTCACATTTGTACCTATATATATATGTATCTGTAGTAATTCGTACATGTACGCGTACCTACGTTTTGACGTGAGACTATTGTTTCGCTGGGTGGTGTTCCCAGTTCATTGAGCACGGAGTCTATGTTGCCGGAAGTAAATAAATAACTCATGGGAATTTCACGCCAATTTTACGTTTACACCTCATGAATAAATTTGACGAGTATTTATTTGCCTCCCTGTGTACGCACACCAGCACGCGCGCACACGCCTGCTTATATTTATCCGTTTCATTTATCCAATCTACAACCATATGTATCTGTATATACTCACGCATAAAAATATTTACATATATAAAGACATGTAATTTGCTAACGAGTTCAATCTTTATTACATTGACTCCGATAATGATAACCTAAGTAAATCGGGTTTTAGAGCTTGAAGACAGAAGATTGGATTCTTCATAGATTATATGAAAGTCACTAAAAATTGGTTTATATCCATATGTATGCATATATATTTGCGAAATTTTATAATATGCACAGAACATATCTACCTGAATATATATAAAATAGATCTAATGCATAAGAAATACCCACATGTTACGTATATTGCATAGTATAATTATTGCCTGTATCGTCTATCAAGCATATATACACACACAAACATACACGCGCGGGCGCACACAAATTACTGAATATGATACTGTAAAATTGATTCAATTCACTTTGTGTATCGCAAACGATTCAAACTTAAACTGTAATTAATACACATTTATTACGCAATGAGGACGATGTGGAATTGTTTTAATTCTTTAGTTCTAAAAAAACATGATCTGAACTAAGGATATAGTAATATTCTCGGCGGATAAAAGTTGTGGTTAAATTCTGTCATTCTGCTAAAAATAAATGCCATCCGTTATATAAGGTGCGAGAAGCGGGAAAATGCGCAAAGGAAGTTCAAAAGAAGTTAGGTAGATTGGATATCGGTTGGTATCGTCTGTAAACAGAGTCAACTAAACCGTCATAAATATAAAGAACTTACTGGGCGTGTGCGACAGGTGATAATGTTCGGTACAAGCAAATTGCTATAAAGCAGGAAAACAGTCAGATTTGGGCCCATTTATAAAAATGAAAAAGGTAATATACTCAAATCATTTTGAAAATGTTTTAGCAACCCAGTTCTTTAATTTGAACAATTTATTTTACTCTAAAAGAAATTTGAACAATTTCTTTTACTCTGAGAGAAATTTGATTTAAGACTATTTGAAAAGACTATTTGAGTTTGACTAAATACATTGTACAAGGGACATTCAAAAGTTTGTGGAAAAATGAAATTAAAGAGAAACGTGTCATGTATAAGTTTTATTTTTCTACATAATCACCATCAACATCAAGGAACTCCTTCGAGTGTTGATACCATCCATTTATACAATCCCGGAAGAACTGAGGGTTCTGAGAATTTAATTATGGCAAAGCAACTCTTTTTTACGTCAGTAATGGGTTTCAAAACTCTTCTTGAAAGATGCTATTGGTTTTGTCTCTTTAAATATTAACTAGCAAAATACCTCCTACAGAAAAAATGTAACAGTAACAGAAAAGTTATGACTGGCTTGCTTTTGCTTTAACTGAACCCTTTCCATATTTGGGTAAACTTTGCTTTGACAGAAATATATCTCTATGATCTTATTAGTAAAGCCAAGTTTCATCTCCAGTTATAATTCACTACATAAAGCATTCGGTAATTTTATTCCATTTGTTTAAAATAATCATTGAAGGCCCTGATTATCTAGGCACAACAATTTTGCTCCCCACCATGCAGAAAATTTGCTCAACTTTAATTTTTTCAGATAAAATTGTGTAGTTTTAACCACATGAGACATCTAATGTGTCAGCTATCATTTTTAAAGTTAATTATCATTCACACTCAATTAAATATCGAACAGCATCGATATTTTCCTCGCCAACTGAAACTGATGGTCTGACGACCTGTTTGTCATCTTCAACTGTGTCATGTACTTTTTTAAACGAGTTTGTAAATTACTGATATTTTGGGGGAATTATCTCTATAAATTTTTTTCAAAGTACGAATAATCTCATTCTTTCAACCAAATTTTACTATTAATTTCATGTTAGTTCTTGGTTCAATATATGCTGCTCTGAAGAGTGTTTTTAAACTGGCGTAAACTTTAGTCTATTGATACGTAATACTTTTGAGTCATACAAGTTATAACACGTAAGTTCAGATTCATTTTACTGCTGCTGATGCTCCTGCTCTTTGTGTATATATATTATATATATATATATATATATATATATATATATATATATATATATATATATATATATATATATATATATTTGCAGTATTCTTATATGCTTTTTCCACGAACTCTTTGAATGTTTATGTCTTTAATGAGAAGGCTTCTAATCATAAGTTTGAAAGCTTTCAGGTTGTTTTTAGAATGCATTGGAAATTAAAAAGCTTACGATTTTACAATAGTTTTATCTAATGCACATAAACACACATTAAGAGAACATCCTTTCTGTCCTTAAGAATAGAACCTGGTGGAGATAGTATTCAATATGGCATGATTTTCCCCGTCTTTCAAGAAGACATTTTCCCCGTCTTTCAAGAAGACATTTTCCCCGTCTTCCAAGAAGACACGTGCGATAATCCGGGATATAAATTCTGGTATTATCTCAAGGCGTGCCATCTGGAATCCAAGAAGAGGCCTACACAAATCACTATCAGCGCTTATCTGATAAAAAAGTAAAACAAAATAATAAAAACTTTTAGCCCAAAGCACATTTTGTTTTTGTTTGGATGTGTTATTTATATTTTCGTCATTTATGGTCTTATCTTCACCCACTTACATTCTGTTTGCTTTTTCATTTTTGTCAACCATCCTCGCCTTTTTATAGAGAAGAAACTAAACAATTCTTTCTTTCTTTCACATTTTGAGATATTTACTTTTATTATTTTCGTTTATTGCTTTTCCTATTCTCTTTCTCTCACTTGGCAAGGAAGCTAAGCGAGAGAAAGAGAGAAAGTAGAGCGAAACAAACTAATAAACGAAAAGAGTGACCGAGTAGCATATATATATATATATATATATATATATATATATATATATATATATATATATATATATATATATATATATATTTAATGAACTCTCCCGTTGGTTTCGACGTATGAGGATCTGACAGCTTAGTTGATAATCTTGTGGCATTTAAGACCCGCTAGTGATTTACAAAGGAGGCCACATATGGAGCAAGAGTGAGGATTGTGAGATGAGATTACTGTTACATTGGCTGATCTTTTGGTTCTTGCTCTCGCTTCCTGAAGATGATTCAGACAAGTAGATTGAAAACTGCTGAGTCCATTAAAATACGTTGATCTCCATTCTACCCGCTTCAAGGCTAAGCGCTCAAGGGTGACATGTGGTATATTGACAGCTGGCAAGTTTCTTTTCAGCTTGTCTTTGTATATTAGCCATGGGCGTCCTACATTCCTGTAGCCCTGATCTAACTGGCTGTACATTAGGATCTTGGGTATCCTGTCATCAGACATTCTCCAGACATTACCAGTCCACCGTAACTGAGACTGTATGAGAAAAGTCTCGATTCTTCCAATATTACACTTGTTAAACAGGTCTACGATAGATGCCCTATCTTGAAGATTAACTTCACAGATTGCAAAACATCCAGCTGGCGTATATCGTACCGGTATGGAGTCCACGACTCTGGGATGTACAAAAGGATGGCAAGTACAACAGCTCTGTAAACCCGAATTTTCGTATCCAGTCGAATACCCCGTCCCGTTCATTCCACAAGCGATGGCGAAGTTTGCCTGAAGTACTGGTAGCCTTAGCAATCCGATGCATGATTTCATTATCTAAAGTTCCACTGTAGTTGACTTTGCTACCAAGATACGTGAAAGACTTTACATAGTTCAGGGCTTTGTCTTCTACTTTCAATTGTCTCTCTGGAAATTTGTAGACTGGTGGTTTTTGTTTCTCACCACAGAATTGCGTCGGAGTAAGACAAGGTTGATGCGCTACTTCAGTTTTCTTTATGCTAAGTGTAAGACCAAAGGCTTAACATGCAGCAGAGAAACGATTTATTAGATGTTGGGTCTCCTCAAAGGATGTCACAACAAGAGCAGCAGCATCAGCAAACAACAAATCATTTGTGTACGAAGGTGGGACTTGACTTTGAAACGCTGATGATTGAAGAGACCACCAGTTGTTCGAAACTGAAACTTGACGCCACGCTCTGCGTCTGCAAATGCAGGGGCCATGACACAACCTTGCTTGGTGCCATTTGTGATATCAACAATCTTCTGACATCATACAATCAGACACGATATTAGCCTTCATTCCTTCATGAAAGGAGATGATGACCTTTAGCATGTTTTCAGGCATGCTGACTTTCATCAAGACTTGCCAAAGAGCCTCTCGATTCACAGTGTCAAAGGCCTTCGTCAAACCTTCCACAAACACCATGTACAACTCCTGTTTTTTTCTCGCGAATCTTCTCTGCAACTTGACGAAGAGAAAATATCATGTCAATAGTGCCACAACCTGACCAAAAACTGCGACTCAGGATAGATGTCGTCAACAAGGTGTATAATGATTTTGTTTAAAATCAGTCTAGTCAGGATTTTTCCTGCAATTGAAAATAGAGATATCCCCCGATGATTATCACAGACACACCTGGAACCCTTGTTTTTGAGATTTGCTTTATGGAGTCAATTACCTCTTGATAGGTAGGTTCAAAAGACAACTCCGGAATTTCTGGATTTTGCTTAATTGATGTAATGGCTTCCTCATCAGTAACCGAAGTGGTGTTTATCACAGTTTCAAAATGCTCTTTCCAGCGATCTAAAATGCTTGACTTATCCGTCAAGAGAGTTTCACCAGATTGGAGCAACACCACTTTTCTGACGACCGAAAATGCTCTTGAGGCCAGCATAGAAAGCCTTTAGATCCTTTCTATCTGAAGCTTCTTGGAGTTCAATGGCCTTTTCAGACCACCAACGCTCTTTTATGGCTCTGAGAGCTCGTTGAACCTGACTTTTGCACTTCTTCTAAGCAATCTTCTTATCGGACCAGTTCTTGTCCTCAATCCATGCTTTATGAGAAGAGGGCAATTGATCTATAAGCTGCTGAACTTATGTATTATTGTCATCAAACCAGTCTTGATATTCACAATGTGGCAGTCGGAGAACCTCCAAGGATGTAGAATATGTTGCATTCCACAGAGCCTTCCAAGATGATTCGATATTGGTAAAGTTTACAGAATCAAGTGCAGCATCAAGTTTGTCAGAGAGCTCAATTTTCATTTCAGTCGATTTAAGAGGCACGACGTTAATGCGCTTGGGCACTGTAGATTTTATAATCTTTCGCTTTTGCTGATGCAGTGTAGCTTTACTTCGAAGTAGAGCGTGATGTGACAGATAGCATGTTGTGTGGAATGAACGCGTTATCTCAAAATCTTTTATGTCCCGTCTTTTGGTGATGACGTAGTCGATCAGATGCCAGTTTTTCGAACGAGGATGCATCCATGTGCTCTTACCATGTGCTGGGTTGCGGGTAGAAGGTATTGGTGGTACTACGGTCAAATTCTTTGCAGGTAGTGAGAAGGCGTAATCCATTAGAATTCACATGACCAATACCATGGTGACCTATAACGCCCTTCCAAGAATGATAATCATTGCCAACACGAGCATTGAAATCACCTATAAGGACTAATTTATCCTTATGTTGGCCTTTGGAGATGACATCTCGAAAGAGATTGTAAAAATCATCTTTTTCTTCATCTGAACTACCTAAGGTTGGCGCGTAGCAGCTAACCATCGTCACACGGGTGTTACACACCAGATTGAGGGTTAATGCCATTATGCGATCAGATACACATTTAGGTAAGGAAGGCAGTGAGCTAGCAAAGTCTGACTTGATGGCAAAGCCAACACCAGACTGGCGTGGCTCTTTCACAGTCTTGCCAGCCCATAAAAATACGCATCCTCCTTTTTCTTCCCTAAGCTGAGAATTACCAGCCAGACGTGTTTCACTAATGGCCGCTACGTCGATGTTATATTTCTTCAACTCGAGCGAAACAAGAGCTGTTTTACGCTCTGGTGAAGAATCATTGTCCTGAAGAGTGCGAATATTCCACGATCCAAAATGGAAATTCTTGCTGTTTCGGCTGTTTGTTTTTTTTTGGATAACCAGACAGCTGCAGCGCGCCGCCAAGTTTCTGTGTGTGTAAGCAATGTTTAGAGCTCCTTTTATCGCTCCCTCCCCATAATAGAGAAAGCTGAAATCCCCTAATGACATGTAGTGAAACGATTATATTGAATCAATTGCTACGTCTACTGCTAAGAAAACTGGTTTACTATGTCGTTTACTACACAATCTTTCTTGCGCATTTTGTCTACCATTCGTCTGTGCAGTGAATATTGTTGTAGCATCTTGTCTACTGCTTCTGCTATCTAGAGGTTCTTGATAAAATACAAAGAAGAATCTGCAACATTATTGGTCCTGGCCTGGTGTATCGGATTCAGTCACTTTCCCATCACCGCAACGTATCGCCCCTCCCACCTTGTGCCCTTTCTATAAATATTTTTACGGTAAGTATTTTGATGAGCTTTCTTCTTTGGTACCTCGGTTTCACGAATTTAAACCCAGTACTAGATTGACATTTAAGTTTCACAATTTCACAGTTTTCACAATTCCTAAATGTAAGCCTAAGTTCTGTGCTAATAGTCTCTTCTTTTGCACTTCTCGTTTGTGAGATTCTCTTCCGGCTTCTTGTACGAAAGGAGAGTATGTTATTAGTTTGAAGAGATTTTTGAAGGAAAACATGGCAGTCAGATTTAGATAAATGCTCTAGAACAAATGAATAAAACACTATTAAGTGAAGACACGGGACTTATTAATTTTTAAATTTAAAGGGGTTGCAAAATCGTGAAAATGTCAAGTTATTAATCATCAGTATTTTTCTCTCTTTTATCTGTACATATGGCGAATTTCACTGATCTGGTAACAGGAAGTCAGCACCTAGAGGGTGCTTGTGCCACTGAGGTATACAAACTAAGAAATCTGTTCATTTACGCCTTGCGTGCAGTTTGTTATGAAAGCCTCTTTTTCTAATATCTCAGGATACAGACCAATGAAATAGGCAATAGCAGTGACGCCTACACTCGCCTTTTGGCCGTACTTAATGAAAATGAAGCTCTCCGGTTGTTTCGCCGACGGCAACCAGAGTTCGCATTGTTGGCTTTGCTAGCTTTGCAATTACAGACAAGTGAGGCGTATATGTTTTAAAACCCACGTTTTCAGAATATTTTCCAAGTCGGAAATGCTATACAAATAAGGCGTAATAGATGATTTAGATTAAACAATTATATAAATTATAGCTAGAAGCTGATCGTTGGCTGGAAATGTTCACGTATATATATATATATATATATATATATATATATATATATTATAATGATGCAATATCTAAACTGATAAAACGCAGCTGGAAAAGAAAAAAATTGTGTCTTGAATGCGTATATTTTCAAATTTTCAGAACTGAATGCAACTGAATGAGAAAATAAATAATTGAGAATTAGTTTTGACCTCTCCATTATCTTTTTTTCACTCACTATACGAAGATATATATGTGTGTGTGCGTGTGCGTGCAAATGTCTTCCGAAAAACATCTCAAGGACCTCTTCCACAATTTGATCGGGTATGGTATGTCTTATGGCATGTCCTCAGAGGAAGAAGGACTCGTGCAAGTCATCCAAGCTCTCTATGACCATGTCACCAGCATAGTTTTCTTTAATAACTAAGTAGGGGATTTCTTCCAGACAACTATCGGCGTCAGACAGGCATGCCTACTCTCTACAACACTTTCCAACACGGTTTCTGGATAGAATTATGCAGGAAACCCTCTACGACCACAGCACTTCTATTTCTATCGGTGGTAGACTTGTCTGCGACCTGTGTTTCGCAGATGATATTGACCTTATGAAGAGTAGTAGGAAAGACCTGGCCAACAAACTCATTGAAAGAGCCAGATTCCGCACACGGATCACCACAGCCACAGCAGGCGATAGCCAGACAAAAATTAAAGCTCTACAAATCGCTGCTCGGCTCCATCCTCCTTTATTGGTGTGAGACATGGACGATCTTGGTTGAGACAGGAAAAATGGTCCAGTCGTTCGAGAACAAATATTTGAGAATATTCCTCCGCACAAAACCAATAACTATGTACGAAGCAAGGTCAAAAGTCTCCCCTTGCCACTATTAATCGTCGGAAGATGGCATGATTTTGGCTACGTCACATAGTATAACAACCACTGCAAGACCATCATGCAAGGCACTGTGAAGGCGGACGCAAGCGTGGACAGCAATGTTAGAGTTGGTCAAACATGGTCAAAGAGCCGATGGACATATCAGAATTACTGAGAGCCACCAACAATATCCTGGAGGAGGTTGTCGGTTTCTTTTGCCCTTAACCGCCCCGAGACGATTGAAGCAGTCGAGGGACTGATGATGATGATGATGATGATATATATATATATATATATATATATATATATATATATATATATATATACACAAATAAATTTGATTAAAACTGTCCGACAGGCATGTTTGTTTAATTTGTTAATGTATTTTTCCAATTTTCGAATAATGTGTTATGTATTAACAGTCCGAACTTCATATTTTGTTATTGTTTTTTCAAGTACTTTCAAATATTGCAGTCATTTTCATAAAACGCCATTTATTTATTTTTTCAAATTATTTCTAATCACTTTTATGATTTTATGTACTCATTTGTTTATTTAAATTTTTTATATTAAGATATGCTAACATTAAATCTCTTTAAGATATCGTCTCTTCTGATGAATGATATTTTATTTAATGTGGGATGTTTATTTTGCAGAATAGTTCTTGAAGGTTTTTGAATCTTTCCTTACATTGGGTGCTGTAGAGTATTTTGCTATTGTCCAATAGTATTTATCTTATGTTGATAGTTATATTTTGATCATTCATGATGTGCTAGTCAGTATCTGCATAGATTGCATTGCCATTCGACAGGTGATAGATCAATCTGCAGGAGAGTTGGGTGCATTTGCGTCCCATGTAAATATTTAATGTTTTTATTATTAATGTTGGATATGCAACAAAAACAAAACAAAACAGACCTTGTTGCTTCCTTTTATCAATATATATATATATATATATATATATATATATATATATATATATATATATATTATGCTGATAAAAGTAAATAATCTGTTCAATAAAATTAATGTTACAAAAATATTTTTATTATTTTATCTGAAAAACCAAACGAATTTTTGCCCGTCAGTCTCATTTTATAGGCATCTGTAAATGCTTATGCGTAAATTAAAGGATTTCTAAACATTTTGTTAAATGTTCTAATATTCCAACTTTGTGGCTCTTTCTGGTCTTAGATGTTGTTTGCATCCTGCTCTCTTATATATTGTTATGATTAACTATATTCAACTTTTGTTTAAGTAACATTATCCACGTTATTTATTTCTAAGTTACGACTTAAGCTAATAAAGTCTTCATTGAAATCTTTCATTTTTTGTAGATGTGCAGAAGAAACAGTCTTTTCTTTTTATTGGTTATTTCTTTTTTTTAATGGGATTTCAGTGATTCTGACTCGCCACATATTCCATTTCTTTGTTGTCTGTGAATTGGCATGCTTTTTTGTGGAGTGGTGTCCTGTGTCCTTCATGACGGTTTAAAATTGAAACTGTTCCTTCTCTTAGAATAATTGCTACCCAAGGATAGATAGTCATATCTACACTGCTATTTAACTCATAGCTGAAAAAAGCGAAAGGTCTATTTCGTTCTTTCTCAAGGGTATTACTGTGAAAGTAAATGCAACAGACTTGGCTGGAACTTGAACTCGGTTCGCAGATTTGACTTTCATCGCCGATAGCCGTTACGCAACCCGCACACAATTTCAAGGTGATCAACCATTAATTCGAAGTGAATCTTCCACGCACCATTGTTGTAAATGGTCTAGTAGGTTACTGATCTACTAGAGAATGTTGCATTCTCTTCTTAGCTTGTCGCTTAGTTGTCTGTATTAAGAGATGAAATAAATCGTTACTTGTGATCAGGAATCTGAAAATATCGAGTATAGGTTCTTTGAAATGTGAAATGCAGACAACATTCTGGAACTTAATGGAGGGACAGATGAAGAAATTTATATAAATATACAAACTTTATCTAAAAAAAAGAAAAAGTCAGACGGAAAATATTATAAGCTTAAAGATTCGTGGGTAACAACGTGACTTGTGACAGTACAGTATTTTGGAAAAGTACATGGAAACATTACAAATGTTTTGATAAATATAGCGACAAAGATGAGGACAATAGTCCGAATAATGTAAATAATGTACATAAATTACAAATGCTGTATGAAACAAAAAGGCATACCGATATATATATATATATATATATATATATATATATATATATATAATTATGTGTGTATATGTATGTGTGTGTGTGTGTGCGTGTGTGTGCGTAAATATATAAGTGAACATCGAAGTCAACACTCAGAGGCGACAGGCACTTTCATGCTGGACGCAATCGTCAGGCCGCCTAACGATTGCGTCCAGCATGAAACAGCCTCTGAGTGTTGGCTTCAATGTTCACTTTTATACTTATATTTACATACGCTCTATCTCTGATATTGAGCATTATCCCTTAAATATAGCACACCTTAAAACTATATTTTTTCACATATACATACATACATATATATATATATATATATATATATGTGATATTTATATATATGTGATATATATATATATATATATATATATATATATATATATATATATATATATATCACATATCACATATCACACACATATGTGTGTACATGTATATTTGTTCGCCGATTAGTATAAGTACGTGTATGTGTTGAAAAATTCTCAGGCTGTTTCAGTATTCTGATGTTTGCTAAAATATTAAGTTTTAGGAGTGGGCCAGGCCAATAACTTTTTACCACTCCGTCATATATTTTAACACACAAGTATATTAACTCAAATGTTTACACATATAACCATATTTTTAAAAATAAATGTATGTATATCATTTTATATTTATAAATGTATGTATATAATAGTTGTATGTATATAATAAATGTATGTATATAATTTCATATTAATTTTATATTTATTTTATTTTCCTCACCGGTTTTTTTTATAGCATCTACATGCTCACACATTGATCTATTATAATGATGTACTCTTAGCGATAGAAATAAATCATCACCAACTGCACTCGTTGGACTCAAGTATAAAGAGGACAGCGAAAACAAACCTGAAAAGAAGAAATTAGAGCAACGAGATATGCCCTTGTGGAATAGATTATAAGCGGAATTAGACAAGACTAACAAGACTGTGTCTGGCAGAATTACAGTAGCGGATGGATGATAGTAAGGGAGGGGCGAGATGAAGAGCAAATTATCCAAATATTTTACTCAGGATAGTATAAACTGGCTAAGTTTTTATGCCATTTATAGGCAAAATGATGTTTAGCCCCATTCATTTTGAAATAAAATAAAACTTTATATATATATATATATATATATATATATATATATATATATATATATATATATATATATATATATATATAGCAAGAGAGGGAGAGACAGAGAGACAGAGAGAGAAAATATGAAAAAAAGAACAGTAGATAGATAGATAGATAGATAGATAGATAGATAGATATGAACAAACTGATGGGTACATATGAAAGGACAGACAATCAGGCAGACAGACAGATAGATAGACAGACAATACCATATAAGGCTAGTCATACCACTAACAGAAATGTTGCAGAAAATACATTGTAAAGAGAATACCATTAAGAAAATCATTGGCATCATTGTTATATGAAGAAAGCTGAAGAATAGAAAAGAAAAAAAGGCAGAAAAGTAGAAGAGGGCCCAAATTGACAGACAAATGAAGGACTTTTTGCATTATTCGGACTATTGTCATCATCTTTATCGCCATATTTATTACAACGTTTCGGCCGTTGTACGCTCCGGCCTTCTTCAGGTGGTTGGAATGTCGAACTGAACCCTTTGTTTCGCTCACTGGGGTATACTGTTTTAGTTCCACGTGCCATGTTTTAATGGATGTCCTTGAGGACACATAGCACAGTGAATAAAGGCGTTAGTTAGATCCAGTGACAGGACCCAAAGAGTTTGAGTTCAATACCCGCTTATGGCAGTAGAGAACTTGGAGAGGGGAATTAACAGGAGATAACTGACAACTGACACCCATTAAAACATGGTACATGGAACTAGAACAGTCTACATGCGCGAAATAAAGGGTTCAGTTCGACATTCCAACCACCTGAAGAAATTTGTCTCGCTCAAATACATTAATCAGATCCTTAATTTTGCATAACATGTAAAAACGGACAAGTATTAGGATAAAATTCCCAAACTTACCATTTCAATGTGTTTAAAGGATTGTATAAATGTTATAGGCTGAAGCTTATGACCGGTAACAGTGAGAGCATTGTGAAAGTTTCTCTGTTAAAACCATGTAAAGTGCAAGATAACAGTTTCGTTAATCGAATAAATGAAAATGAAAGTCTATATATATATATATATATATATATATATATATATATATATATATATATATATATGTCTTAAAATAATTGTCGGACTTTGTCCATTTCATAATGTGTGACGTCATTTGTTTACATTTGAATACCCTTTGAGCAGATATGAATGTACGTAAGGGATTCATGGAAGATTGTAGTTTAAAAGCAGCAAAATCGACCTTGGTAATCGAACGATCCTCTGTGACTCAATCGGTTAAGGGACGTCAGGCTATATGACGGTTCCTTATAGGATACAGGTTCGATTCCTGTCGGAGGACGAATATTTTCTATGAAAATTTCTCGGACATTCAAGCCGGTAAATGTTATTAATACTGTTTTTATAAACAGAGCATTTACTTAAATATTTGTATCTATAAAAAGAATGTATAAAGATAAAAATGTCTTAAAATATATATCTGTGTGTGTATACATGCATATATTTTGTTACTGATTTTGGTTTTTTTTTTTTTTTTTTTTGTAATTTTTCATATTCATTCTGGATAGGAAGGATTTTAAACTTTCTAAGTTTCTCTTGTTTTGCTGAATTTATGATAAAACCTTTAATCTAATACCACGAAATTGAAACTATATCTGCAGGTGCTTTTTAGCAAATGACCGACTAAATGAAAGTATCTATACAGCCACTTCCGGTGTTTCCTCATTAACACCATTGCTAAGAGCCACGAGGCGTGGCGGTTGGTTATCTCATTAACCAAATTCATTTCAAATATTAAATTTAATTGAAATAATTACCAACTTTCCCCAACTTAGAATTTTTTAAATGTAATATTGTCAGTGTCGTTTCATTAACCTTCATCATATTTTCCAGGTTTAGTCAGCACTTACTAATTAAAACATTACTGTCTCATTTACAGCCATTTAAATGAGTTTTTAATCAATTTCATAATCAATTAATCAATTTCATAATCAATTAAACAATTTTCAGATTATTTATTATAAAGTGTTGACACGCCTTAAGATAGTGGCTAATCGTCACTGAAAGACGACAATAAGGTTGAATCGGTTTTATTATAAGAGCCTCTTTTTCTGTTGCTTTTTTTTGAGGATTAAAAAAAGCCTAACAAAATTGGCAACGAACCTTTTAACCTGACGAAGCTATCCGTCAATCTTCTAGGTGTATCTATGGTCAGAAATTGGCAAATGAGGTTTTATCGTTATTTACCTTCATTGCATGTGGACTATTGTCCTCATCTTTGTTGTTATCACAGCATTTTGGCCGTTGTGCTCCCAGCATTCATCAGGTATATATCGACCCGAGGAGTTCCTAACCATAATTTGGATGTGGTGAGCTTACTCACCAGAGTTCCTATAGATGGTTTAAACAGATTGGAATCAAATCCTCCCAAAGAGAACGTAACTAACATTCTAATAAATAAGCTGATGGAAATGATGATCTTTTGTGTGCAGACAACATTCTTTCAACGGGAGGAAGGCTTGGCTATTGGTTCACCGTTGTCACCAGTGATAACTATCATATATATGGAACATTTCGAGAAACTGGCTCTAGGAATGACACTACCAAAGCCAACAATATTACTGAGATACGTAGATGGCACCTTCATAGTAGGTGAAGCTGTACAAATATTGCTAGACCTTATGAACTCAATAAGACCTTCGATCCAGTTCACAATAGAAGAAGCAAATAATAATCAGCTATTTTTCCTGGATGTACTAATAACTCGCACAGAGAATGGGTTCAAGATAATACGTATATCACAAGCCAACCTTCACCAGACAATACTTCAACTTCAATTCCCATATCCACATTATCGTGTGAAAAGAAGTATTGTCCAATGACTACAACATCGGGCAAAAATGATGTGGCAACTTAGACACATACCAAATAATCAGTATCAGGCGCGGTACGGATCAGAATAAAAAGTACTTTACAAACATAACATGACCGTCTGCAGGTGGAGAATGGTCAAGGAGAGAGATCAAAAGAGTGCCACGGTCTGTCTACCTTATTGGAAAATATTCAGAAGAATAGACACCAAGACAATATTCAGAAACAACTCCACTCTACGGAGAAATCTCTACCGAGTGCAAGGAAGAACATGATATAGACCGGTGTGTACTCCATTCCTTGCAGTTGTAGCAAAGAATAGAAAGGTGAAACAGGCTACCCCTCAAAAGTAAGACTGGAAGAACATCGAAAAGCCGCAGTGAAGGACGAAACAATGAAACCAGGCATGGCTGATCATTTATAGAGGGAAAAGTGTAGTCATCAGGCACTGTGGAATGAAGTGAAATACTAAACAAGGAAGAACACTGGAAAGTTAGGCGTGTATAAGAATCGTTGTTGTTGCTATTATTTATTTATTAGGTTGGTGCAAAAATAATGACGTAATAATGCCGTTTTTTGACGTTAAAAATACGTCAAAAAACGACATTATTACGTCATTATTTTGCACCAACCTAATATTTTACTGTTAATCTATTATCATCGATACTGTTATTCTGCTTGTTTGTATATACGACCATTACGCTTTTCTACCAAGGATTAATTTATAGTATCTGCCTGATTCTCGGGCCTTTTGGAATACGTTAAACTTTCTGATCGAGAAGATTACTTAATGATATTAAGCAGGAAAAAAGTTGGGGAATGTGAAAAAAAGAGGCGAAATAAAAAGGATGCTAACGACGAGGAAAAGTAGGAGGTAAGGATTTAGAGAAAACTGAAAAGAGAGGCAAAAGGAAAAAAGTAAGTCTCTATACATAGAGAGAGAGAGAGAGAGACAGACAAACAGAGAGAGAGACAGAGACAGAGAGAGACAGAGACAGAGAGAAGAAGAAACGTCGAGTCATGCTTGCTGGGTGGATATCAAGAGATCATCAGCGAAAGACTAAAAGACCTGAAAAGTAATAAAAACTGTGATAGGCAAAAAATTCATGGGGAGATAAAGCGAAAGAAGGATAAAAGCGAGAATACAGTAAAACATATATGTGCGTTGTTTATTGCCTTTTCGCATATGAAAACTAATCCAAGGTTTAGATAAAAATATAGACGGGCCACGAAGATACAAGCAAATATATGAGATAATGGATTATCTTAGTTGTCAACAAACGTTGAATTTCCATGAGAATCTCCTTAGTAGGCATAAAAATAAATACTATATGGGAGCCGATAATAAAGAAAGACAAATGACAGCAGGTTTTCAACGGCAGAAGCTGTAGGCATTAGTGAAGACAGTCAAGCATGACAAGCAGCAGCATAACTGATCAACAAGCAGGTTAGGTTTAAATCTCCAATGTCTCCAAGGGCCTAGGTGGATTAAAGTGTTCGTCATCAATTTGGTGACATAGTAATTGCGAGTTCATTTCCCTGAGCCTGGCAGTGGGTACTTGAATTCAGAGGAAAACGGGGCGAGCAATAACTGTGCAGTACTAAAATAAGAAGTAGACGAGATATCGATAAACATGGGCAGTGGAACGAGAGCAGTCTACACCGTAGATTAAATAAGGTGAAAAATTCAGTAGGTTACCTGGATTGTCATACAGCTGAGGAAGGCTGGAGAGCACAACGGCCAAAATAAATTTAGAAATAAATATATCATCTTTTCATCAAAATGTTCGTTCTCTATGATAGCCAATTTCATTCTTTTGTTATTTCAACGAAACTCTTGACAGGTATTCAATTTAAAATTTTGCCATTTTTTGACTCCGCTGAACAAGGGCCATATTTTTAAGTTATTGATGAGGTCAGTGTCAAAATTTTGTATTTCAGATGTTCTGGACCATATTCACCACAAAATGTGCACAACAATGGATTGTTGTTGTTCAGCTCACCGAGTTCTGAAACAATGGTTTGGGATTGAAATTTTATATCTGTGAACCCAGGAATAATTCCAGTGCGGAGATTCGTCCGCCATTTCTTTCTTGTCGCTATCAAAACTAATCGCCAAAATGCGGTGCTGGGATGCTATATTATACTTTCAGTAGAAGTAAAACTAATTGAATATTGTAAGAAGATCTACTTCTGATACTAGTTTTTGTCTGCAGTTACATCATAGCGTCCGGTGCTTTCACTTGAAGTCTACAAATGGGCAAAACTTACTTATGTAAAATAGGTGGGATTAAAACAGAAAACATAATACCAAAGTGTAATCGGTACAAATCAAGTAATAATTTTCAGAAAATAAAGCCATAGCAACTAGGCTGAAACCATAATATTTTCTGAAGCCTGTAAAATGATTGATGATGACTGGAGTTGAAACGCATTTCTGATGATTCCTCACCGGTAACTTAAATGACGTATAGTGGGGTGCAAACGACTAAAATCATGCTAACGTAGTGTGACGGAGATCGGCCATGCTAACTGCGAATAAGGCAATGTACTAATGTAACACTCAGGTGAGATTTCATTCTCAACACTAGTTTGGTAGTCGTCATTCCACCCTTTTCTTACTAAGCCCAATTATTGTAGTAGGAGTATTTAATAGAATTCGAACTAACTAAAATTGCAATATTTACCTTTTCAATCTACGGTAAATGTCCTATAGAATGTTTATAAAATAAAATCCTTTAGTGATGAAAATATGTTTATTTTTATTTTCATCACATAAATCTGTCTACGTAAGGTTTGTTTTTTTTACAGAGATTTTTTAGGCATTCATGAATTTTAAAATAGTAAATTTAAACTTTCATAATTTTCTTAACATCTGACATCCAGAAAGCTCGACTTATTGCATGTGTTACTTGCTTTTTGGTTCAATTCAATTCTATCGTATGGCGTCCACTAAGCAAAGCGTAGTAAATATCTGCTTAAACTCCGCATCTCAACTTTAACTTACTGATGCAATCATATGCAATAATTAAATGTATTTCCTATTTGTATTAAATGCACGAGAAAAATATCTATTTATTTATATTACTGTTAATCTATTATCATCGATATTTTATTCTGCTTGTTTGTATGCACGAGAAAAATAATACGTTTATCTCTCAATATTTCTAAACCTTGATTATAGATTCTTTTAAGTTCTTACAAAACTTTTTGATAAAAAAAATTATGCATATAATGAGTAGTTCGCTTTTGAGATTTGAAATCGAAACTAGGGTGCCATCAACTTTGTACTTCAACGTCATACAACTAATCAGTACGCAAAGATTTCAAAGTGGCTGGTTAGGTTTGGTTTTCATCATCTGCATTCAATGCATTCAATATTCGAATAGGTGGAATAGACTTAAATCCTACAAGGGTAGAACATAAGGCCACACCTAGACAATCAACATATATCGGCTTACGGAGTATGAAGCATAAGGTAAGCATTGTTGTCAGGTAGAAAACGAAACAATAAAAAAGAGAAAAGTGAAAACATGCACAGTTGTATTTCGTTAGCTTTCGTTATGTGAAATGACAGAAAAGCTGGAAGATGGTCACTAGAAAAATTCCGAAATTAGTTGCTAAAAAGATTTTTTGTATTTCTCAACTATATGAATTTCTTTTTCATTATAGTTCTTATTTAGTATTTTTGTTTCTTCACTCTTTTGTACATTGAAAATACAGCATTTCTGCACAATTGGTTTAATTTACAAATACAACTGACAAAGATTTTTTTGTTCTAAGGCAGAACTTTAAATTTTAAGCCCACTATCATATTTACATACCATCTGTAAATATAAAAAGTAACAGCCCCGTTGATGTGAGCGTAGCGAAAAAAAAATGAATTGGTGTGTTGACTGCCGAAGTCGTTGCATTTGCTTCCACACAAATAGCCTTGGAATCCAACTCCGCCCTATCTCTAAGAAGTTAATAGCAGGGTAGATTGGAATTTCTAGCCATGGTTGGAAACTAGTCTAGGAGAAAGACAACTCTGAATTCAAAACTGTTTGGACGTGGGGATAACAGCTCCCCCACTCCGTAAAAATATACTCGCAACAGAAATCACAGTAACAACGCCTACTATGGTGAAGGTAGTCTACAGGATTAATATACACGGTAACAATTTTAAGCAAAATAATTCCATTTTAAATTTAATCTTCTAACATGAGAGGCTGCTTTCCCGATCCAAATAGGATGAAGCGGTATTAGATTGATCCTGAGAAAGAAGACTTTTACTTGCTCAAATTTATATTCAATAACTAAAACAAGTTTCTATGTCGTTTTCTGTTGCATGAAAGAAAACTATTTCCATATACAGTGTTTGCTTTTATCAGACAGACTTATATCAATCCATTTTGTAAGCAAAATTAATGATTTTAATAGCAATGTTATAAATAACGAGTTGAATCCGTGGAAATTCAACGTTTGTTGACAACTAAGATAATCCATTATCTCATATATTTGCTTGTATCTTCGTGGCCCGTCTATATTTTTATCTAAACCTTGGATTAGTTTTCATATGCGAAAAGGCAATAAACAACGCACATATATGTTTTACTGTATTCTCGCTTTTATCCTTCTTTCGCTTTATCTCCCCATGAATTTTTTGCCTATCACAGTTTTTATTACTTTTCAGGTCTTTTAGTCTTTCGCTGATGATCTCTTGATATCCACCCAGCAAGCATGACTCGACATTTCTTTCTCAATCGCCTGTCATCCAGCGCCAGGGGTGAAGACGATCAATGTTTTCCTTGGTGGTGGAAGTTTCAGGACGTCCAGACCTTGGGTAATCTTCAAAACTCTCCATCCCCTTCCTAAATTCAGCTGTCCACCTTTGCACTGTAGATAAAGCTGGAGCGTCATCTAATGTAGCAACCATGTCAGCATGAATATCCTTGGGGACTAAACCCTTTTTTTGCAGGTACTTGATTACACCACGATGCGAAATTCGTTAATTTTCAAGAGAAGTCGCTACTAGTTACTTTTGAACTCTTCTTTGAACTGTCAGATGTAAGTTTACCTGGAAAGAAACAATGCCGTTGAAGAGTTGAAACTAATGCATGCAAGATTTCATAACTATGAACTTTTCAGCAGACAACCGCATTTTTACCTCACTTCAAGGTCTTTTTTACAAGAGGCCCCACACTTTTGTATGATAGGTATTTAGAAATTGTTTATTCCTACCAATTGTTGCTGCAAATATCAGAGTGTAATTATGATCCTATCCTGTTGGTGCGATGAAGAGGTGCTGCATAGAAGACAGTATCCCAGGACTTAGGCTTTATGCAATCGTTTTTAAGTTGTTTAAAGTAGCAAGCAAATGTAGAATGTCTCTTAGAAAAAGAACAAAGTCTATATTTTAACAATTTAATTTTCAGAATGCAGAGAGAGAGAGAGAGAGAAGGAGAGAGAGAGAATTGTTTTGAGTTGTTTTTCGGGTAGATATAAAAATAATATACAGTGCCTATTTCAAATACGAGTATTCACTAATAATAACGTTTGAAATAATAAAAATGTCGTATTAAGAATAAATCCATTAATTCTTTAGAAATATATGTGTGTGCGTGTGTGTGTGTCTGTGTGTGCGTGTATGTGTGTCTGTGTGTGCGTGTGTGTCTGTGTGTGAGAAATTGATGAACTTTTTAATTCGACATTATTTCTTATTACTAATACTATAAGCTTTACTATATGTGTTCTCAGCTAGTAGATGTTAATATCATTGTTATATAACATTCAGTTTCGTGATGACACCCGATAATCTAAGAAATATATCAACAAAGTAAAAAGAAATTCAGAATTGTCTTATAAATAAAACAAAATTACGCATGACATATCTATTGTAACGTATTATAATGCAATGTTTATATTTTTATCACTTTTGCTTTAGCGGTGACATGTCAAACATTTTCAACAGATATTTAATTTAATTTATTCATTCAGCCATTCCATAATATTGACAGTTTTATCAATGATTGCGGTTGTAATTAGTATTATTACCTTTTGTATTATTTCATTACCTTACCATGTTGTTATTACAGTGTAATCCGGATATAAGAGAAACCCGGATATAAGAGAGATTTTATCTGGTCCCAAATTAGAGCCATACTTACCTAAACAAAATAGACCAAACCCAGATATAAGAGAAATCCGGATATAAGAGACTTCTTCTCCGGTCCCGACAACTCTCTTATATCCGGGTTACACTGTATATCTCAATGCAGACATGCCACAAGCCTTACTATTCGGTCATACCCTATTGCTTCATTATATTAACGATCTGCCTAAGGACATTTGCAGATCATTCGAAATATCTATGCAGATGATACCAAAGTCTATTGATGCACCTCCAATGAGGGGGGCCTGGTAGCTGATCTTTCATCTGTTCTAGCTTTAACACCTCTAATATGCTTCAATACCTTATTTCCAATCTTGACAGAGTTAAAAAACGTTCAAATGGCCTTGTAGGTAATGAATTATTTTCCACAATGCAACCCCTTTTTCACAGACATAACGTTTGAAGCCTATCGCGGTTTCCATGGAAATTTTCTGAGGATCTACATTCTCTAGTTCTACCAATTCAGACCTTTACATCTAAACCCTGCCATGCCATGTTTGCAGGTGCGAACCATCCTTATTCCCTTTGTATTCCATTGGCAAGGAGGAAGTTCCATTTGGAGAACTTCTTCTCGTGAGAGGCTGCTTTCCCGATCACAATCTTAACCTCTCTACGCCGGGACTCAAGAGTTATATATCCTACATATTCTCATAAGCTACAATTCATACGTTCATAAAACAACCACTCAGCAGCCCTCTATCTTGAGTGGTTTGTGTTAGGTGAAAAATAGCGTAAAAATGTTTTGTTTTTTTTCTCGTTATTATTATAATTTATATATTCACCCTAGATATTTGTTAACCGTTTTTGAGAATCGAGTGATTCCAAGTTTACTCAATCGTTCAGAAAACTTTAAAGTAATTTCATCAAAAACCCTTTCTGGAATTCATATTTCTTCCAATGTTTAAGAGATGGCACTGACCTTCACATTCAACAGTTTCTTCAGTTTCCAGGCCAGGTTTTACTATTTTCTTTTATAGGCTTTTTTGTTCTTCACCTTTTGCTCTCTTACTATATATCTGTCAGATTTTTTTGCCTTGTTCATAACAACCAAACAGAGACGTGGTTAATTGTTCTTTTCCGGATTTCTAATTGGTCCGATCACGAGTTTACTCATTTCAAGTGAGCTAAAGCATCAGCATCATCATTATCGTAACCATCATTTGTATTCATCGGGTTTTTATGGCATAGTCACTTTCTTTGGAGATCAAGTGACAGTAAGTATCATGTTATTTCTTATTATTTTATCTATTCCAAGTTTATTACTCCCTCATACATAATTAAGTGGAAATTTAATGAAATAAAGCAATTTTTGATTTCTTTTAAAATACAAGTCCTTGTTTTGACGATACTTTCTGTCCACTGAATCTTAGCGGAAATTTTTGCTGGTTACAACAATCTTGTGATGTACGGAGAAAACGTTAACTTCTAGTTTAGTTTAGTCTCTCTATATTCAATGCAGCTGGAAAGCTGCATTGAATATAGAGAGGAACATATGTTTTGATTGCTAAAACAGTAAGGAAAGAAGATTTAGCTCTCTACTGATAACTGACTTAAACAGATGCGTTTCCTATCATCGGTTCTTTAACTTTACTTCTTCTTATATTTCGATTTTTCTGAGCGGTATATTAAATGTCGATCAGACCAAATAACATCAAAATTGAAACGTAAATGTGGAAAATGGAAACATTTTATTTTTATCTGTAAAATGATGTTTAATATTACTAAATGGGAATATTAGTCTAAGACGCAAACATTGATATTTTATTTCAGCTCATAAATAGTGGAGTAATAAGGGGAAAAATTAACACGGGGCTGGGAGAGAAAAATCTGAGAATGAATAAATTAGGGTGAGCTTTTGTTTACTTTAGACTAGAGAAGTTTCGGTAACAGCTTGAGCGCTGAAGCCTTTTAAATGAAACAGAGAGAGAGAGAGAGAGAGAGAGAGAGAGACTACTATTACTTATCTGATTTATTTCACTGGTTGCTTAGTAACTTATAAAAAATCATTTGGCTCACTTTTCAAGTTTTCATTTATATTTTTTTCTTTTTATGTAATATGAACAAGGCTGACGTTTCGGTATCGTTATCTATGGTTCGCAAGTAAATATTTAAATTAATTTTTAACGTATAAAAATAATGACTTCGACCCTGAGAAACAGAGTAAGTACTACAGGTTGAGGATATGCTGTGAAGAAGGAGCATAGAGCTTGGATGGGTCTTCATGCCACAAAAGGAAAAATATCAGGAAGTGTTGAAGAATTTAAATTTTTTTCAATTTTATTATTTTGACTAACGTGAAATTGAAATTTAATAAGAATTGCAATTGTTAAGAAAAACGGATTGAGCTGAAAACAGATGCGTTTTCAAAAATGAAAAAAGAAAATCTGAGTAGATTTTCTTTGATCAAAAAGAGCAAAACATCTGTCAGATATTTGATGAAAATATTTAATTACTGACAATAAGAATGGCTTTAAAAATTATGACCCCCTAGCACACACAGTCAGACGTATACCATCCGAGAGAAAATGAAATTTGTATTTATCATCATCGTAACAAAAATAATAAATACGATTGTACTTAAAATGTTAAATGTTTCGGTTACATAGAATATATTTGGGAGAAATTAAACTTCAAAAGTTTTCTTTATAAACAGACTACATTTTTTTTTTTTTTTTTATTTGGATCAGTGACAAAGTTCGCAGGTACACTGACACCAAAGTTAGATGTGGATTAAGTACACCAGGAATGTCGATAAGAAACGCTAAAAATTGTGCGTTCTATACATAGATATTTGCATGCTAACTCACAGACAAGCAAACCTTTATTATACTTGATACTCGTACAAATACGTGCTAACGTTATTTTGGACGAGAACTAAACATTTGAATTTAAATTTAACGAATAAAAAAAATGGGTGAAATGAAAAAATCTACAGCGAAATCTTATTATTCAGAAGATAGATCACGAAAATATCGACTTTGTGAAAGTTTATTTTATTGAAATTTAAGCGATAGCTTTATGTGGGTTATTTATGGAAGGAGTAAGTGTAAGAAAGGGAAGAATGTTAGGAAAAAAGGAAAGAAAGAGAACAAAAATAAAAGAGGAAAAAGGCAGAAGAAAGCAGAAGAAAGATAGAAGACGCATACAATGGTAGAAACAAGAAGAGAAAACCACTGAAAGGATAAATGAAGAAGAATGAAAAAGAGGAAATAAAGGAATGAAGAATAGGAAATAAAAGAAACAAAAAGAAAGGAAGAAGAAAAAGTAGAGGTAGAAGGAAGAAACTAATGAACGAATAGAAATAAAGTAGGAAGAAAAGGGAAGAAGAAAGAAAAAAGAGCGGAGAGGAAATGAGATAGTGGAAAAGAAGAGGATAAAGAAAGGAAGGGGAAAAAAAGATAAAACGCAGTAAAGAACATGATTTCGTTTAATTTGCACTTTACTAGGTTGGTGTCGGCTTGACCTACTTCCCAAAATCTGACCAAATCCCTTACTGGTAGAGAGCATTTAAGTACCCCTTGTAACATATGCACAGTGTTTATCAATCTACACAGGAGACATAAGTTTATAATTTTTTGAATTTAGTTTTCTAGTCTAAAATAGGAACCGGTATACTGTGAAAATTTTCATAACGATGGTCATAGCTGGAGTGGTAGTAAGTAGAATTAGAAGTTAATAGGAAGATATTAATAGCGGGAATGCCTGAAGATTAAAGAAGGTGAAATTATGAAAAATTATGAAATATTTCGTTTATTGGTTTTTTTTTTTTTTTTTTTGTTCATGGTAATATGGAAACTTCTGCTAATATTCTCTTACTACTAAGCTATACCAGCAAAGTGTTTAATGGTTGCCGTAATAATTATAGCTCAGGGCTGTATTCCGTGAAAAATGAATGATTTTAGCATGATTACATAAATTAAGCTTCGTATGAAATAAGCACTTTGTATGAAATAAGCAGGAATTTGATGAGTGACTTACTGACAGCCCAAATCTCATTTCCTCATAGAAAGCAGTTGATCCGATAAGAAGTAGAAGCAGAAAAAGTAGATGTAGAAGAAGAAAGTTGTGTAAAATTAAATAAAAAAGAAGTCAGACGGCCACCAAACAATTTTTCCTCGTGTGTGTCTCTATATTTTACACTATATCAGATTATATTATGTCAAGGCTTATTATGTCATAATAAAATTGATATTAACCAAGTGATATTAGAAAAAAATCAGGATAAATTTATAAGCAATACAGCATGAGTTTCTCCTTAAAATATTCATCCTTATTTAAAATACTGATAATAACTTTTTTATTATGCAAATAAACTAATTGTAATTATTATTAAAATATAAATCCAAAGGTTATAAAGTTATAAGCTATAGTAACATCTATTTGATTAATAGAGTATCCAATATACCTGAATAAATTATTATTTTATTATGTTACATTTTAATATGGGCTCCTTGACATTCTCTAACCTTCATCAGGCTTTCATTCAGTGATTTTGTTAACTATTTTATTGCAGCAAATTTCAATAATTTCCAGTGATTTTTTTTGCTTGAATATTTCTTTTTATTTTCATATACATCTCATTTAATGACCGATCACAAGTTTTCTATTGGATTAATATCTGGAGAGGTTTGGGAATTATTTTATTAATTTGGTTCTTTGAAGCAATTCTTGGCAACATGGGCAAGTATCAGTTTTAAAGAATGTGAAAGAGCATTATTTTACTGGAATATAGCGTTATAAATCTTCTTGCATGTAATGTGTACCACTCAAAAGACTTAAAATAATTTTCTGTCCTTATCTTTACACCATGATTATCTTTGAAGAAACCTATAATTTTACTGCTTGCAATATTATCCAAATCATTACCCAACTCCTGTATTTGTATTTTAAGTGATGTTGGTTGAATAGTCCCTTGAAGGATCCATATTCTAACTCAGCCATCAGATTCATTCATTATATCTATTCATTCATAACTAAAAATTACTACTGAAAATCAATTTTCATGTACGTCTCCGCCCAACTTACACATTTCTCTTTGTAATGCTTACTTTAAAATTGTATTTTGGTTGCTTTCATATTTTTAGTTAATATTATCTTTATTTATATTCACATTACCAGCTTCTCCAACTATTTTCTTTTTGCTTAATCCACTTTTCTTGCTTTTAATTTTTCTCATTCTTTATAAATTCTTAAAGTCATTATTCTTGTTGTAACTTGCTAATGATTTCATTTTCTTCTTTTTATTGTTCTTTGATCTTTATTCAACTTTCGTTGCAATTTCCAACATTGTGTTCATATCACACAGTAAGTAACTTTACAAAATGTTTTCACTTTTGAATTTAGCGCTTTCTTACATCCCACAGGAATCTTTAGGCATTTGAAATTTAAAGATAAATATTTATACTAATATATAAATTATTTACAACAAACACCCAGTTGCATAATCTCACATCACCAATAAATTATTGTAACAACTTTTAATAAAAACAAAAATCTATGACCAAGGATTGTTCAACTACTGATCACACCAGATTGTGCGTTATCTCCCAAAAACTCCGCTCAGTATTTTCGATGTGTAAACTGCAATCTGGTTCTATGGGTACTGAAAAAACACTTCTGTAACAGGTCGTAGCTATTCACCCTAAAAAAACGGGCATGCTCGGAACGACCAAGCATTGCTAAGAGACAAGATCACAAGTGTGGGCTACCAATTCATCAGGTTGTAATGGTCTGTACTTCACGCTTCATGTTGTATAGTGAAATGTTGCACCATGAAAAATCACTTTCAAACGTGAAGAATCATTACCGTTTTAAACGTGGAGAATCATTTCCATCTTCAACGTAAAGAATCATTTTTCTCATGTTCTTCATTTTAAGCAAGTATGCACTAAATTATTATGACAATGGAATTTTCAGAATTCGAAGATTTCATTACCCACTTAGTTGAATTTCTATGCCTACTTTATTTTTGTTAATCTCGGAGTGTTCTCACGAAAATACACATATATAAAGATTGAAAGTAACTTAAGAATATATATGTGTGTGTGTTTATATGTGAGTGTCTGTGCGTGTGTAAGTATATATATATATATATATATATATATATATATATATATATATATATATATATATATGAGAGAGAGAGAGGGGAAGTATATATATATATATATATATATATATATATATATATATATATATGAGAGAGAGAGGGGAAGTATATATATATATATATATATTTGAATATATTTGAAACGGTACAGAAGCGTATTAAGGCATTAAAAACAAGAAATTTTATATTATGGACCATGATAGATTTAAAATAAAACAAACACCAGTCGACCGGTTTCGTCCCCTCTCATCAGAACTGTTAACGGGGAAATTATGAGGAAAAGAAAAAGAAGTCTGTTATGCATGACATGAATGATTGGACAGGAAGAAATAAATTATTATACAAGTTATACCAACCAAGATGCCAGAAACGCAGCACAGCAAGTCCAAGCAAACAATCTCTTTGTTTACAAAGAGTAGGTTGCCTGAACCTGATGTAAAGCGTCTCTAATACCTTAAGATGGAATAGCGAGTGCGAACTGGCCAAAACAGAAAACCAGTTCACACTGAAATTCAACGCACAAGTAGGATTCTTTATAAAGTGATCCGCAATCGAAGACCCATACGTGTTACGAATGGTATCACCCAAAGAAATTTTTTTATTCAGTATTATAGCAGGTACGTGTTGTTTAATTCTAACGTCCAACCGCTGTGTCGTTCTACCTATGTAGTCGCATCCACAACTACATTTGAAATGATAAATAACAGAGTTAATATGGTGGGGGGGGGGTAGAACGTCTTTACACATAGATGAAAGTACGGACTTAGTTTGAAAAACAACACGAACATTGGCTGCAAAATAACACTGATGTGAACTCCATGAAATACGCTTGGCGAAGGATTCACTAATGCTACCCAACCACTGTCCAATCATTCATGTCATGCATAACAGACTTCTTTTTCTTTTCCTCATAATTTCCCCGTTAACAGTTCTGATGAGAGAGGACGAAACCGGTCGACTGGTGTTTGTTTTATTTTAAATCTATCATGGTCCATAATATAAAATTTCTTGTTTTTAATGCCTTAATATATATATATATATATATATATATATATATATATATATATATATATATGAGAGAGAGAGAGAGTGAGAGACAGAGAGAAACGTAAAATCAGGAAAAAATAGACAAATAAAAACAAGTTAAATCGTTTAGCTCTAAACCAATAAAAAGGGGTTTATAATTAAATTTTTTTTCAAGGCAAGGAACTTCGGAAAACATATCAGCCCAAACGCTAGGACCAAATCAATAAATAGTAAGATTTTTATTACTTAATACAATTTGAAGTTATATAAATAAGATAAACATAAATATATTTTGTTTTCTTAAACCCAAAATATGAACGGCGGTTGAACTTATCATTTAAACTTGATAATATACCCATACATTGATTTATTTACGTTTCAAAAGTCGCTCCGATTTGTAGCAAGCAAATTTCTAGAATTAATTCAAGATTTATGGGCAAATTTTTTTTACAATAGTAATATGACTGGAAACGAAGTGGGTTAAAGAATGCTTCGGTCGAAATGTTTTGAGAAAGATGACAAATAAAAGGATATTTTATTCTCTAAGAGCGGTGTTCGAAACCTGATAAATCCTTCGAAAGATTGGTACTAATAATCTTCCGAAGAATCATTGTCTTATACCATATTTAACGTGAGCTTCCGTTTTCTTATCGCTAGCTAGTCTGTTTCTAATGTTTACATTCAATTATTGGTTTTTATAGTAGCCATATTCTTCTAACAGGAAATAAAAGATGACATTTCGAACGGAATACTTTTTCGTCTAATCGTTTTATATTTATTAACTTTTTAGGAATATTTTCGTAATTACTTGAGTGTAATGGCCTAATGAATGCGAATAAACTTAATATTTTACGACCAAATCCCCATCACTTGTCTAGCACAATAATCATAATATATGAGACCATACAGTGAGGACGATTCAGCGCAAGTTACTCTAGCTCTATTCCCAGTCCATGAAGAAGTTACAGTTTTATAAAAAATCTATAATCATTATATAAAAGAACTAGAATTATTAGGAAACATATAACCTTTTTGGATCGAGGCGATTTGTGGAACTGTTTATTTTCGTGAGACATCTTTTTCTTTTTAATGTAATTACATGTATCAGCAAAGTGGCATTGTAAGTAAGAACTTAAACATTACTACACAGATTTAGTGATAATTGGGACTTTTTATTCTCCTAAAAGACCAGTAAAAGCCATTCAATTTGGCTTTGTGTATTATAATATTTAATTATGGATATTTTGTTTTGTTTTCATAGTCATGAGCAAATAGCAAGATCGTTAACTCTAAATTCAAGGCTATTTTATTTCATTCTATGAATACTGAAAGAACAAAAATATTTCAGATGAAACTTGGCTGCGTCATGCAATTTACACTGCAAAACGTGTAATCTTTTAATTCCTTTAATTTTGTGTAACATTTACTGCCAATCTGTACTGACTGTGTGTTGTTTGAATCTGTTAATATTTCATGGAACAGACTAGAAGAATGAAACACTCATTATAACTCATGAGTTCTCAGTGCAGATACAATAACAAAAATTGTGTGCATGCAAGTCATTGAGCTTGATTCTAAATAGCTACTACACAATTATGCCTGACAAGATTGCACTTTGTAATCATCTACAATGATATTAAAAATAAAACTAATTCAACGTTATTTCCTATTATCAATACGTCACTCACTGCATGGTTATCTCGTTGGTATTCAACCTTGATTCAGATTTCAACCTGAGACATTTTTCGCAGTCATTCCTAATGCAAAGTCTGTAGTAATAAAAACTGTGGTTTTTAAATTTACCACAACGACAAGCTTGCAGCTCATTAAATAAAGACATTGATACAAATTATTGTCACTTCAAGCCGAGATGTTTATAACTTATTTTGAACTCTGTCATTTTATTTAATATATGTGTGTGTGCCATATCCCATCAGGACGTGGTCGATAGTTGCTCTCCACTTTTTCCAATCATGTGCTAATTGTAGCAAAACTATTCACAACAATAATTGATAGAACCTCATCTCTAAGTCTTTTCTTTATCTGCAACAGAATTGCCCAATATTCACTGCCATGTGGAAATGCAAACATTTTTGATTCTAAGATCTTTTTTTATTCTTTAATATTTTGTTCTCTTTCATAAATTAATTTTCTATTTCTATGCGTCTTCGAATTTCTGTGCCACACTTTGCGCCATCTATTATTGTCCTATCTACATAGCAAGATTTCTGAACCTGATTAAATTTGACCTCCCCGATATGTAACTCACACCTTCGGTTGTCTCTTTTGCTGACAACCATATATTCTGTTTTCTTATATTTAATGTTTAGCCCTTTCTTCTTGTTTTCCCAAAGTACCTTGTCCAAATTTACTTTCAGTTTTCTTCTGAATCAGCCATCAACAGTGTCATCTATATACGCAAGATGTGGTCGCAGATAAGAAATCTTAGAGGATCTTCTAATACTTTGGCTATACAGGTTAAATAGATCCTGTGAGAAACGACATCTTTTCCACACTATTCTTTCTATTTCCGTATATTCATTTAATTCACTATCTATTCATATTGAAGCAACCGAAGACATGTCGCGAAGTATTCCTATATCATTTTCATGTAGCTAAAGCTTTCTAAAATTTCAATAACTTCTTTGTATCATAACTTGTCTAATGTTTTTATATAATCTATGAAATATAATTTCTGAATTTCTGTTGCTCTTGCTAACATAATTCTGACAATGAATATAGTATTTCTTGTTCCAGTGTTCTGTACATAATAATATCGTTATTTCCCCATTTCCGGTTTAGTTCTCGTGTGAGTTTTATTCATTAGAATTCTAATTATTGATTTTTTTATGCGAATCATAAAATTGTTTGTCTGTATACCTCGCATTTGTTTACATCTGGTAACCTTAGCAACGCTATGAAAATTGATCTTTATAGATCTTCCATTATTTCGCCCTACTGTATATTTCATTCATCGCTTCTGGAACGTAATAAGCCAAAATAATCTAAGGTTGTCAGCATTTCCATGACTATCTCATCTATTCTTACGACTTTATACTGTTTGTGTTGACCATTGCTCTTTTCACTTCAAATTTTAGTATCTCAGTCCATTCAGACTTTTATGCACTGACAGTTTTTCGTCCCTGTTCTCACTGAAAATGTCTCCTATGTTGCAACTTCTTTTCTTTTTCCATATTGATCGTTACGTCTTAGAATTTATACATTTATGCTATTCTGATCATTTTACATATACCTGTTATCTATATGTGCTGCAGTTTTTCAACATCTACATATTTTTAATTAACAGTTTTTCTTTTGTTTTTTTTACTATTTACATTATTTACATTGTTCGAATCGTTGTCTTCATCTTCGTTGCCATATTCACTACGTTTCGGTCGTTGTACGCTCCGGCCTTCTTCAGGTGATTGGAATTTCGAACTAAACCCCTTATTTCGTCTACCGGGGTAGATTGTTCTACTTCCACCTGCTATGTATCAGTTATATCCCTGTAACTCAACACTTTTTTTGTTTTTGTTCACCTCAGCTGTCGCCAGGTATTGAATTTACAACTCTTTGGGTCAAGTCCTTGGATTCAACCAAAGTTTTTATTCACTTACTCGCACTTATTACTGATTTTCTTTTTTTTTCTTTAATCTAATAAAGTTTATGCTATAACTTCTTAACAGTATCTAATGTCTATCTTTCATTAAGTCGAGAATTTCTTTTTCTCGTGTCTTTCTTTCCTTGAGACAACTTTTTTTTCAGTTTGAATAACTAATCCGTTCCAAAGTTTCATATATATGACAGAATATACTTGTGGAATATATTTATTAAGCTTAGAAACCAACTAATTCAGTAAAGATTTAACTTATTACAGAAGTAATGCTCTAATCAACTAATTTGCAACTACCACAGGACTGAATCTAATTCATGAACATTTGTACTTTATAGGAATTCAATGTTCAATTCTGGTTATCGAACAAGATCGAGATATCTGGTGTGTAAATTTTCTTACTTTGATAACATTTTTTAATAATTTTACGCCACTAAAATGCAAAGGGTTACTGAGAGTGAAAGAGAATAAGAAAACTTTAGTAAGGGGAAAGGACAATAAAATAACAGGATTAATTACACAGAAAATAGCGATTGACATTGCATTTAAATTTTTGAATATCGTAGGTTGCAGGGAGGAAAGAAACCGGAAGAAAGTTCCACACGCAAGAAGCGTGACAAAAGAAACTATTAGAATAGATCCTACGGTTGCATTTAACTAATTCAACAGTAAAACGATGAGATCTAGTTGACAATCTAGTAGTCTGCTTAATTTCATGCAGTCGATGTACCAAGGAAGAAACATCATTAGAACAATTGCCATGAAAATATTTATAGAAAAGACAGCAAGGGAATCCACGTCACAACAGTAGGAAAGTGACTGAAGTCGAGGCTCTTATTTAGATTTTGTCGAGAATCTCGAGATATATAACAGGAGCACAAGACTAGATGTGGCAACAATATTCATTGCTAGGACGAATGGCATATGTATCAATGTGCAAGATGGATTCTGTTGAGAAAGATTGTCTGGCACGTCATAGTAAGCTAAATTTCCTAGTATCAGAATTTGATTCAATGTAATAATTTCACTTAACGCCAGTAGAAAACATGAGATCTGGAGGCTAGCATCAGCCATGCTGATGTAAGTGAAAAATGGTTTTCTATTAGTTTTGCTTTTGGCGAAGTTAAAATTTACGATGGAATCTGGCATGTGATTTTCAACTTACATCACTTTTGAATGTTGATAAAGTTTTCCTTGACTTTTATTGGATAGGAATTGCAGCGGAATATGCTGTTGGTAAGAAAGAGGTAGCAAGTAATAAAGGGTTTGAAAATTTCAATATCTGATTAATAATTTTGCAGAATGGCAATTTAATTATTCAGAAAGATGTATTGATAAAGACACTCCGTTTGTATCCTTACAATACTCTTCTATGGGCTTAATAATAAGAGTCAATTGGAAAAACAGAATTATTGAGTAAGTCTACTTTTAAATATTGAGTCTAGAAATAGATTAAACCGGTTATGAACCAATGAACATGAAACATGTAATTATTGGAAGAGAGAGAGAGAGATGTTAGATGTCATAGTTTCTTTGTCGTGAATTAAAAAAACCTGTATTAAACTTATGCAACGAATATTGAAGAAGATTAATGAGCTGTTGGTGCTGTTGGAATATATAAAATTATTAAAAAAAGAAAAGAGAGGAAAGGAAACCAGGAAAATCAATGCAATTAAAACTAGAAATCAATTGGTGTTTCCTTCGGTCAGAATCGATTAAATATACTATGCTGATTCAAAACTGATTTTTAGCGGTGTATAACAAAAACAACAATAAACATAGAAGAAAACAAATGCGTAGATTATAAATATAAAAAGTAAAACATTTCTCTTGTTTCAATGTTTTGTACAGAATCAAATCGTTCTTTCCTCATTTACGGTCTAATTCTGCTGTGATTTTTTTTAACAAAATCCTAATTTTGTTATGCGGATCATAAAATTGTTTGTCGATCAGACACTACTGAATATAATCAGTTCGAGCCTTACTGGGTACCTCATACGTTCGGTCTTGTGCTACATCTAAGCTGCGTTTAGAGTCTTAGAGAATCACTATAAAAAATTTTAACGGTAAAACTGGCAGTCATTCGCATCTGGTTATTTGCAACGCTATAAAAATTGATCTGCATAGACAAAAATTTCAGACACTAAAACATTGACAGACACATAAACACACATTTGCAGCTAGACACGCATCAATACATACATACATAGATACATACATATACATGTACAGCTCCATTTATACTTAGAGGAAGAATAAAAAAAATATTTATAAAAATATATTGTTCAAAATTATAAAAAAGACGAAAAGGAAAATTCATTGGAGAAAAAAAATAATTGAAAAATAATTTCATAGAAAATATGTCTGATTATAACCGTTGAGCATAGAAAAAGAACCGATGCGTGAAATCCAAGTAGATTTCTATAAAATATTAAATTTAGTGATAGGAATTCCACATAAAATATCTTAATGTGCTCGCAAGTGTAAAAGGTAACATATAAATTGATTTAAATTAATTTTCAAAAGGGCAGAAAATGTGAACGAAAAGAAAGTAACAGCTGATAACAGAACTAATGAATGCCACATTAGAAATAAATATGAAGAAAATAAAAGTAAGTTATATATTTTTCGAACTTTTTTATTTAAAAAAAAAAGACATGATTAGTAAAAAAAATCAATTTTTGTATCGAAATATTTCTTCACCAATATAAATCATTCGTTAAAGTAAAAAATTAAATGAATAAATATAAATTATTTAACTACATTTAATTAAAAAAGGGAACGACTTTAAGTAGAGAAAATGATCTTTTCTTTCTAAAATTATAAAAAAAACTTTTAAAATAGTTTGTTTGAAGTTGTTCGACTTTACACTTAAATAAGTTAGGTTAAAGAGGATACTTACTGCAATTGTTGTTGTTACTGTTTGATGCCTGCAAATAATTGAGGAAGTGAGAAAACAAGCAATCGAACGATGTGATCAGGATTCCAGGTAAGTAGTTGGTTGTAAGTATTCCCCACAAGGCAAGCACCGGAGAAATGGCACTCAAACAACCGCTACACGAAAAATAACAGTGAAGATCTTTTTTTTCCGGTATGGAGAAAATCAGTTCCACCCACGGCAGAAAATTCTGATGGAAGAACGAATCGGGAAAGTTACCAAATTGAGTAGTAGTAGTAGTAGTAGTAGTAGTAGTAGTAGTAGAGCTTGTTGGTGTGAAGTTCACTCTAAGAATAGTAACTGTAACCCTTTGACTAGTTGTAGTAGTGACAGTGGTAGTATCCTTGGAATTAGCGAAGCTACGGCGTAATGATAAAAAAAATATCAGTTTTAATAGTGGCAAAAACTTCGTGAAATATTGCAAAAGACTGAAAAGAGTACAGTAGAAGTTTTCTGCTGCTACTAATTAGACTACCTACTACTTCTTCATTCAAGCCAGAATTCTCCGGTCTTTGAGGAATCAAGTGACACCAAGCTACAGAACTCAAGTATCTTTTCTTTTTAATGTATTTTTTCTGTTTCTTTTTTTTCCCCCTCGTAGCTCGAGGATTCTAAAATAAATAGGTAAAGGTTCAAATCAATATCATAATTAATAACTTGTTCATAACATCATTTCAGTTGGGGAGTTCAAGTAATACGAAATCTCTTCCCGTCTACTTTTCTCTGTATTTTCCCCATCCTGAACAGTATTTGGAGAATAGCTGAAGAATGGCACCAGTTTCTGGTTACTCCAGCAATTAATTTGCGAGTTTCACGAATCCGCATTAGTGAGTTCGTTCTCTATCAATTGGTGTCTACTAGAAGAGTAGATACGTTTTTTGTCTCATTTACAAAAATATTTATCCAGACAGTGATACAAAGGTAAATTAGGAATTAAGACAAAATAATAAATCTAACTGACATTTATTTACTTAATATTCAATATTCTGAGGTATTATGAAAGACGAAATGAGAAAATTCCTTAATTCTCACAATAGTTTTCTCAGTGTTCTTCATGAATGTACGCGTATTAGTATTATTACACAATTACAGGTTCCATGACTATTTCTGTTACCTCTACTCCAGAGATTGTTATATAACAACAACAACAATAGCAACAACAACAACAACAACACCAACGACAACAAAGATAATCACAACAATAATATAGTAGTATAGAAGAGCGACATATAAGAAAAGAAATGAGAGATGAGACTGTAAAGGGCACCACTAGTGAATGTAGCAGCAAGCTAGCCGAAAAGGAATATAAAATGACAACAATGCTCAATTGGAAACTGGGCAAATGATTTGGGTGGTACTATGCCAAAAGTTATTTTAGAAAACAGGAGTATAATACTTTGGGATTTTTAAAAAGATCAAGAAGACCAACCATAGCATCTAAGCAAAAAAAGTGGATTTTTGTTTTAGCCAAAGAGGATCCGCCAGATTGCAAATGTGATTGTGGCAACAGAATGATTAGAATGATTAGAATGATTTTATCCTGAACCAGTCTGTAGTTTCCTAGGTTGATTTATGATCTAAAATACAACTGGAAACCATATATTCCGATCAACTGAAAGTGTGAAATATGGACGTTAGGGTCATTCCCATGATAATTGGAGCACTTGGAATTGTTTGCATAAAAAAAAAAATAAAGGAAAAATAAAATCAAAACATCTAGATTAATCTCGTAGATACCGAAAAAGATGTTGAAGATTTGATATCAGTCTGGAGATGTCATAGTGCGTATATTAGAAGTCTTATATTAGTAACCCGGCGTTACTTTGTTGGTATTCTGCTCTTTCATTCATATTATTATTATTATTATTATTATTATTATTATTATTATTATTGTTAATAATAATAATAATAATAATAATAACAATAATAATAATAATAATAATAATAATAAAACTAGTTAGAGAATATTGAATCACCTGGTTTACAAACTAGACAAAAAATATTCAATCACCTACTCTACATGGATGATCCCCAACTCTTTGCCAAAAACGATAAAGAGCCTCTTCAATATTGTAAAATGTTTCAGTGACGACATAGACATGGACTTCGGACTAGATAAATGTGCAAAAGTAACATTCAAGAAAGGTAGAATTACAGAAACACCCTTAATAGATTTAGACTGCCACAAAGATTAGGGAACTGGAACAATATGAAGCCTATAAGTCCCTAGGAATTAGCGAAGAAGATGGTATACAACATACCCAAATGAAGGAGAAAGTAAGAAAGGAGTACTACAGGCGTGTGCGTCTGGTACTAAATATTGAGCTGAACTCAAAAAACAGAATATCAACCATAAACACCTTGGCTGTCCCTGTGGTGCAATACAGCTTTAATATCCTTAATTGGACCATAGCTGACATTAAACTAATGGACGCCAAAACGAGAAAGCTTCTCAGTTGCTACCGCATGCATCATTCCAAAGCTGATGTTGATCTTCTGTATGTGCCCAGATCCGAAGGATTAATTCAACTAGAACTGTCCTACATAACTACAACAATTGTCCTTAAAAGATATCTGGAAACTACTTCGGTTTTAAATAATCCACAAAGGGTTGATAAGCCATAAAGAAGAATAAATCAATCAACGATCCACATTCATTATCGCTTGAATCTACTCAATTTTCTTCTTCACAATTTGTAACTATGGCAACATATTTTCTGAGATCAGTAATTTCTGTAGTTGCATTCTAGCTAAGAACGAACAAAACCAAATTTAGCTGGTAGCGCTGTCCACTACGAGCTATTCGTTATTTCCTTTGAATAAATTACATTTCAAACTGAATGATTAAACGATTTTGTATTTAAGCGTACTCTTAATAACGGACAGATTTTACTTGTTATTCCTGCCACAACACAACTAACAATGAAATGAAAAAGACGCATAAACACGCACAAATAAAATGGAAACTCGTGTCATACCCGAAAGCCAACAGAAATTAGCTATCACTTAACGAGTGTATATTGTCAATGATGAAAGCTAACTAGTTTTTTTTTTCCATATAACTGGAAACAAAAGTATCATATATACCTCCCCCTGTAAGACTATAGATTGCAAGCTCATTGTAAACATAACTATAGAAGTGTGTCTGTATACACATGCGTTTATGCATTGAGCTGGGTCCTTTCTGGCTGCATTCAGAACACCAACCGCAGCCATTTCAAATGGGAAAAGAATGAATTTATTGGCAGTAAATATTTGAACTAGCAAAAATATTGCATAATTTGGATTAGAATGGAATGGAAGCAGGGATACGAAAATGTTCATAATAATTCACTCTAATAGATTTTGCATATACAAAATATTGAAATAGTTAATAATTGAAGGATGAAAATAAAAAGAAATAAATTAAAACAGTGCTATCATCACATCGACATCATATTTTTTTCTACCTTCTTTCAAGGCTATTTTGTCAATTTAGAACTAAAATATACCCTACTACGTAGTTTTAACTAAAATACAGCCATTGATAACGACTTGAGATAATAAAACGACATGCTCTCAGACAGAAAGATAAATAGATTGATAGGTAAATGCCCCGTATTGTTTTAAACTTTCATGAGATAGATCTGTGCTTTTGGCAATAAAGAATATATAATGGTTGGGTTTAGGAGATTTTTTCACGTTTATTGTATATCCGCTAATAGCCGTCGAAAGTCACGCGAGATTGGCATATTCCTTCACAATGGCTGCAGAAAGTTTGGATTTGACAACTAAAAAGTACTCTGGATTTACCTCTCTTCCTTTATCCGTTTTCTTATTCTCTAACTCTGGGATTTGCTTTAGATACGTTGTCGAGAAGACGTTACGTCTCCCTGTCGGGAACCTTCATTAGTCAATTGTACAATTGTTCCGTACAGGTGAATTCGTAGACTTTTACTTTTGTGACTTTCGTCAGGTTTTTATTGCTCCTGACATGTTTGTACAGTCGATCAAAGGCCGTTTGTACCGTTTATATAAAAAAAACAACTCTCTCTCTCTCTCTCTCTCTCTGTCACAAACACAAACACGTCCATATGTGTGTGCGTGTGTAACACCTTTCTCAGACGGCACAGATTGGTAGAACGAACGCATAGATACTACTCAATCCCACTTCACTGACTCTAGAGAACGACACTGATTCCAGACAGAAGTGCCGATCGATACAAAATTAATCCTGCCATTTTCACGGATAATATGCTACTTACTTTATGATGACTCGTTATCTCTTATGTTATTCGACATAGAAAAAATGGATACAGGAAAATCTGTGTTTATTTCGGAAAATATTAAAGAATCGCAAGATTTCTTTTCCAATCTTTGATGATAAAGTAAGTTAAATTGTGTATATTTGAATGCATAGTGTATATTTATGTGTGCTATATCAGTACATCTATATGTCCGTGTATTTACCTCATTACGAGTACTAGTACCAGTATTTAGTATCCTGTCATTATGGCAGAGGTTTTCTCATCAGATATGGCATGTGTTGACGCAATAAGATTTAAAACGTATGAAAACAGATTTGGCATTATGCTTTTCCCGTTCTTTCCTTCTCTGCTATTCCCACCACCAGTTCGCATTTCTTTTAGAAGACAAACATTGTCATCGTTCTTTTCATGCAATTCTTGTTTGATAAAACAGGACAAGAAAGGCACAAGGCAACATGTACAGTTGTACTTAAAACACAAAAAAAAATTTGTGTATGAATTAATACTATTTTCATAGTCCCAACGAAGATATCAAATAGAAGACTCGATGATTGATAATGATGTTCCTAGTTTTTATGACGCATGTCGTACGATGCTAGTACGATGTAATCGTCAAATAATCGTCACATAATAAACAATAAATTCTATAAAAGGTAAAGACAATGATGACGTTCTTAGAAATTATGGTTTTTATAAAACTTCCTTGCAAGTAAAACATTTTTGACCTGAACATTTTTATTACGATATTTGATCACTTTACTCTGTCTTCTGATTTAAAGATGAAAATTTCCAAATATCTTTTCCGATAAAAAAAGATCAAATAAATTAAATAAAGAACAATTCTTTTATCTGTGTTATCTGCGAAATAATCATAGAAAACAGATGTGCTCTCAAATACATGGTGCATTTTGGCGTATGGCCATATTACGTTGAAACACCAATTCTCGCAATTAAGAAACGTCCAGCCTGGTCAGTACCTATATGAGTTACCGCTTCGGAATACCAGGTGTTTTAAGCTAAAATTTGTGGGGATGTAATGGATACCAACTCGGAATTGGAAATCGGAAAGCCGAATTTCAATTCTCGTTGGGTTCATTATATTCACTTACACGCAAATACCCTGGAGGAAATGTCTGAATGCATCTCTTCTCCCTCCAACTATAGGTTAATTAGTAAATCATTAAATAAATCATTTAAATAAGTTCTTTTTTGGCTTTAAATAAACTGCAAATGGTTGATAAGCCGTAAAAAATCAATCAATTGATCCATATGCACACGCACACTCACGCACACACACACACACATTGGAATTAGAAAATGTAATGGGTATAGGTGAGGCATAAATGCAAAAAATAATTTATTTCGTGGTAATTACATTAGAAAAGGCATGAACTCAATTTCCTTCAGCTTTAGTTTCAATAGCTCGGAAAAATAAACTCTCTTGGTGTCGATGGCAACTAGTCTAAGAAATTGGAACAACTCTAAATTCGATCTAATGGCTTTTCAGGGAGGGTCATGTACTGGCTTTGACATTATTCCCAAGAGGTTAAACAGTAGGAGAACTGTTTGAAGATTTTGTGACATACTGTATACTATTTCTATGTTAGCAATTCTCCTTGAAGGTGTGGCTGGTTTGACACAAGACTTCACCATTATAAACAAACAATCTGCGTGGGTAGTCTCGAATTTCAGCTCCTAACTGAACTGTTAGGCTCTCATGAATCTAAATTAACGGGGGAGTCCATCACACACACACGCGCGCGCAGACACACACTGGAGGATTTTCGTCGTCCGCTGTCATTGAGGATATCGACGTGCGCATTGATCCGACCTGAAGGATCCACCCATTTCCTAGGTCTGATGCCTTTACCTCAAGGGAATTCGCCTGCAGAAAGTGGAATCTGCTTTCTTACATCTGTTACTCAGATTTCACTGATACCCGCAAGCAATATTATGTTGGTTTCCCAATTTATTATTTTGGTGGTTTTTTCAAATAGATGGTTACTCGAAATATGTTAAAGGAATTTTTGTTACATAAAAGGTTGAAAGATCAATAAAAGATACTAAACTTCGGAGTGGCGAGGAATTTAAGACATCAGATGACAAAGAAATACGATTTTGAGATATCAATCAACACAAATAGGTTTCTCGACCTATCTCTCCATCTGTCTATCTATATATTATTTATTTTAGGATATTAAAACAAAAACGTCAAAACTCAATACACAATTACGATTATGTTTCGATACTACAAATGTGTCTCCACGGGCGATGGTAAATTACTGACGAGTGATTTAACTTAAAAAACAGAATACTTCCACTTTTTTCGTAGTGTCGAAAGATAATTGTAATTGTGTAGCGATTTTTAATATGTTTTTGTTTTCATATCCTAAAATAAATAATATTTAGCTCTACTCTGTATTGAGCCCTCTTTTAAATTAAATGTTACAGACAGTACAATTATGCTTTATTTGTTCTTATTTTACCTGGATATTTAGCTATATATACAACATAGATGTTTATGCAGGTATATTATATTATAGCATATATTTTACTAGTATATAAGATGCACGTTGGTTAAAAAAGAAAGATTCTACATTATAATGAAAAGAAATAATGCTAACATAACCAAAAATTGGCGAATGGTTTATTAGCAGCTCTCAATCAAAAAAAGCGGTCCAGTGGAATTAAACAGCTTAAAGCTGTGTCAGCAAAGTAACGACCATTTAAATGCTTCGCATGTCATTGATATTAAAATGACAACGAAGTATATATATATATATATATATATATATATATATATATATATATATATATATATATATATATATATATATATATATGTGTGTGTTTTTATTATTAATATTATATTCCCTCACACTGAGTAACTGCTTGCTTGGATATATATATATATAGATAGATAATATTAGTGGTAAATATACATATATATGCAAAATCCACAGGTGCATATATACACATGTATATTTTAGAATAAAAAATTTCCGAGAGGATAAAATCCAGGTAGAACTCAATGTCCAGGACAGAGTAAGGATATAATAAAAAGGCTTAAACACTAATATTCCATGGTCATAATTTATTCAGAAAGAAGTGGTGGGGAAGAAAGATGGGGCGGGTGAAATTAAAATTGCAAGGGACGCTGTGTAATATTATAAACAATAAATATGACGATTATCTAATAGATAATCGTCATATTTATTGTTTATAATATTTGATTTGTAACCTGCAGTCGATATTATTTTTGTCAAATTTTCTCAATTACACAGCGTCCCTTGCAATTTTAATTTCACTCGCCCCATCTTTCTTCCCCACCACTTCTTTTCTTACCTCTCCCTCCTTCTTTAAGATTTGATCGGCCATGGTGTGTGTATGTCACCTCGAAGTGTATCCTTATTGTTTTAGACATCCGACAACAGTCATTTTCCCCCTTCCACTCACACCTAGTTTTAAATAAAATTCTCTGTTAAACCCCTCTCTTATAAACTAACATTCGTCCCACACTCTCTCTAAATTCTATTTTTATTTCCGGAGTAGGTTTTTTTCTGTTTTCTTTTTGAATTTGTAGGTCTGATGAATTGGATCGTATTTACGATTCCAATGGAATAAATTATGACCATGGAATATTAGTGTTTAAGCCTTTTTATTATATATATATATATATATATATATATATATATATATATATATATACATACATACATACATATATATATATATATATATATATATATATATATATATATATCCTCTTCTCTTTTTGTAATTGTTGTTGTTGTTAGGTAGGAGCCGACTGTCGATCTTATCCAGAAAACCAGTACCATGAGAAGAGTTAAGCCATTAATTGGGATACAGCTGAATCAAAAAGAGAAAAATCTTTTACCCATAAAATGCAACCAATTTTGCTCCCTATTTGTATCTGCACAGCTTGACGTGTGTTCATCTAAATACGCCACCATTCCTTCCGTGTATCTTTCAGTATAGGGTGGAGGCTATTGGAAAAATGAGACCTATCCAGACGTATTGGAGGTTTTATCACACCCATCCATCAAACAATAAAACTGCAAAAGAAGAGTATTGAACATTTGATTAGGAGACATAATATAGTTTGTGTCGTTTTCACTTTGATATTTATTTATCATCTCAGAACATTAATAAATCATTAAATCCTGATGCTTGAGGTAACTGATACAAAAATAATCGGTAGCAACTTGAATTCGAACTTGTTTTGTGTATTCCGTTATTTGAATTGCTGTTGCACAAGTTGGTACATCCACCAACGTCAACACTACTAATACCACTTATATAACAATTGTTTTTAACTATCCAGCATTTTATCCCTCATCTATGTCTGTTAAATTGTTCTTATTTGCTACTCGCATATATTAAGTCAGTTTTGTATTTTATTAGAAACCAATAAAGACACAGTAGAAAACATGTTGAGCTGGCAGCTCTTCTCAAGTCTCGCCTTTTCTCGGCATTCTGACATGAATAGTAACAGATGAGAATCTACCGTTTAGATGAGAATTCTGTTTACTGCGTTTTTACATGTTTGGATTGACGCTGCAATCAGAGGCCAGCAAATCTATTAGCTTGTGTTTTTGAATCCCTGGGGAATTAATAGGAAAGAATGAGATACCTTAATCAGAAAACAACTTACAACTTAAGTACTACTGTAGTACCATGGGTATAATTACTTATAACAGTAACAATTTTATATGAGTATAACAGCTACAAATAAACTACCAAGATTTACGATTTCTTGACTAACACCGAATATTTTAGTCTAGCAAATGAAAAATCGTTTTAAAGATTTTTAATTGCAAATGAAATTGTATTAATCTCCGTTAATAATGTCATCAAATAAATCCTTATTTAAAAAAGGAATATCTTTAGTTTCTTGTCGCATTCAATAAATCAATAACGTGACTAAGAGGTCTGACAAAGTTAGTTGCTAGGGTCCATGGATAAATATAGTACACTCGACAAATTATCATAATTAATGTTAGAGGGTAAATGCACACATAACAAGCTTTTCTATTGATCGACTAAGATGCTGACCTGAAACTAATAAATATCTCATCAGATGTGTCATTGAAGTTACTGGCATGCATCATCTGTCGTGTTTGAACATTATAACGTTACCGGGAAACGAGCGATGTTCTGCACGAATCAATTCTCAGAGATTATTGAAGAATTCATTGCAAAAAACAAAAAAAAAACAAAAAACAAAACAAAAAAAAAAAAACAAAGAAAGAAAACAAATACAGTGAAGAGATTTCATTATAATAGAATTGTTTTCATCTGACAATTATCGGCTGGTCATGGGAGAATAAATCAGTTTTTGTAATAAATATTATCAATTTATGAAGTCCACGTGGCTTAGTCGTAAATGTTGTTATATTTCTGTCAGAAAGCCATGAAGCCCAGTTAAATCTGTTAGTGAGAATAAGAAAATCAAATTGTAATCGTTATATTTTATGTCATTATATTTCGGACTGTAAAAGAAAATAGAAAGAGAGAAATATGAAGTGAGTATGACATGAAGATGATTATAGAATTAATCTGACAACAAGAAGCATATGCAGATTTTACTCATTTTTGAGACATGCTCACTAACCATCGCTCTGCGACAAGAGCTTTATAACAGAATTTTATAGTGAGACAAAAATAATGTGTATAACAATACCATTCACTGGAAAAGGAATTCTTGAAAATCTTTTGAGCTCTTCAGCGACAAAATATCACGAGAGCAGCGATAATAATAATTGACCCAAAATGTGATGTACGAGGTCTAACGTTTAGAACAATGAACTTTATATTACATCATTGTTCATACAAAATAATTCACATATTTTAATTATGCAGAAAATGAATCATATTCTTTTCAGTTTTATATAGTGCTTTATCCATTTACGGCATTCTCTACTCTTGAAGAAGAAAAAAAGCAAAATTATTCTTATGACAAGTAATACCACGAGGATGATATTGACTAATTCGGTAGTTAATTTTTATTCTGAATATGCCATAAGATTTTTGCTTCTTAATAAGATGAACGATCAATAAAAGGATGCCTAGCTCGTCTTCAGGAAACATCTGAAGACTTGAAAATATGACTTTCAACAACCAATACCTTTCTTAGTGTAATATTTATCTATCTAGCTAGCTATCTAGTTGATGGTAATATTTTTGCCAAAAACATATTTTATTTTGTTATTCTTGTATATTTGATTATCGCATCAGCTCTTACATTTAGCAAAACGCTGGCTGTGGAAAATCAAAAGAAATTTGTCAAACACTAATTGCAGAAAATGTGCTTCAACCTTATGAAAAGAGTATCTTCTTTATTATCACTGGTTAATACAGTTAGATATATCTTCATTTGAATGGAGTCATGACTGAACACATTAGTAAACTTGTGAACAGTAGAGTTAATGCATTTTGGACGAAGGCACCCAACATTATATACAGCAAAGATAAATTGAATAACGTATAGCAAGTTTTCTTTTATACACGTATTATAATATCAGGCAATGAAACACAGTTACATTGTTTTAGTCAACTTTTTTTGGTTTCCAAAGAACCGATAGATGGAAATCCACAGTTGAATCGAGAGGAAGAGGGGGTAGTACTTTCGACTATTCCATCGGTCATCATCAAGAAGGAAGCCTAGACGTTACAGATTTTTGCTTAACTTTGTCGAAAAATATTTTATGAAATAATCATTTAAGAATTGAAATTACAATCTGTCGTTAATGTAGCGTGATTGATGTTTGTAACTTACATCTTTCTAAGCCTCGTCCCTGACGTGATGACGACCGATGAACTCTCTACCTCCCAGTTCAACTACAGACTGTTCATTGATGAGTTTCTATCGTATGTAAAGATTTGTACCAAGGATATTTTACTAAAAACGTAAATATCTTTAATTGTCTGTTACATTCAATAATATATGCGTAAAACAAAAGGAAATTTGGTATATCTGAATAGATGTATTAAATGTATATCTATTAAATTATAAATATTGGTTGTAGTGAGGATTAAAATAGAATGTTTTCAATGTTGAGATTTACTTAATTTCTTGATTATAATATCTTTCGAGCGTAGCAGATTTGCTTTCCATTTCTAATAGCATTTGCCAGTCAATTGTTAGCGATAAGCTCTAAAGTGATAGTATCACCAACATAAAGAAAGAAGCGCTATATTATCACAAAGAAATAAATTGTATATCCTATAGATTTTATAAATATAAATATTCGTTCTTTGGCTATTATTTATCTTTATTATTTAAATAATTTTTAATAAACAGTTGAATTTATCAGATTTGGTACTAAAGAGGTTTAACGGGATACCCATTGAGAAACAGCCCAATGTGAGGTCATCATGACCCAACCAAAAATGTTTATTCTTCAATTGTTCATGATGAGCGCATCTAAGGTCATTGAAATTGAGTCTGTAAAGTTGTAAATCGGCGATACACACAGTTCTAGATATCTGTAACGTACATGTAATTTATACACAAAACCTGCAGCAGATAAAAGAAAAATCATAAGCAATAAAACAAAGTTATTACATGTAGGCTGAACGAAAGAAAGCGCTGAGTAAATTGGCTCTTGCCAATGTTTAAGAAAAGAAAGACGGACGAAAATATACATTCTGAAGTGAACGGGTATCAGATATGGAATTGTAGGTAGATTACGTAATTTGGCTTCTTCATCCAATAACTCCCGTTCCTTACAGTGTGGGCGTCCAGAGATATACGTGGCTTTGAGCTAGCCAAAATGACATACCTGACGTCGTTAGAATAACTTTAAAATGCTTCAGACAAAGACGAAGTATCCATACTTAGGAACGAATGGCGTTGGTAATTGAATGAATACCGCTTTGCTGATTGGCAAGTATGTTTAGCGAAAATGTGAAAATCTGCGCAATTTTCTACTCTCCTTCTTTCCCGGCGAGTTGCTAGTTGTTTATAGACGGTTGTAAATAGATCAGTTTTTTTTATACACTCTTATGTATATTATCCATCCACATTAATATACAATGCATTCTTAGATAGTGACTGAGATATTACAGACTAGGCACACGACTACATTAAACACCTTGTGCAGAATAAACTGATTGTTAACATTTTTTGAAACAAGTGCAAACGAGGGAGTGGAAGTAAACGAGTTACACACACACACACACACACACACACACACACACACACACTAATAGAAAATAAAAAAAATTGCAGCGACCTGAATGACAATACCAATTTTGACGGAATATTACAATCACGTAAAATCTTCAAAGTCTGGTCACCTTTGTAGCATAACCATTGAAGAGAGTGTACCACGTGTGCTTTAGATTTAGACGCTGATTCGTTTATTATGATGAAAGACTAGTGTGTAAGCAGGTATCATGCCACAGAGATGCGCGTGTATTCATTGCGTTTAATTGGACTTTTGTGAAAGGGAAATAGAGCCTTCGTGAGGGTACGGGTTTCTTTAGATAGACTTCCACTTGCGCAACAACACCGTTATGCAGGTCTACACTGGTGGTCTCATCGAATAGCATTAATATAGCATCTGATTGCTGTTGAAACATTCCTTGTTTTGGAAGCAGAGCACATTTACTGTAATCCAACTATATTAACTGTGTATTTAATCTTGATAAAAGTTAAAACACACATTCACGGGGTTTTAATTTTATTTTCATCAGTGTATATATTAAAAAGAATAGGAAAAATAGAAAAAGATCTTGTCAATGCTTACTTATAGATAAAGGAGCTCAACCTTGAAATATAACTTAACTATAACTATAAAGAATACAAAAGTGTTTAATGCAAATTCTAATTTCCGTTTTGACTTGTATATAATGTTTGTTTTATTTGAAAATTTATGCACTTTAAAGTCCATGTATTTTTTGTTGATCTGCATATTTTAAGAAATGGTATATTTAATTTTACAAATATGAACAGATTTAATGAAAATTATTTTATCACAGTGAAATACAGAAGAATTCACAAACATCCTAAAAAAAATAAATTAGAGTTTCTTTAAATTTGTAACGCGCAATTTCTCTAGAAAATATAATTTTAACATATTTCTTTTTACACAATATAAAAAGGCTATATGGAAGCTGTTTCTTAAATACATTACGATGCCACGACGAAAACAAATGATTTAGTATGACCATGCTTCTCCCATTGTGTACCAGTTTGAGAAGTAAAATAGAGCAAGCAACGGGAAAACAAAGGAGAAGTCAGATGAGGCCAAACAATATTGCGATATCATGGCAAAGCGGAAATCATTTACATTCAAAGGGTAAGTTTACTGGAATTAGGAGATCCCGGGAATAAACACATATTCCATCTTGCCTATATCAGCATAGAGTTGCCTTTGTGACATGTAAGAGAATCTACACAACTTTGGAGCGCTGAGAAACATGATGGGCATCTGAACATTTGAATCCAGTAGAGAGGAACAGCGACTAAGCTAAAAACAATGTCTAGAACTGCGTCTATTGGTTTATACAGTCGAACGTCTTTAGGGATCTATTACAATGTCTTTCGGCGTAACTCAATCTTTGCAGTAAGAATGTTTCGCTCATAGAGCTATTGGAAGAGCTCTGTAGTTTTCAGACATTTTAATATTTATATTTCATACTAATTTTAATCCATTTTTTTGTTTGATAACGTTTATCTGAATTACACAATATTTTACAAAAGTTCTTTTGTTTAGATTAGGTTTTAGTCCAAATTGGTCTCTAATTATATCCAATGATTTTGGAGGTTACTAACAGCTTTCTTATCATCTTATTGTCTGTCTTTGTTACCTCGACATACCAATTCACCTCCAAGAATGTAAATATTTGGCTGCGATACAGATTATAAGGCCACAAATGAATTCTACCTCAAATGACATTTCCCAAGTCTCGTTCACTATACCATTCATGAAATCAACGTTGGGTGCATTTTAATGACTTCTGTTGATATCATTTGACCTAACCTAGTATAGCCTGTTTTTGTTGTTATCCATATTAAAAATAAGAGTCCCCAGGAGTTTTCATTTGCCTTTAATGTACGAACATACAACGCCAATACACACACACACACACACACACACACACACACACACACACACACACACACACACTCACTCTTTAGCATAGTAATATAGATAAACATTTTTTTCTCCCCGAATATTAGTTTTAAGACTTAATATAGCGCTTATGCTTTTATGGGTTAATGATGGCGAGTGAAAGGTTATTTATTCAAGGTGAAGAAGGTAAACGATACTAGCTGAAAAAGCAGATGGGAAATTAAGCTTTTATTTCTAAATAACAAATTAATAGATGACCTTTGACTAAAATTGTAATGTTGGATGGGTTTTAATTAATGCCAGAAACTATGGACAGGATTATTTCGAAAATAGAAATAAATATAGTAAAACAGCAGATATAGGAAGATGGAAAAAGAAGGAAAAGGTGAAGCGGACATTAAGAACTAAATTTTGACTTGAAGATAACGATTTAAGCAGAGAGAACAAGTTGTCCGAAAGCTTGGTAAGCAAGAAGAATGTATTTATCTGACGATTTGTTTGAGATATTTCTACATTGAATGAATTCCAAATATAAGTCAGAGACTTCGAGCGTGGGAACGAACGGATATTTGATTTTTGTTTAATGGAAAACTTCATTATTTGGTTATTCTGTAACAAGAATCTTTGAATTTTGTAAATTCATTTAGAAAAAGATTTTAATAATTACATCTCTGAATTTGAGGCCAAATTTTAAATGAAACACATAATTATTAAATGTGAACTCAACCATTGCGCCATTCATAATCTTGAAGATGAGTTTATTTTTAGGTATAACCATATTCTTTACAGACTCAGAATATATTCAAGGTATATTTAGAATACACACAAAATATCATTAGAATATATTCAAAATATTTTTAGAATATATCCAGAATATTTTAGAATATCTGAGGAATATATTCAGAATATTTTTAGAATATATTCAAAATATTTTTAAAATATATCCATACATTTTTAGAATATCTTTAGAATATATTCAGAATATTTTTAGGATATATTAAGAATATCTTTAGAATGTATCCAGAATATATTCAGAATATCTTTAGAATATATTAAGAATATTTTGAGAATTTATTCAGAATATCTTTAGAATATATTGAGAATATGTTTAGAATATATTCAGAATATTTTTTAGAATATATTCAGAATGACATCAGAATATAGTCAGAATATATTCAAAATATTTATAGAATATTTTTAGAATATATTCAGAATATCTTTAGATTATAGACAAGATATCTTTAGAATATATTTAAAATACATTTAAAATTCAAATGATTCTATGATCGAAGTATCATGCTGGATTCTTCAGGACACTTCTTTGAGTAATGACTGTAATTATCTCAACTCTCGCCTCCCAATTAATACAAGAGAGGTTCTACTGAATTAGATGGAACAAGTAGTAGGGCGTAATAATTCCTGACTTGGCATATCATAAAACGTAGGCACATACAAACTACCCAAGACAATTAAGTTCAAACTTACTTCGTGGATTTTACTCTCCTAATAATTATTTTACTCTCCTAATAATTATTCTGCTAACGTTGCACTTTCAATATGTAATAATTTCTAAAAAAATGCCCTTCGATTATTTTTCAACATTTTAAATAATTTAAAGATTCTAGTTCAGAATATTTTTTTAAATTTTAAGGGTATTTTTTTTTACAGGAAAAAAATGAATGAATGCTATTTTATATTTTAAGATTTGTATTGGAAAAGTCGAGTAAAATCTTTCAAAATAGTAAAATATTTAATAATTTCGAATAATGAGGAACGTCGTAGTAGCAATGACAGGAATGGTAATGATATGATGAATATAGTATTTGGCTTATTGATTTAAAACTGGTTAAATTTCTGATCTGCCCTCAGTAACTGGAACTATATTTTGTGGCATATTTGTCTTCTTTGCCGGTGTTTGCCATAACAGGTATTTAAAAATAAAATTATTTTACTTACAAACCGTACAATTAGTCTCAAATCACATAGTTGTTTATTTTCGATTGCTTATATCTTTAAAATTAGGACTATTACGATGTATTCTCTCAATAATTACCCACTCTGGGTCGATTTTCAGTCAATCCAATATACATACTCTGATGTAATTATGTGCACTAATGTTTCAAAAATCAAAAGATAGCAATATGTAAAGGTGGTAGGTAGTGCCATCTTACCATGTTTCTTGAATATATCAACTGTACTCTGATATGTGGCGAGTCTATGTGAACACCGACAAGGATGCTCATGGTAACGCAACTTGAGATATTAGAGTTCGAATAGACATAGGCCTTCCATTTCTATAATTGGGGTTTGATATCTCTCGATCTACAGTGTGATTTGTGTGTGTGTGCCAGCAATCCACACTTGAAGGCATTTCTCTACCTATATAGAGCTCAGATCACATCCACATTCAATTCTGGAGTTATTCCACGCATATCCAGCAGATCAGTTCAGCGTGCTTTAGCTATCAAGTGATATGAGAGGGGAAGATCAACCGAAGTACCTTTGTTCACACGAAGACACAGACAGTGCCTCGTCTGGAATCGTGACATCGTCAACTAGAACCTGGAAAATTGGAAACGTTGTGTGGTCCGAAGTTTTATCAGCCAAGGTTGCCCAGAATTTGAGGATCATTCCAGAGACATTCCCTGAATAATGTGACCAACACGTTCACTCAACATGAATCCAATTATAGGAGGTAATGCAGAAGTTTATTCACACGCAAGATCCTGTACCTACAAATATCAGGGAGTTGTGAACAAGGAAGTTCGTATATGATACTAGGCACGTCCGTGTTACACAATATATATATATATATATATATATATATATATATATATATATATATATATATATGATCTCCTTAACACTTTCTGTATCATAATTACAAGTGGTTTCTACTTATCTCAGTCTATATGAGGTAGTTACATTCTCAGTCAGGTTCTCTGTTCTCGTTTTCGATTCTATTTCACGTATAAAATAATGTAAGAATACTTTTAAGGCTCATGCCTTTCCCTAAATCATTAAAGGTTAATTATTAACAATTATGTGAGAGCATGGCTCGATTACATTTGTAAAACTATGTGCGCTTACGCACAATTATATACACCCACATAGACATATGTAAGCGGGGGACTTTGTAAAGTTAGCTTACAAGTCCACAACGAGTACTCGGTGCAAAGCAAGTTCATATCAATACCTTGTGAGATCAGATAATTGAATATTTCATAGTTTTCACAGATAATAAGCCAATATAAACACTAATATTAGCTAATTAGGCTGAAAAAGAGAGAGAGAGCGGTGTGGGAAGAAGAGAGTGATGGAAGAAAAATAGAGAGCTAAATAAAAATATACATGAACCTGGTTTGAAGTAATTTATTATCCCCCCCAACACACACAGAAAGTATTTCTGAATGATATTTTGTTTTCCAAATGTCTGCTTGATTACCATTTTTTGATTGAGCATTTCAGAAAGCACAAAACTGCCATCATCAGGAACAATTATGCTATCGCTCAGCTGTTTCTACTTTTCCGTTGAATGGCCACCATAATACGCCTTAAGATTTTTGCACAATTTTTTCTTCTTAGCTTCACCATGATATCTTTCATCACATATTAAATTTACTCTTTTGCATCAGGTCTACATCAAAACTTTGTAATAAATGGCACAAGTACTACTGTGTATTATTATTGTTATTGTTTGTGTGTTTATGAAGGTGTGTTTGTGGAGACATTTGTGAATTTGGTCTTCATTCCTGCAGTTAATATCTTGGATTTCGGCCAAGTTGCTCACACTTTAAAGATGGGCTCAATGCAATTATCTTAATGCAGTCAATATTTTATGTTTTTTTTTTACAAAATTTACAAAAAAAAAAAAAGATTAAATAAAATATATTTATCCATAGGAGGTCGTATAGAAAGCTTAAATTTAGTTGCAGATGACATCACCTTTACTTAAATTAAATTTCAACAAATCAAAAATGTTGGAATTTGGCAAACATATTTTGACAAACAATTTCATAATAACTCGCAATTCTTGTAGTTTCACCGGTGAAAGCATATTCGTATTTATTGGTAAAAATAGGATCATATCATGATACTGCGTAGAATTTTTATTATTATTTTTTATATTTGAAATCACTATTTCTCATACAAGAATAGAATTTCAGTTCTCCATAGCCAACTAACCATTGAGCCTCTCACGCAAGTGTTATAGAAACATGAAATACAAATAATTTACGCCTACTTTCAACAACGCTTATCTATTATCTGCTCATATTCTAAAACTCACAAAGTACATAGTTGCTGATAACACTTACCGCTTTCTCAGTTTTGAATAAATGACAGTTATCTTATTTGCCAATAAAGAAACACACGATTAAAATCCCTATGTTGACGAGCATGAATCAAGTCTATTGTTAGTTTTACCTGATAGAAAGAAACATTTGTTTTTTCTTGATGTGCGAGATAGAAAAGATTTACTAATCTTGTTAAGGTTGGGTGTCCATATTTTAACAGGATACACATTAAGCTATGGGTATATATTAGGTGTGTGCATAAGTCCCCCACCTCTCTATAATCACTTCATCTCAATTAAGGCGATAAAAGCCACCAAGATACAAGTTCATATGGAACAAATTTATTGAGTTTCTTCAAGTTGTTAATTTTCTTCAAATGATCCCGTATTATTGAAATGCTGAAACCCATGATCTGAGATATTTCTCTGAAACATTGTCATGGTTTTTTGTTGTTTTTTTTTTTTGACAAGTGTTGCCAGATGTAGATTTTCAATTGTAGATGGACGTCCTCTACCACTCTGATCTTCATTATCCTCACTGCGGAATTTCAGAAACCAGCGCCGTGTTATCCGATCACAAATGGTCTGTTGATGTTAGCAGCAGTTTGGGAAGCATTATGACCAAGATTGAACTCATGCAAAAAAAAACAAAAAAAACAACAACAACAAAAAACAAAAAACGCATTGCTTCTTTGTTCATGTTCAAGATGAAGTTTATATAATAATAATAATAATAATAATAATAATAATAATAATAATAATAATAATGATGATGATAATAATAATTTAATATTAATAAAAATAATAATTTAATAATAAATTATTATTTAATCTTTAATATTATTCTGAAAGAGACTGATATAAAATTAACAAAGATGTCAGTATAATCGTTAAGAACGAATAATATATTTTTGTGCAACAATGATAATAATATATTAGCTCTCTCTCTCTCCTCTCTTTCTTTCTCTCTCTCTCTCTCTCTCTCTCTCTATATATATATATATATATATATATATATATATATATATAAACAGTTAAAATGAGACCAAATGGAATATAATTTCAGTGTACGTAACATTTATTTTAAAAGAGGGCTCAATACAGAGTAGAGCTAAATATTATATGCGTATATGCGCATCCATATGTTGTTGCGTATGCAATTGGTCGCTACATTCAATGTTGGATTGTGTAGTGAACTTCTTTTGTAAGTTGCAGTGTCAACGGTTCGTCTATTTTGATTACGGAATGATGCTTTCTCGCACACACATATATACGTATGCACGCGCGTTCACACATCTTCTATCGGTTTTTTTCTTTTCTTAAGATGGTGGTCTGTGTAAGACTATGGTAGGTAAAATTGTTATTATTTTTTATTTTTTAACGCTGTTTTGTTATTGCTTTAAAGCCGGTTATTTGCTTGTTTTTGGTGATTGCGCTTATGTAAATGGTAGAAACTCTAATTTATAATACTTATTGGTATCTATGAGGTTGTATTAATTTTGCTGGGTGTGGAAGGAAGTATAATTGTGGATTGATGCGGTAATGCGAAGGAGGTTGTCCTTTAAGGGTAGGGCTGACGTTTTACTGCTCATCCTTTACCGCCTGGCTGTACTTCCGTATGGAAGCGACCGAGCGTTTGTTGATTACTCTCTTTTGGGGTGGTCGCAAACATTGGGTCCGTAAAGAAGCCTGTTACTAGCATCCGTCTCATGGAGGGGGTGGCTAGTATTGCCATACCTAGCGAGTCATCAACATGCCTCTAGGTTGGCTTTCCTACGCCGTGTTTTGACAGAGGGCTCGATTTTGGCGTTGAGTGTAAGGGACGCCTTCTCTAACCTTACCATCACTCCTCCCATTACCTGGGGTATGCGCCGTTGCGGTCGTGGAAGGTTGGATTGTTTGGTTTTCGAGATTCTTCAGCGAGTGTCGGTCGGCCTTGAAGGTCATTCTTCGAGCCAGTGACCTTTCACGGCCTATCATGAATTCGTGTAGGGGGTCGCAAAGGATTATTTGTGTGACCGGCTCGACATGTCGGCATCAGAGTTGCGCTCTTTGTGGTCTTGGACGCCAGCAGCTGATTATCTCAACAACTTTAAGTTTTCGCTTAGCATGAGATTGATTCGGAACGTACTACCTCTCAAAGATGTACTCTTCAGCTGGGGTGTGGCAAATTTGCCAGACTGTCATCGGTGTGACCTTGGCTTAGAAGAAACTTCTTCACACGCCTTCCATCATTGTCCTCAGGGGCTTCTGTCGGCGAGTTAACGTCTCGAATCACTCCCGAGCAGCTTGTGTCCATTTTGTCACGCTCGTTCTTCAGGCTAAAGATGATGGTGCTTTTTACGTTGCTAGTCGTGTCTAGAATGGTGGTGTGGACGTCTTTTGTTATGGCCCAGGTTGAGATTCCCAACCTCCCCTAATTTGTTTTTGTCCCCCATTTTTCATCTTGACTGAGTCAGCCTTTGATTTTCCCTATTCCCACCGTTATTTATTTTTATCCTTCCCATTCCATTAGTATGTATGCTTCTTGATTCTGTCTATCGACAGAATACATCCTTATTATTTTGACAGGTGAACGGTTCCTACTAACATTGGTTTGTTTTAGTTTTATCTTTGGTTTACATTTTCAGTTTGTTTTCCGGATTCATCTCTCATCCCCCATCATTTCATATTTCATGGAATTTTTATATATTTTTGTAAAAATAACTTTATGAACATCATAAATTTTTACACCATGGCATGCTTTGTCGGTCCCTTGTGAATACGTGGCATTGTGGTACATGTAGAATTGGGAGATGATGGACAAGTTCTTGTGGTGATTGAGCATATTGTATTGAATGAATGGGTTGTGGTTGGGGTTAACTAGAACAATTTTGGATTTTGTTACAAAATAAATATATACGGATTACTATTCGGATCACTATTCGGTGGTTACTTTTCGAGCGACTATTATCGAACAAGTACTATTAGTGCGAATGATATTCGAAGGCATCTGACACCAGTATTGTTCAACGGCGTTGCTATATTTGTATCTGCGATTACAAAGTCTCTATTACAACGAGCATTGCGAAAGTGACAACGAGTATTCGTTGATATTACAAAAGTGTCAACCGAGTGTTCGTTGACATCACAAAGACTGCTCAAAATTATTAACAATTACACTCATACGTGTTGCAGATACAAAAAAAGGGAGAAAAAATAAAACGTATGTGAACATCATAAATGCATGGAGTAACAATAAGAAGCCTAAAAGGGAAATTAACAAAACATCTCAAAAGAGGAAATTTGTTTTTGTGCAAATTAATGATGTAAAAATAAAATTGCAACTAGACACAGGATCTGATATCACTATTATAAATGAACAGACATAGAGAAAAATGGGTAAACCCAGTTTATTGACTTCTGATAAAGTTGCGCATGGAGTCTCAGGAAAGAGACTGAACGTTTGGGGGGAATTCAGCTGTAACGTTTCTTTCGTGGGGAAAAAAAAGCAGTGCTGTTTGTATTAAAGATTACTGTTAAGTTGTTTGGAACAGACTGGATTGCATTATTTAATCTTCGGGACCTTCCAATTAACTCTTTTTGCAACGAAATCAATGTTATTACGACAAGTACTAACGCAGCAATTTAAAAATTGAAAAATGATCTGAAAAAGAGTTTTCCAGAAGTTTTCTCAGAAGGTTTAAGGGCATGCACAAAAGCAAAAGCTAAGTTCAAGTTAAAAAAGAATGTAACACCGATATTTAAGACAAAAAGGTGTGTACCTTTTGCGGCCTTAAATCCAATTAATAAAGAATTGGATAGACTAGAAAAATTAGGTATGATATCAAAAATAGACTATTCCGAATGGGCATCACTAACAGTCTACGTTAAAAAAAGGAATAATAAAAACCGCCTATGTGATGATTTTTCAACGGGGTTAAATAAAAGTTTAAAACAACATAACTACCTGTTACCAAGTCCAGAGGAAATTTTTGCTATATTGAATGGAGGTAATTTTTTTTCTAAATTGTACCTGTCAGACGCTTACCTACAAGTACTAGTGGACAAAGACTTCTCAAAATTATTAACAATTACACTCATACAGGGTTATACAAATTCAACCGATTTTCTTTCGGCATAAAGGTAGCACCAAGTATATTCCACTAGATAAGTTATATCATGCTTGCTAGTTTGGATTGTGCTCAAGCATATTTGGATAGCGTACTTATTAAAAGCAAGACCCGATAACAACCTACAGAAGATGTAAAGAAAGTATTTGAGAGAATCAAAAAATATGGTTTTAAGATTAGTGAAGGAAAATGCGAATTGTCTATGTCCAGACTTAAATATCTAGGACAAATTATCGATGAAAACGGTAGACGACCGGATCCTTTATGGGCGAGCACAATAAAAGATATGCACGCTCCAACAAATGTAACAGTTACGCGCATTTTTAGGATTTGCTAACTGCTATCATACATATATACCTAATATGCACGAATTAAGAGCACTCTTGAATAACGTGCTGAAGAAAAATGTGAAAGGGAATTGGACAGATGAATATCAAAGTGCTTTCGATGGAATCAAGAAAGTCTTAACCTTGGATTTGTCACTGCCATTTTAACCCTAAATTAAAGATTGTGGTTGCATCAGATGCAAGTGATTCTGGTATCGGAGCAGTGATACTACATAAATATGAGGACGGAACAAGTAAACCAATAGCTCATACTTCAAGATCATTAATTGCAGTTGAAAGAAGCAACAGCCAGATAGAAGAAGGAATCATTGGCCATCATATTTGCCAGGAAAATGTTTCACAAATTCATACATGGTAGAGAATTCATACTACAGACAGACCATCGTCCATTATTGTCCATATATGGATAAAAAGGTGTCCCCACACATACATCGAATAGACTGCAGCATTGGGAAAATATCCTATTGAATTATAAAATGGAATTTCTACTATCCCAAAGATGCAGACAGATTGTCTACACTAATACCAAGATTCTGCGAACCACTTGAAGACAGTAATTGTGGCGCTAAGGGCTGAAAATAAAATTAATGACGTATTATACAATACCGTAAGAGAACTGCCTATAACGTCGGAGAAAATAAAAATTAAGTAGTGAAAAGATGACTTTATAATGAAAGAGAAACTAAGATCTAAAGGAAAAGTATTGGAAATAATGCATTTTCATTATGTAATGCTGAAACTATATACACAGAGAGAGTGGTGATACCAGCATCGTTGAAAAGACGTATGTTTAAAGAATTTCACAGAGAACGTCCAGGAATTTCGAGAATGAAATCTTTAATTTAATACTTATTGGCCAAAAATGGATAAGGATATCGAAAATTTAGTGAAATCATACAGAGGTTGTGCTCTGGCAGTGAAGTCACCGCCTATCAAAATTCAAACTTGGCCGACAACCGATATGCCATGGCCCAGAAAACATATAAACTTCGCAGGACCGTTGAACGGAGCATACTATCTATTGGTAGTTGATAGTTAAACTAAATGGCCAGAAATGTTAAAATCGCCGTAGCGATAAATTTCCTACACGAGATTTCTGCAATGTTCCGTGTTCCTGACTCTATCGTCTCAGATAACGGGACTCAATTCACGTCTAGTGAATTTAAGTTTTTCTGCAAATCATTAGCAATATAACATATTACAGCTTCCCCTTATCACCCAAGATCAAACAGACAGAATGGTTTGTCGATACGTTTAAAAGGGCACAAAAAAGTCGGAGGGGGTGGACTCAGGTGAAGTAATGATGAGCAATTTCTGAGTGTTTACAGAATAACACCAAACCCGAACACCGTGTCTGGAATGTCGCCTGCAAAGTTGATGTTCGTCAGGAAGATTAAGTCCGTTATTACTAGAACGCCAGACAAAAACATCAAGAAATAACAATACAAGTAGATACTTCAAATCTAGAGATAAGGTATTTTTTAAGTGCAGAAAGGAATTCTGGGAAGATGGCATTATAAAAAAAAAGGCGGATCGGCAAAATGACATACAGGGACAAAGGTGGGAACATAATCGACACCTTAATCAGTTAAAACGTAGATTTACTGATTTAAAAGTTTCCGAAAAGATGTACCAATGGAAACTCTGTATGACATGTTTAATGTACCCACGCCATCAGAAATTGTTGAACCAAGGAAAAGAATGCCAACAGAATTCCTTAACTATTAAACCGAAGTTGAAGAAGTGTAGACTCCAGGGGAAGTCATTTCAAAGGGGAGGTGTTATACAGGAATAAAGTGTTGCTGCCATCACTGGAGTTTGAATACAGATCGCCAGAGAGTAAACACAGGCGATCCCATTTTGAATAAGTAGATCACGTGATGGTTAGGAAATGTATATATGGGAATTAGCGTGGCGTCTAAGTGATCACTATACGGATTACTATTTGGGTTACTATCTGGTGGTTACTACTCGAGCGAATATTATCGAACAAGTACTATTAGTGCGAGTGTTATTCGAAGGCATCTGACACCAGTATTGTTCAACGGCGTTGCTATATTTGTATCTGCGGTTTCAAAGCCTCTACTACAACGAGCATTACGAAAGTGAAAACGAGTATGCGTTGACATTACAAATGTGGCAACGAGTGTTCGTTGACATCACAAATATATATATATATGTGTGTGTACGTGTTTTGACAGGGTACGTAAATGAGAATTGAGTACAGATTATATTAAGATTATATTGAGTAACGCAAATATGTTCACGTGAAAAAATTCAGTATACGTTTTTAAGAAATATACACATCTTCAACTTAAAAAAAGAGAAAAGGTTATGAAAACTATCGTCAGCTACGACGACGGTCAGGACGCGGCTTCGAAAGCGAATGCATACAAGATTCAGGTCCCATCTCGTTGATGTTGACCAATACTTCAAATATGACGGCTTTCAGTGAGTCCTTGGGATTAGCTGGTTGGCTTCACCTCTCGATGATGACTTATACGTCGTAATCCTGGACATTCAAATCAAGAAAGGTAGGAAGGAACGTGTTCATGATAAGATATCGTGAAAATTCTTGGTTAGCTGTGTTATTAGTCATGTGGAAGGAATAAAGTTCAGTTGGAACACATACAACAATGTCCCTCACCCCAATATACGCCTTGAACACTGTCTCCACGCTCGAAAACTAGGAAAGAAAACATAATGCATACACATAAAATCCTATCAACACAAAAACAAAAACTATTTGATAATCACTTATGAAAATCAAAAGCGCTCAGAAAACAATTGATATTCAATGCTCCATAGAAACAATAAAATGCTCCGAATTGTGGAAAGATTAAAAAAATTAAGGAAAAAAATTTTGTTGGCTTTCAATCAAAAACGCGTATATACAGTGTCCCCAAAATGTACTCAATTGGCTGTGTTTGAAAAATGGTGGTCGTCAGTTTAAATCTTTATAAACATTCATTTAATTTCATTTAATAAACAATAAACATTAATATTTATTAATTTTAACCATTAATCTTATTTATAAGTCAATAAAAACTGCATTTATTGTCATTTAAAGAGTAAGTACATTTTTGGGACACCGTATATTTGTTTCATTGAACATGTCTAATAAACACTGTTAATGTTTCTATTGTTTCTTTGTGTGCAAAAATACAATAAAATTCTTAACAGACATAATTCATCAATTATTTTCAATTCAACATTTATTAGATAGATTGTTGCCTGAATACACAACTATATATATAACAAGTGCCAGTTCGCATTTCAAATATCTAATCTATCATGTAGCCTTTTAATTCAACTTATTCTGGTACAAGAACATAGCAGTTGGATATCCAAAGAAGAGAGAACTTTTTTCATTAACAAATTAACTTTTGATAACTGTCGCATTGTCGTAGGTGCCTCGTAAGTCGTTGACTCGATAGAATGTTTATTTTAGCTGCGTGTAATATTTTTATTTTGGTGAAAAGGAAAGGCTTCTAACCAAACTACGTTTCAAATGTTTATATAAACGTAGATTTTCTGGCTTATAGTGAAAAAGTAGTTCTTCACAGTCGGGCTGACATAACTTTTATATCTTGTTTAATGTTAAATTGGTAGCGTTCCTATTAAAGACTCATGAAAAATTATTAATCTTTGATGAATCTTTGGTAGGAACGCTATCCATCCAAAATGCGATCATGTCTTTGATGTGGTTTTGAGATAGAGTTTCGGAAGTAGATAAAAAATAAACCATGTATCTAACAAAAAAAAAAAAAAAAAAAAAAACAGGAGAGAAATACCCAAGAGTTTCAATAAGGAACTTCTTTCATGTTTGGGTTATGGGTCCCCTCCAGAATTCCTTCTTTGAGACTACGACTATGAAGAAAGATCACTTCAACTTCACTACTACGTCCAGGCAGCTGTTTCAACACGTATACATGTCAATGTGATCAAAGGTGTTTTATCCATTTAGTCTCATCTTTGCCAGCCATATTTAGAACATTTCTATTTCCTTATACTCTATCAGCTTCAGATGTGTTTACATTTTTTTCACTTATATTTTGGAGGCGAATAGGTGTTTGTATTCCACGCACGTTCCACACGTACAAAACTTGTTGAAAATTAAACATTTCGTTTTTATTAAATTCGTAACAAAACGCACGCAAAAATCTCACAAGTATAGATGTATATTACAGCCGCTCATAATTTTCATGCTTAAAACTTTCATTTTTTAATTTTTTTTTACTTTCAGGATGAAAAATTTTCGCATCTTTCCATTTTTTTCATAAACATAATCATGATCATCAGCTTTTACATCACCATTAACATTATTTTGCAATTAATTTTTGTCTGCTTTTTCATCATCATTATTACTGCCGCCACTCTCTCCTTCTTATTCTTTTTCTTCTTTCTTCTTGCCAATTATTTCTCTTTTTCTTAACTTGTCTTTCAACTTCATTCAACAATCTTCTCAACAACCATCCTGCTCACTTTCATCACAGTTTTAGATCTTCGTATCTGTTCCCGCTTCTGCATCTTTGTATCCATTATTTTTTGCGTTTTTTCTTATTATTAACCTTCGACATTTTTCCATATTTTATATTTCAACTAACGCAACTCGTCCATACAACTTTCAAGATTTCACCTTCATCCCATTTCCTTTTGTCTGCATCAACTCTGTTGCGTTTGTCTGTTATTTCCTCCTTTGAATTCCTTGTTTAATTACTTAATCTTGTTCTGTTTCTCCGCCCTTTGTTCATAAAACTCTGGAAAATACCTACAGCTTTCTTCTCTGGAACTACCACCATATTCGCACAATCGAGCATTTATTGTACTGGGGTGGGAGAGAGGTCAATTCGCACGAAAAATTGTGTAAAATACCTCCTCCCTCTCTCTCTCCCTCCCTCCCTCCCTCTCTCTTTCTCTCTCACACACAAACACACACACGGTGGAGTAATGTATAGCAACTCGGATTGAGGAATCGGAGAGCCGAATCCATTACATTCACTTTCGTGCTAATACTCTAGGGAAAGATATGAATCCTCTTCTTCTCCCTCTGGGTAAATAGCAGGACAGACCGGGTTCTATAGCCTTGCATGGCAAATGGTCTACCGCAGAAAGAAATGGCAACCTACTGCGGGAAAAAATCTGCCTCGTCAGTCATGTATCGAAAGATACATGATCGCCTAAGCGTGTATCACGCATGGCACATAACTGAATATATATATATAATACCCACCTGTATTTGCATATGTTTGTAACATCTTTAACGCTTTTCTATACTATAATTATCGCTTCTGATTTGTCGATGCCTAGTGGCAGTCTTTGTCAGGACAATGGTGGAACCTTTCTAATATGTTTATGAAGTGAAAGCAACAAATTTATGAAAGAGCAATAATAACAAAATTGACATGTAAAAATATATTAAGAAATATCAATTTCATACATGCCGTCATTTTGACGTAGTAGTTAAAATAATAATAATAATAATAATAATAATAATAATAATAATAATAATAATAATAAATTGCATATAAAACGCGGACATGCAAAATTTTCTGTTTAATCTTTATCCATTAGCAAGATATCTCGATGTTGAATTTGATTCAGAAGGAAGAACACTATGTTGAGGACTAGAAATGAAATCTTGAGAATTTTGTATTTATTTTCATAAGCTGCCGAATATCTGACTGATTTTTGTTCGTGGTTAATTTCCATCATATGATTTGAATATAAAACCATTTTGGTTGAATTTGGAAGCTGACAAACAAGTCCTCACATAATTTATCATTATGAAATAAAAATAAATTGTTTGAAAATGAAAAAACCAAAACAAAGGATATGAGTTTGAGCTTGCAACGAAACTCGCTCATGTCATGAACAAAGGAATCCTGTTAATGATTCCTACTTTATTATAATTATTCCGTGTATTGACGCAAATCATCGGATATAGCAGAGTTTATGATTGTGACATTTTTCAAGAAATACTAAGAATTTTGAACTGGTAGCACTTTTTAAATCTTTCGCTACAAGATCAGAAAAAGATGTGCGAATAGTGTAAGGCATATAGGCTGGGAATTAGAAATCAGAGAACTGATTTCGAATTCCAATCAGATTCGTTTCATTTAGTTACGCGCAAATATCTTTGGGGGAGGTATGAATCCATCTCCTCCCTCAAGCTATAGGTTAAATTAAATAGCAGGGATTGTATCTGGAAAAATCATTGTCATTCTCAGAAACTGTGAATTTACCTGCAAATAAAAATAATTATTCTTACAATCTAAAATGTGTTTCGGCTTTAAATAAACCGCAGAAGGTTGATAAGACAATACAAACATCAAACATACGAAAACAGAATCAGAGTTTAGTGACCTAAAGTAAATTATTATTTGATATGTTTTGCATGAAATTATCACCGATAAGTGTTCAAAATACTAAAAAAATGTTTAAAAAAAGTAAGTAATAACCGCATAAACCATCAACTTTTCGACCGTTTTTATAAAATACGAGTTTGGGTTGGGGTTTTCCTTGCATCAACAAGAATTCTGAAATATGTCTTTTCTAAGAAAAACCTATAAATGGTTTGCAGGAAACAAAACAATGTTGTGAACTCTGTATTGTTCAGTTAACTCATCTTAAATTTCTTCTTACAAATCTTTCTATTTATTTTGCTAACAAGCGAGTAATTAAGACTTTTAAAGCAGCGTCAATAAATATTTCTTGCAATTTAAAAATCAGATTTACGACAGCCATGCAGGCAACGCCAAACTTTTAATTATCTCCCACTTCCAAAATTTAAAATATAGAAGTTTATGTTTTTTTACTAAATACATATCTAGTGAATACATTTTAATTTTACCAAAACTTTAAGCAGAAAAAAAAAACAAATATATAATTGAAGAGAATTGTTTAAATTGCTGTTATTGAAAGCCCAAACCGCAATATTTTAAAGCAGTAGGACGGCCCGAGTTAAATCACCCACGGCACACTCGATCAGTCATCATGGTGTAGGATGTCATAAATTATAGTTCTCCCTGTCTTTTGGTGTTTATTTTAGAGAACGCTGAACAGCACGATGTACGTCCAGAACGTATTTCAATTAGTCCTACAGCAAGAAAAACTCATGCTATTCGTTCAGAATAGTATGATATACATTTGTCAACATGTTCTGACAGACCTGCATCCCACTTAACATGCATGAGACATGTTGGTACAGCACCTGACTACTTCAGTTAGGAAACCTATACTTCTTACTGACATTTAAAACGACATTATTTTTGCACCAACCTAATATCAATGGCTGCAAATGGCACTGAATAATGTATCGCATGATAATATTCGCTATCTGCCCGAACATATGCATGCAAAGCATACATTGAGGATATACAGTATATTAATATGGTGTCCAACTGATTGATATAACCCTTACTTGTTAAATTTCTACAAGTATAGATCTATACATGTGATCTGGTTATATTAACTGCACGTTTAATCATGACTATATATTTTCCCTCGGTGTATTATTAATTTTTCAGTAAAATATTAGTCCAATTTGAATGTGAATGCAGTTTGGTTTTTATTGTTTACTTTGTCTCTCTTTCTCTCTCTCTCTCTTTCTCACTTTCTCTTTTACTCACTGCCATATCCTTTCATGACATGGTCAATCATGGCTGAGCAAAGAAATGATTAAAACATCCGCGCATATAGATTATGGAAAAACCTGAATCATATGCGTTACTGAATATAGAATAATCTATCTTTAGAGAATTGGTGGAAATATTTTCAAGTTTTTGTTTAGACGAACGAAAATACCAACTCGTCTCTTTCTATGCGTTTTGAACATTTGAAGACGATCGAAAGTGTTGTGGGAAGAACGAAAATACAAACAATGAGTTGTATTGTCAGAAAAATGTTGGAATGATTTTCCTCAAAATTATAAAGAACGCTTTTATTATACTGGATATAATTTTGAGAAGAGCCATTATAATTTTAAAATATTTTGCATAATTCATCTAATTCTTTTTTGTGTAGATTTTGTTTCAGCTGATCTATTCTTCGATCTTCATCAGTATGAAAAGAAACAACCTCTTAAACAAAGTCGATTCCCTATTATTCCCTTCGTATTTCATTGGTAAGAAGGAAGTTCCATTCGGACAACTTCTTCCAAAGAACCGCTACTTTGTGGAATTCCTCGATCACTACAATTTTAAACTTTTCAAGTCTAGGGTCAGCTGTTATCTGCTTTCAACAGCCTCATTCAGTAACAACTCTAACTTTAACGGCTGTTTGGCCTTGTTATAGGTGAACGACAGTAAAAGAAAGAAAAAGTTTTTTAGTTTTTTTTATAGAGAGGTTATCTCTGTACAAGGACCGGCAGCCACTCAAGAGGGTTACAAAGTAATAGGCGGATATGTGGGGTAGATAATGGTTAACCCTAAAATTGAACTGGTTAAGATTGAACTAATCGGGAAAATATCCTCTTGGGAGTCGATTCCACAGAGCAAGTGATTGGTGGGAAGAAGCTGCTCGAATGGAACTTACTTCTCACCAATGGAATACGGAAGGAATGAGGGTGATTCACCACAATGTATGTGGCATGACGGGTCCTAGTCGTGAAGGTTAGAACTGGTGAACAAAGGAATGTATTTCGTTTAAGCGCTTTCCATGGAAGTAGCAATACAGCGGTAAGCGACTTGTGACATTTCGTCTGTGAGAGAGGGGTTGCAGGGTGGAAAGTAATTTGTCACCCACAAGGATGCGGAGACTATTTTGGACTCTACCAAGACTGGAAAGTGGGGACTGGGCATCATCTATCCAAATATGACAGCAGTACTCCATTTTAGGGCTGATCTGGCTCTTGTAAAGGTAGAGGATAGTACAAGGAGACGGGAGCTTACTGCAGTGGTACAGGGAACCGAGCATTTTCCCACCTCTTTAGCGATGAGTCGTATGTATGAGTCCTGCTGATGAAGCATCCATTCATCGTGACTGGTAGTAGTTCAGAGTTCGATCGGCGATGATGGATTGTAACTATTTTGCATCGAATGCAACCAGTCAGTTTTCCCCCACTTAAATGTTAGAGCTAGATCGGAGGAAAGAAAATTTAAACGGTAGCAGTAACACAACGTTTAGTGCAAATCTTAATTTAAAAATTCCATATACATCTTGGAGAAAACAAGAGAAAGTGGTGAATTCATTGCTAGGTCTCCTTCTTGTTACAGTGATTTACTAGGCATAAGTTACTTGTGGTACAAGTTATGGAGCATCTAGTGAGGATCTAACTCACTACTCACTAGTAATTGATCTAGCGAGACAATCTTCCTAACCACTGCACCACGTTGGAGTGCCCAAATGATTTTCTAAGCGTAGCTTAGATGTGACACAAGGCCGAAAGTGCGGAGCACCCAGTGAACATCGGACTCACTACTCAGTAGTAATTGATCTATCGAGACAAGCTTACTAACCATTACACCACGTGGGAGATTTTCTAACCGTAGCTTAGATGTTGCTTGTTAACCATTACACCACGTTGAAATGCGCAAATGATTTTCTGCGTGTAGCTTAGATGCTGGACAAGGTCGAAAGTGTGGAGCACTCAGTGTTGATCGAACTCACTACATAAACGTAACTGATCTAGCGAGACAATCTTGCTAACGATTACACCACATCTAAATGCCCCCTTCCTCTTGATATATACTGGAATTAAATTGAAATTTCGTCGCCCTTAAACTAATTTTAAATCTCCATTAAATTATTAACGGATATTCCGTTACAGTTAAGAATGAGATTTATCCAATTCTCTGATAGTAACCCAATTTCTCTCAAAATATTGGCAATCTTTCTCCGTTGGTATTTTATTAAAGAGATGGTCCAACCATATCGAAGCCCACAATGACGTATCTGAGAACCATATTAACTACTGTAACAATTTTTAAGGATTTAGCTCATGGTAGGTTTACAATACTTTTTTTATGTTTGCAACTAACTTTGCTTTATTAGACACTGGCCTGTATTAAATACATTAAATTTTTGTATTTACTAATATTAAAAAGGAAGAAATGAGAAAGAGTGTGAAGGAGATAATGTTGCGCCAATATTACAAGTAGAGAAGTGCTGTTCGCAAAGGGTAGCATCAGTCAGTAACCGTCATAGTTGAAAAAATCAAACTTGTTTGGTTCGAATTAAAAAAAGTAATGTTATAGACAAGCGTATGGTTGCAAGAAAGAAATACGACAACAGCAGAAATAGATTTACGTGGTTTATTTCAACAGGAACGTGAGGGTTTGAGACAGCTACCTTGTGGTATAGTTCATAAGCCGGCTTCGGGTCTAGGTCGATCTCTCATAGTAGTTCACACATGTTGACGGTGGTTGATGCTCCCCTGCTGACAGCTGCTGACCGTGACAGGTTAGTTCCCTGGCCACCTGTGACTGCCTGTTGAACTTCCGTGTGACCCCTTTTATAGCGTTTTTTTATGCCTTAACATGCTCGAAAAACGAAGCGAGTATAATTAGGAGGGAAGCATTTTTATTGGACGAAAAATAGAACACTTTAAATATTATTTTATTTTTCGAAAGGAACACGTGTGTCGGGAACATTTGTAAACGAAGATAATGGTCATTTTGTGACGGGGCTTTGTCCCGTTCACATCCGGCTCTCGCTCTTGAGTATTTGCCTGTAAATCAGCCGAGATATGTCTTATTTTATTTTATAACAGTAAGAAATCCTTGAAATATTTCTTTTGGTATAAACACTGATGCTATTTCTTCATTTCATGTTCCGATCTCCGTATAGACGATCACGAGTTTCGTTTATCAATCAACTGGATCTTGTTTTTTCATTACTCTAGAAAATCTACGAAGTCAGTGAATTCCATGGACACGCGCGGTTGTGATGTTTTTTACAAAACCTCGTAGGAGCTTCCAAACTATTCTGAAATGATATCCCAGAAGTCAAGTTATCGGAACCTCTAAAAGAGGTCTGTGGAACTGCTGTTTCTATTGCTTCCTTCGGTAATCATAAGGGGTGGTCTCAGCCCTTGAGGTTAAATTTCTTCGGTTTATAAATACGGTAAATCTTCTTATCTATCTCCTTTTGCTAATCTTTAGCTGACGGTACATCCTTCCTTCACTCATTTGGGAAAAGCAAAACATGCTTATTTGAAAAACTATATGAAATTTACAAAGAATTGTAAGTAAAAGTCAATTCCTCATCGAGAAAAGATCCAACTCAGACATAACTATTATCTTTTATAGAATCGTTTCTGATAAAGTTTCTTACTAAAGTCTCATGTGAATGTATTGTGTGTTGGATTTTCACTTTGTACTTAAGAAATTGACGCTTTTTTGTAATCTTCACCCATAAAAACTCATCAGCCAAATTATAGTTACTGATTCATAAATTAAAGTAGACTTTATCTGAAGTTGATATTTTCTACTTGGCAATGTAGAAAACTAATATATTTCATAATTGCAGCAATGTATTCTTTTTAAAGACAAGATGGAATCTATTGAGTGAAGATATTGAAAATTACTCAAGCTATATGTTATTTCAAGATATTTGCCTTAAATTATTCGATTTATATATGTAAATTTATCAGAGTTGTTTTATCCCTCTGTATGCGCATATCAATGTAAATTCTAAAAATATTTGGTGTAGAATAATTGAGACAGTATTTATACTCCCTGAATTTTTCACATATTTCAACTGACAGTAAATTTCCTCAAAACGCCAATAGTTTCATCGACATTTATGCTGAATATTTATGTTGAATTTATTAAGTTTGATTTCACTTCTAGTTTTTTCTAATCCTCTGCCTTCTTAATTTCTGTTCGTTTATGTTTTCACTCCTTAATGTTTTCTTATATTATTTCACACATTCATATGGCATCTAGATAAAGATATATCAGGAATATGCATCACATCCATTATTATTATATTGTTGTTGTTGTTGTTGTTGTTATTTTTACTATTATCGGTGTTATTGTTGTTGTTGTGCATTTTGGTTAGTGCAATCCCTTACCAGATTGCTAAGTGCCACATTCTTTACAATTTCAAGACCCTTATAATTATTTATTTAGTCATATTCTTTAAGAATATATTTTATCTGTTGATATTTTTTTATCTGTGAAAAGGCATTTTATTTATTTGTGATATATGTCTGTCAATATGTCTGATAAAGTCCTAAAGAAAAGTGACATCATAGGGATCTGTTACTGGTTTATAGTGATTTTGTGGCAATAAAAATGAATATAATTTATTTATAATCGATATATACACTTTTTTATCGTGACTTTTAGCCGCAAGCAAGGTTAGCTAAATAAACTCCGAAGTCGCCTGGAGGCCGTGGTTGAAGCCAATGGCGATTTGATTAAATTAAAAAAATATTTGATTAAATTTCAAAATATTTTTGTGTAAGTTTTGATAAATAAAATGAGATTTTTGCGTAATTTAGATGACAGTTTATCCATCGCACCCTATATACGGGAGGTAGTGAAGGAGCAAAATATAACAAACATTTTCAGTACCGACTCATAATACAGAAAAGAGAATTTTTTTTTCAAATTCACAAAATCCACATATAAATAAATGAAAACTAGAATACTAAGTTCCAGTCCCAAGAGAGAAAAATATTTATTCTCAACACTTACGTTCATCGAAGCACTAAGCGGCAAACTGTATGATATTTGTTTTTTAAATATATTTGATTTGTTAAAAATATGATAGAAACAAGCAGATACATAATCAAATACTATTTTTAAATAGCGTCGATTTGAAGCAAGAGAGATGAGTGAAGTTGAGTGTCCAATTGAACACATTCCATAATTTTACGTACTTCACATTGCTTGCTTCCACTCTCTTCTTTCTCTGTGTAATTTCAATTCAAGGAAAATCTCAGGAACATTTACGACGTGTTTTATTGCGGCAGATACTTTCAATAAACTTTAGATCCATCGTCTTTTTATTTTTTCAAATGAAGAGATAATTTCACGTGATTTATGACATTACATTTTTTTTACTTAATGTCTTTTTTATTTTAATTTTGTTTTCGTCACAATCAATCAGAGATTCAGTCAACCGCAGTGAGTAAAAACTATACAGGTCGCAAAATAATGAATAAGTTTCAGGCGAAACGTGAACTCATTTTTAAACTAGGAAATCTATATTATTTACATTATTCGGACTATTGCCCTCATCTTTGTCGCCATATTTATCACAACGTTTCGGCCGTTGTACGCTCCGGCCTTCTTCAGGTGGTTGGAATGTCGAACTGAACCCTTTATTTCGCTCACTGGGGTAGACTGTTCTAGTTCCACGTGCCATGTTTGATGGATGTCAGTTATCAGTTATCTCCTATTAATTTCCCTCTGAAAGTTCTCCACTGCCTTAACCGAGTATTAAAATCACACTCTTTGGGTCCTGTCACTGGATCTAACCAACGCCTTTATCCACTGTGCCATGTGTCCTTGATTTCTGGGTATTATAAACCTAATGTCTTTGGCAACCATTTTTACCAGTGCTCATATTGCAATTTTTGCTGTTATCATTTCATGTTTTTACCAGAGTTCGTATTGCAACTTTGTTGTTATCATTGCTTTTCTTTGGCACTCCTTATTACTGGTTCCCATATTGTATTTATTTCTATGCTTGGTCGGCTTGGTGAGCGACAAAGATGAGGACAATAGTCCGAATAATGTAAATAATGTACATAGTACCTCATCTCAGAAATATAGACAGACTAGGAAATCTATGTACGGCAACTGTTTTTAGCAGAGCTTCTGCAGTTGGCAGATCAACTTAACGATTCAACTTTGATTTAATTTGATCGTCTCTTAAATATAAAAAGTTCTAGTAACACAATCGGAAGAGCAGCTGCTTTACATAGGCAGACTTCCCAAAGTAAAACTGATGTGAGTCAGAGTTTCATCTGGGACTTATTATTTTCGATTCTCACTATTTACTCACTACCGTAGATCAACGGTCTGAGTAGTTGCGAGGAAAAACAATAAAACTCAAGATTTAGAGAAATTCTTCAAAAATTAATAATCACTGACAACGTATCATCTAATAACTAAAATTAAGAAAATATTATAAAATTCGTCTCACATTATTCGGCTTTTCATAGTTTTCCTTTTTTTATACTTTCTATTTCCATGTTAGATTTTCCAGAATTATCTCTTACGATTTCCTTCGGCTTTGGTTTCTTTTTTTTTGTTTGTTGAATAACGTGTTTTTGAAAATGTAAGGCGTAATACCTTGCTATTTATTTAGAAAGTTGGTTCAATATATACTCCTGGGCATCCGATCAATTTCACACTCGTTCGACCTATGTAATTTTATCTGCCAAATGTCCTTCAAAGCGTTGTTTTGTCGATGATTCTCATTCGAATCGCTTCACTCGAAATATTTGATAGCAATCATGGCCATTATTTGTTGATACGGCCCATAAGAGGTGAGTGTGTGCAAGACCGTGAGCGCAGCTGCAAAAACATGTTTTACCCCAACATCAACATGGCTTCACACAGAGAGAGAGAGAGAGAGAGAGACGCGTTAACCTTCATTTGAGGCATTATGTAAACATTTAATGTTTAAATGAAGAATATCATGTAAAAAGAGGAAAAGGATATTAAAAATAAAAAAGAAGGGACAGAAGATGAGGAGTAGGTGGAAGAAAATTAGAAGGAAAATAAAATAGAAGAATAAAGGAATTACAGGTTTCGAGTGGGGCTTTTTTTGTGATTGCTTGCTCTATTTCATAAGGATGCTCCTGTTCATTTTGATGTCATAAAATTGTAAGATTGTGATATATCACAATCTTACAATTTTATGGCATCAAAATTGTTATGGGGTCCACCCCTTTTTCATACAAGTGGACTCTACCAGTATGTACTTGGACTGCTGCCGTTAAATACCCAGAGTCAGTCAGAGAGACAGAGACAGTGATTGTGATTGAGTTGGAGGTAGAGTAATAGTGTGAGGTAACCGCTTGTAGAAGTCAGAGTTACAAGCACGTAGACTCTAAGGAAGTCCTACTTCGAAACTGGATTTACCAGACTATATGTATATATTATTATTGCTACTAACCACGTTTCTGGATCTACTAACGGTATTACCAATTGTATTATTGTGTAAATACATTTATTCGTTATATTTCATTCCTGCGTTTGTCATTCATTGGAGACCGAATTTCATCTCGGAATCCACAACAAAAATGAACTTATCTGTTCATCCCGAGCGATGATCATCATTAACCACTTGCAGTTACCTAAAGTAATAAAGATAATAATATACACTGGCAAATGGTCATATAAGTGGTGCGAAGTATTGTTTAGGAAACCCCTCTATTCCTACATCAACTTGACGAGTCATCAATTCTACAGTGGTCAGAAGACCTCTGCAGAGATGTTGAGCCACGGTTATATGGTTTCGATAGCTCACCAGGCCTCCCTTATATTTTAAGTTGCAGTTTCTTATGTGCGAAAAGATCTCTCCACCATGTCTCATATATATTCGACTGGGCTCGTGTCAGATGAACTTGCTGGCCACACCAAATGTTGGAAGTTACTAAAATGGTCCTGAAACCAATTCTAGGCAACTTTGATTCGATGATACGGCACCTTATACTACTGGAATAACACATAGTTGTTGGGATACATGGAATCCATAAATGGGTGCAAACAGTCATGAATCGTAACGGTCTCTGGCTATTGAGGTGTTTAGGCGAATCAGCGAACCTAATGATGCCAGATGGACACAACCCACGCTATTATGGAACCATCACCAGCCTGCTCGGTTCCTCATTAACAACTGGGGTTAATAGCCTCATGGGGTTTGCGCCATATCCAAACTCTGCTATCAATCTGAAACTACTAGAACCCTGATGCAGCAGATCACGCTACACATTGCCAGTTCTACAGGGTCCAATTAACAACATGTCATGGTGTTAACAAGAGCAATCTGATGGGCCTTTAGCTCCATGGAAACTAAAGAACGCTGAACTGACCTGTTATATATTTTTGTGGTATCTCCCGCATTAAATAAATAAAAATGTGAATTGAGTTCATGTCGCTTGTTTCTTGTCATAGACACACCTCTGGTCGCAATCATTAAACATCTGTTTTTGACCACAGCCCGAATCACTATGGATGGTAATAAATTCTCTCATGAATTCTTGACACCTTAGATCGATGGATGTCAAATATCGTCACAATTTCAAAAAGGAAATGTTCCATCTGCGTGCCATCCACTATCATGCTACGTTGGAACGCAAATAATTCATATCAACTTGACATGAGTAACTTAGTTGGTATTCATGCTGACTCACCAGATGACAGAACACAACTACTATAACTCTGAGCATTACTATGACATGAACCTTCCGTGACATGTCAGTATATATATATATATATATATATATATATATATATATAATGAAATGGACAAAGTCCGCCAATTATTTTAAGACATTTTTATATTTATACATTCTTTTTTATAGATACAAATATTTAAGTAAATGCTCTGTTTATAACAAACAGTTTTAAATAACATTTACCGACCTGAATGTCCGAGAAATTTTCATAGAAAATATTCGTCCACCGACAGGAATCGAACCTGTATCTTATATGGAACCGTCATATAACCTGACCTGCCTTAACCGATTGAGCCACAGAGGATCGTTCGGTTAGCAAAGGTCGATTTTCTATTGACATTGTTGCTAATATCGGGACACCAGCGTTCACATCAGAAATGCGCAATAATTTTCCAAAATGACCATCCATCTAATGCCCCAAGCCATTCAAACAGATCTAACTGAACAAAGTTATCACGTTGCGTCTCCATAACATGACATCTGGATACTAATAACACTGAACCAGATCATAAAAGCTCAAACACAGACAAGACACTCGTATAACTGTTACTACATTAGACCTAGGCCTTTTAAAATTTTATCAGAATATCTACTACACTCGGCATCGTCCTTCAAAGTGTTGTAATTTCATTTTCTGTCTAGCTATCTATTTCATTTGATTCCCGCTGTTCCCAGATAAAGTTGTCGTAGATATCTAAGGGATGAATTCTTTCAGAGTTACACTCATCATTTGTTTTATCTGTCTGTTCAGTTGGCTAAGAAAAATCTACAGCTGCAACGATAAAGGAATTTTGAAATAGCATCCATTGAGTAAAACACTACCGCCTACAATTATATATATAACTTGAGGATGTTCACTCATATATTTAGATTAGAGTATCTATTGCAGGTTTATATACATATGTGAAGGTGTATGCATTGTAAAAACATAACATTACACATAAATAAACTGTCTGGATGTCCTTAAAGTAGGAACTATTCAAATAGCCGGAGATGATGAGAAAATTATAAAAAGCTGTAAATAAATTTGCATTCAACAGTATTATTATGAGTGGCATTCCAAACGGATTTTGGGAAGGTTTTTCACATCTGTTGCAGCATCTCAGATTGATAGCGATGCCCATATCAGAGACACATGGTTTTCGATATCAACTATAGAGAGTCTGGAAGCCGGTGGATGCTAAACGCTTTATGGATTGGCCTGTTTTATTTCACCCCCTTTTTAATTGTGATTCTCTGAGGAAGGTTATATATTCATGTTCTGCTTCCCATTTGATGATGGCTGAATGCGCAAGAGATGATAAATCATATAAGAGCACCAAGGAAACGGAAGTGTCCCTGAGACTTTCCATTCTATGCAGACCTGAAGACTAGGTTTAATCATCGTTTGATGTTACTTTTTCAGTGAAATTGAAAAAATGTGAAATGTTGGATATCTGATCTTATCAGAGAACAGAGAATTGTAAAATGAAGGTACCGCTTGTAGTCATCATCATCATGATTAAAAGTTGAAAAAATCGGGTATCCGAGAAAGATTTGTCAAAATCCCAAGAATACTGGGGAAACTTTAAAACTATTTAGGTCGCTTGTTGTCACTTGAACCAAGCAAAAGTAATTAGATATTTCACACAGATACAAAGGAATCTAAATATTCTGATTTATAAGATGATTATTTCACTATGAAAGGCTTGCACAGAAACTACAGAAATGCCTAAAAGAAGCAAGGATATCAAAAGTCATAACACAATACCGGTAAAGGTAATATCGGTAAGAAATGACATACCAACAAATTACATGCCTTTAAATAAGAAAATTATAATATAATTTTCTGATTATGTCTATTACTATTTAAAAATCAAAGTGTTCAATTCGAATAGCAGAAAGAATGCAGAAAAAGGAACTGAGAGAAACAAATTTTATATCATTATTGTAATAAGAAATAGAAGCAAAAAGCCAAAACATTGGCATGAATGGTGATGAAAAGATTTAGTGAATATGGATTTTAGAATGTTTAAATATACATAAAGTTGTGGAAATGATGTCATGCATTTAAATCAAACCACCGTAGAACAGCTGAATGCAAACAAGTTTTTCTTTATTCATTAATTGTAAAAACTAAAAAAAATATTTTCAGATATTAAAACTCTTATTCTCCCAGACTATATTGAAAAGAAAACGATGTAAGGACAATTTTCATTCTATGAAAAATAGAAGTTAAAATCAAAAATGCAAATTTTCAAATAGATAAAACAGCAAATTCCATAAAAATTGGAATGACATCTTAAATATTTTTTGTTGAAGATATTTTCAAACCCCGTCTGGAAAAGTGAATCCTTAGGACAAGCTAGGCTAATCAATAGTGATAATGATTATTCAGCTTAATGGGATGTTATTCTTCAAACCATCCATATCCTCTCTACTCACATAACCTGAATTTACTTTCAACACACACCAGTGCGGAGATTCTTCAACACACCACGCCACACTAATCAATTTCTCACCAATTAAGCAACGATTATTTTATTTACAGTATTTACATTATTTTATTATTGACAATATTAAATCTTTCATTATAGACATTCTTTTTTACTTAGTTCACATTCCTTTTTCTATTTATGATGTTCATTTAGTGTTACTATGATTGCTAAACTAACTTTGTGCTGATATAACCGAATTTTCCAGATATCCTAATCAAATGGTGTTTCGACGCCATACTCGGTAGCCAGTCATCCAAATTATATATAATACTGATGATTCGATTTGAGTTCGCAACCAAGTAACCACAACTTCAGCCTAGAATCCTTTGATCTCAGTTTTACTTAAATTGTTCACTGCCACAAGAAAAACTTGTGAAAGTAGGAGACTCTCAAAGATCATTTCAAAGTAAAATATTACAAACAAAATAGTACAATTTTAAATATTTCGAAACAAAAACTGAATCGAAAATGAAATCAAAATAAAATGTAAAATATTGGATTTGAGCCAAAGTTCGTAGCGTTTTCAATGGATGGTGCTTAAACAGGTGATTTCATTTTATTTCTGACATATATGTATATATTGATACATATACATATTCTGAAAGGTGACATTTCAACACATCATTCCATATGTTTCGTATGTGGCTTGTGAATTTTAAATGCTTTATGCTAAAAGTGAAAACGGAAGAAATGAGATGCATTTTCATCATTTGATGCTCTTTTCTTTTTGGAAAGAAAGAAAACTGTGTTCAAACAGCAAAAAGATATGTGCCTTTTATGGAGATGGTGTAATAGCTGAGATGACTGTAACTAGACCGCTCGGTTCAGAAATTGAAATTTTGATCTGGAAGACTAAGAAGGTCTGCTATTGTTGATGATGACCAAAACGAAATGCTGATCACGGAGCATCGCAGAGATAATTCACATATCTCGAAGAGATTTGAAAGTAGTTTGCTACGTGAATCGTACCACCATTAACCACTCCAAACACCGGTCTGCATCGATGAAAGTGTCCGGAATTGGCCAGTTTTAAGGGTGTCATCTTTCTTCAGGAAAACGCCGGACGACACAAATCTTTGCAGATCCTGCAGAAATTGCTACATCCACCGTATTCGTGAGTTTTATGCCCACTGGGTAACCTATCGCCTATCCCTAATAAATTGTCAAGTTTTTTGAATTCTCTTAGCCTTGTACATTCGAATTACTAATTATTTCGATTCCTACAAAACTGTGTTAATGAGAAAAGCTCAGATCTCTGGAAGTCTGTAAAAATAACTTAGACTAGTTCATCACCCATAAAGCTACCAAGTTCTGGGAAAATGGAACCATGAAGTGTAGTTGAATACAAATATCTAAATATTGCAAAATTCACTCAAAAAAGCCACGAATATTTTGTTTTAACCCAATAATTAATAAATATAAAAAGTATAAACACATTTTTAGGGAAAGGTAGGTAACTAGTTAAAAATAAGAAATCATAAAACATTTTTCGCTCGATTGTTAGATAATTTGAAATGCTAGGAATACATCGTTTGTTGTGTTAGACAAGTAATTTTTGAAAATTTCCCAAGCCAGCAGTTTTGAAAATAGTAGGCGGAGCTGCGTGCTGCGATAAGTGGTAAACGCACACGCACATACACACACACACACACACACACATACACACGCATAGGTGTGGGCATACGGCTTGTCGGCGTTGGAAGAAATATTGCTGGCTTTGGAATAGTTCCAAGTAATTCATGAAAGTTTGCGGCATTCCACTCTATGAATGTAGTAGAAAACGGTAAGCACTTCTCCCACAACTGCGAAAAAAAAAAAAAAAAAACAGAATGAGGTGTTGGGGAACAGAAAACAGGGGGTACTCTGAATTGTTGTGTTACATTTCACTCTCAGACCATAAATACTTTCTGTGAAATTTATATATAGCAACGTTGGTAATTAGTCATCACCACAATTAAAATAGTAATAAATTTAGAATAAAAGTTGTGTGTAAGTTGATTTTGTGGATGTATCTTTTCAGAGTAAACAGTATTATTTGAAATATTCGTAGGTGTTGACAGTTTTTGATAGAGAGAAAGTTTAGTAAATGTCATTATTCAAGGTTTTCAAGAGAAAGACGAAAGTAGATATGTAGTTTCGGTTGTCGGCAAGTCTTTTGATCTTCCATCTTTGGAGAAAAGGATTCATATGACAGAGAAGTGCCTATACGATCTAATTGATTACCTATGGGGTCTGTTTCAAAGCATCGTATTTATCTGTTTCTTAGTAAATACGAAATTGAAGCATTTTGAATTTGCTAAAAAAAACGATTGGTTTCCTTGCACTTTGTGATCTGTTTTTTTTTTTTTTTTTTTTTTTTACTACGTCTGCAGATATTATTTTGAATTATTTTTGCTGGTTATTTTCCTGTGACTGTCATTTACACACACATTTATATATGGGGATACTCTCCATGCCATTTTCATATCTATCTATCTATCTATCTATCTATCTATCTATCTATCTATCTATCTATTTCAAGCTGTTCTTATCTACCTATATATTTCAGTCTATTCATATCTATTTCAGTCTGTTTCCCCCCCTCTCTCTCTCTCTCTCTCTCTCTATATATATATATATATATATATATATATATATATATATATATATCTTTGTTGATATCTATTCATTCATTCACCGTGCATATCAGATTGAAACACTGAATCAATCTTTTCTCCGATATTTACTTTTTGCTTCCTCTTTTCCGTTTCCATCAAATATTCTTTGATATTTCTTTCTTGATTACATTTTTAGTTTAAATTATTCAATCATTTTTTAAAAATCTTATTAATGTTTCAGTCATTAACATTCGCCTTGTTTTTCTTTTTTCTGCCCAAATCCTTTGGCTAAAATCCCAATAAAGCATTATTCGTCGTCTAAGCCAATACTTTCAAACAATATGTTTATAATAATATTCTACATTTACTTGTGTAACATGGATATTGCGTGAAATAAACATGCCAACACTTGAACGCTACTCATTGTTGATGCCAGTTAAAAATATGCTTCTTACAATGACCTTCACATATTTTATCCTGATTTACCTGCGATTGAAATGTTCATTTTATCTTACCTAATTAAAATTAAATACCTTGAATTGATGACGAGACAATTATCAAGATCAATATTTTTCAAGTTAAGTGACAAGGTAAGGAAGATGTTGAAACAGTTAAATGTAATAGCCTCTTCTACAACTTTTCTCGCACTTCCCGTCAGCGCAACTCCTTTCCTATTACTTGCTTCCCTGATAACTATAAACATCAAAAAATTAAATATAACGTCAATCAACATCATCTGATGCCTTGATCTTGATCACCGTCCTTCTCTTTATGATTTCCTCAAACACCCCTCTTTACTCTTACTTTCACTGTCTGTAATCTCTTGTGTGCTAGTGACACTCCCGCCTTGCTTGGGAGGAAATGCTTAAAAAAAAGAAAGAAAGTGCATCGATTTTCTTACGAACCTCGTTGGCTCGATGGTCTCCAAACTCTTGTGAGCGAGCAAGACAGTTTTGTAGAGATAAAACTTGTAGTTAAATAAAGACATCAACAAAGGAAGTATTTAATGCTTACTTACCATTCACATGCGTGCATGTATATTCATTCCTTTACCTAGACTTGAGTAAAGTTCTAATACTACCCAACAAATAATTTGAGTGTGCATTGTTGGCATCATCAGTAGAAGCTAACAAATAACTGTGTACTTCCAAAATCACATAGACTTCTACATAGTACAACACATACATGTACACCCGCACATTAATGCATACGCACAACAATTTCTACATATATTTTGAAATTTGCATAAAAATTCACGCATACATGCAACATTCTCTTGCGTACACACGCGTATATAAACCAACAACAGGAATGGAAACAGTTAAAGTGAAAACATTGAATAAACAAATGCCTATCTTTATTTTCCTGATCATATGTAACGCCATTGAAGATATTTAACGCAAATTTAGCTGATCCGATACAAGACGGATCACAACAAATATATAAGCATGATGAATAGTGTGTGATGAATAGTGTGTGATCGAGCTCATCTTGTAGACAAGTGTAAGTTTGTTTCTCGCTGGGACCTTCTCCATGGTGGCCCCGTGACAGATACACAATTATTCATATGCACGCTTTCACATTTACATACAAAATTCAAGAAATTAGATACATGTATTTCAAAATGGATTTAATTAATGTTTATATGGGTGTGTGTATATATATATATATATATATATATATATATATATATATATATATATATATATATATAGTGAGAGAGAGAGAAAGTAAATAATATCTACGTACACGTACGTTTTCACATTCACAGTGATGTACACTTTCAGATATGTATCACACACAAACATATGTGTGCGTTTATGTGCGTGTGTGTGCATTTACATACACCTACTCATAGAAAGTGAAACCTTGTAAATTCTATCGATAAAAAGTGAATAAACAGATATACGTTTTGTATGTAAATATTCTGCCACTGGAAATTGTTTCTCTGTTTAGCACAGGTGATTGAAACTTGTATACTATGCACGTGAAATTTGGGATGTCTGGTTTGTATATCTCAGAATATATGAATACAATAAAAAAGAACGGATGTGTACAGAGAGAGTGGGTGTGTGTCGGTGTGAGAAAGGGAATGAAAGTGGAAGAAATCGAAAAAAGTGACGGGAAATATGATGAAGAAATTAAAGTAAAGAAAAACGTAAGAGGAGAAAAATAAGAAAGAGAGATAAATAGAGAGGAGATGGAGGAAAGCAAGTCAGGAGAAAGGGCGTGGGAAAGAAAAAATGTGGGAAAGAAACAGTGAAAAAAAAAAGAAAGAACGAGAAGCAGGGAAAGAAAGAGAGGGAAAATGTAAAAGAGAGCCGATGAATTACGCGAAGGAATGGTTGAAAAAAGAAAGAGAGGTAAAAAGAGGATCAAGTGGTAAAAAGAAAGATAGAAAGAAGGAAAACGTAAGAATAAACAAAAAATAATATTAGGAAAGACGATATAATACATGGGAAAGACGATGCTAAAACGCCAGCCGAACAGGAAATATTTGTTCGACTAATCATGCAATTTCTCTTGAGTTCGAGCCTGACTGGAGAGCCCATTCTTGAAACCTTGTAATAAACTAACTTGAAGAAATTTGCACTCCTGACGTAACAGTATCATCGTTGTTTTATTTTTCTGGGGTAACAATATATAATGGGTAGCGATTTTATTTTATTCTGTTTTTCTGAGATAACAGTATTATCCTGGGATAACAAAATGTATTATTCCACGAGTATACAATTATTTAAAAATGACAATATTATTTATTTTATTCTTGTGAGTTAATAATATTTATTTTATTCTTATGAGGTAGAAAAACGCATACTTCTGGGGTAAATTTATTATCAATATTTTATTCTCCTGAGATTTCAATATTATCTTCATTTTATTTCCCTAAGATCACAATATCGTCTTTATTTCATTGTTCCGATGTGACATTTGTTTTATTCTCCCACGATAACAATGTTACATTTATTTTATACTCTTGAAGAAGCAATGATAACTTTAATTCTCATGATGTAACAATGCTATCTTTATTTGATTCTTCTGAGATAGTTGTATATTTTCCAAGTGAAATGGTCAATTTCGAAGGTAGACAAAAGTTATTGACCAAACTGAACAATGCAATTTTATGTTACCTATTCAATTTTATGTCGGATTTATCCCCGAAACTACTTTTTAAAAAATATAGTGAGTTTTATGCCCACTGGGTAACCTATCCCCTATCACTAATAAATTGTCAAGTTTTTTGAATTCTCTTATACTTGTGTTTTGATTGGTCATTCTAGCTTATGTACGAAAGATCGTTAATTAATTTGAAACTTTTAAAACCATTTATTCTACATTCAACATCATCACTTGATAAGACACCGGAGGTGTTGAAACAAAATGGCTATTTTTGTAGTGATTTTATAATATATTTATGTTATAATTTTTAAATAAATAATCACATATATATATATATATATATATATATATATATATATATATATATATATATATATATATATAATATACTCTGCAGTCGATTTCGACGAATAAGGGTTGCCTTTGATGACTTTTAAGGCCAGCTTGAGACGCGCACAGAAACAGTGTTCACAGTTCTGCTGTGTATTACATCGATGCTCAATGCTTAGCCTCTCAAAAGTTGAATTGCAATTTATAAATACACTCCTCCACTTGACATGATCAGAAGCCACTTCCTGAGGTGACGACAGGGTGTCACGTAGAAATCAACTTTAACAGAGAATGGTCAGTTAAGAAGCAAGAATCATGATAGGAACAGGTGCACCAAATCATTCAAATGACATCAGCACGTAATTACAAGAGTGACTATATTCCTGTCCTTCGACTTGAGATGCATGCAGGTCGTTTTATGGTTTATGGATTGTTGGTAAAACGCATTTGTAGTTGAAACACTTTACAGAATGAGAGGCTGTTTCCATTTACTGAACCAACACGATGAGAACCAATCACTCGAGGCAAAAAATTGCATCCAACATAAGTATTAAAATCTCCCATGACGACAATTTTAGGATGATGATCAATATTTGAAATGGCATTTCTTAGCTGATCATAAAATTCCTCAGTTTCAGATTCAGGAATGCAATGTCGGGGCATAAAAACTCAAGGTTCAGTTATAATTCGATCAGTGACAAAGGTTCAGTTATAATTCGATCAGTGACGGACTTTGGAAGAGGTCATCTCTTCCAAAGTTCGTCACTGATCGAATTACCAAATTTAGATTTTATAAGCACAGAATCAGATTGGCGCCGTTCATCATTGTCCTTACCAGAATAGAAAATAGTGCCGCCTTCTCCAGTTTCCTCTATTTGAGAGGCACCAGGAAGGTGTGTTACACTAACAGTTAAGATGTCTATATTTTAGCTATATAGGGTGTTACAAATGATGGCAAGTCACTTTTCTGGATCCGTGAGGATTTTTATATTTCAGAATCCGTGAAAATTAAATAAATAAGTTTTTTCTTCATAAAGTTGCAATTTCTCATTTTTTTTTCGGTTAAAAAGAGAGAGAATTAAAAATTTTAGGTCGACTTTTAATAATCAAGTTCTATTATTTTAAAACCTTTACCCTACCTATTTGTAGCTTATGTTGGTTACTCACTGGTTGCTCTATAATCAATATCAAGAAGATGAGGCAATAATTAACCGGTGCTATAGGGCCCTTCACTTTTTGCTGGAACTGAAAACTAAACAGAAGACTAAATTTGTCATCTAAACCTCAATTTATGACAATGCTATTGAGCTGAGTTGTATCATTTGTCTGAAATTGTTACTGCTATTAATTTTCAAAATAAATGAAAAAAAACTTTTATCTTTTTTCGAAACATTATTTTCTAAAATCTGTATTAGTCATTTATGCAGAAAATGGTCTCATTTCAAAAATAAGTACTAACGAACAGCAAAATAATATAGAATCAGGAATCTTTAAAACTTAATGTCTAACTCGCTCCCTACACTTTTAATATTTGATTTAGCTTCCGACTTTTTATTTTGTGTCACCGTGCCAGCAAAATAATTCTTTCATGTGGAAATAATCTTTAAGAAAACTGTAAATTTCTTCCTGTTATTTCAGAAATAATAAAGCAGTAGATGCCGAAATATTATTTAGATAAAAATAAAAAAAATCGATTCGTATTGAATATAGATGGAATAGAGCGGAGGGAGTATCATGCTGTTTTGTATCTGTTTCCCAATAAACCAATTGTGTTGCATCTCTTATTGTTGCCGGTGAGATATAAGAACGATATCTGTTTTTGGATGCAACTCATTTTCTTCTTTTTTTTTTCTTCAACTCGTTCCCAACTATATAGTAATTTGTTAGGAATGTTATCACTCATTTGTATAAACTCATTTTAAATAATGACAGATATCTTGGATATTTTATACTTTATTAAATTTCTTCTCTATAAGAATCAGCACCTACTGTTTAATTTTATTACGCCTATCATATCGCTACATTTTTTTTCAGAATATCTATTTTTACGAAGTCTCATCGCGTTAAAACATCCAAACACTTGACACTATGCAGTTTGCTAGAAATTGATAGCGTTTTCTAATTTTGTAGCAGGTTGAATGAAATACATACATTTAGTTAGCAATCGACTCATTCAAATATTCGTAAAACTTTCATTTTCTTCACTGATTATGTACACTTTTGTAAATTCAACGATAATCCCTCACTAAAACATCAACTTGAATAAACATCAAGCTTCTGGAACTAATTACATTTGTAAAGCAAAATATAATTTTGTTGACCATCGCATGAATGGAAGATGACGTGATGTTTCACCTAAAAGTCTAACAAGTGCTTGCCACCCACACCTCGGCCTCTACATTGCAACCACTGAGGGGTGATGTTCATCCTGGAATAATTGCCTAAACTCTGAATCAACTTCAGCTTTTATTTTACATTTTGTAACAAGATAAATGAGTCTCCTTTGAGAATAGTACAAACATTGTAAGTTGCCTAAAAATAAAGCTACGATAAAAAAAAAAGTTAAATGAAACCCAGCTGATCAAGAAATGTGTGTCTGGAATATAAACATTCTCTCATAATCAGGAACTGGTATGCACATGAACTGATGGTGACACTATGAGTAAGTGTTGAATGCTGATGATTACATTGCTAGCACCTTGTGCTCCATCCTGTGCAACAAAGTGTAAGTTGATGGCTGACTCAACTTCTAAATAATCTCTGCATGTTCTATGTTTTATAGTTACTGTACAATCCTGGAAACTTCGTTATACCCAGTTAACTTGTAAATCTATTACATCCTACACAAATCCCAATTCGATTGACATGTAAATCCTTTGAGTTGAATATCTGTGATCAAAATGTAGTTGAATATTCGCTTGCTATTTGATTGATGGAAAGTTATAACAATTTATCATTTTTTTTATATTTGAAATATTGATGGATATATGAGTGATGGTATTCTCTGTGCCAACAAGAAAGCATTAGACAGTCATCAATGTGTTTCTTTATTTAAGTATTGTTTACTGACAGAAGTGACATATTTAAATCATTAGCATCAGTTCTCCTTTGAGAATTCGTAAGACACTAATCCAGACATCTGACATTTTGACATTGTCTTTGATGTGTGTGAAAATGAGAACGATTCTTTAAAAAATGTTATCTCTATAATTCACTTGCTTACATTAAAAGAAGTGAAACAAGTGAAATGAAACTTTATTGGAAAGACTGATTGCTGACAAAAACATGGTAAAACATGGTATGTGTGAAGAGACTAAAATAGGCTGAATTCAACTACATGTGGCACCTTGTCGTTGTGTAATCGTCAACATTATTATTAATATTAGAGATTATTAACAGTGAACTTGATCCTTATTAGGTGACTTTGATTATTAAATAAGTACATGCAAAACTATCAAATATAATGTAATGTTAAATGACATAATTTATGTGTGTTCATTTTGTGTTAAAAGCCATTAATCGTAATCTTATGATTATCCTTTCTATGCATTGCATTGGCATAATTACGAAAGGCTTTATATTGTGATAAAACTAATGTTATTATCTATAATCTTGAGAGGATTCATTAACATTCGTTCAGACAATTGAACATAATATTTGTGATATTAATATTATTACCACGACTCTGAAATAGTAACATAATTAATTATAGGGCACCCCAAAGTGTATAACGATCTAGTCTGGTTGACCATTAATACTGTGTAGTGAGTATGATCATCAATGTGTATCTCATATAAGATATCTTTATCTTAAATCCTGAGTTAAGCATGAGCCGATAAAAATTGTTGTCGCTTATCAGGGACTTTGAAGAATCGGTATGTAATGAAGGCCTTGAGTTTGTAATCAGTTGGTGAATATCCTATTTGAACTTGATAGTTTGAAGAGAGGAAATAAGTTTATGAAGTGAAACTAGTGACATAATTGAGTGTGGTAGGTATTAAAAGTTAAATATTGATCCTATCTGGTCTACTTTTTTGCAAAGAGAAAACTGGCCAAGACCCTAAAACATAGAAAAAACAATGGTGTTTTTCAAACTTTTGTCTACCATTGCTAAGACATAGAATTTACTCATTTGGAAAATCAAAGAACCAAACAGTTTTATGCATTAAATAATAAAATTTAAATGAATGAATATGTGGGGTGCTGAAAAGATCTTGGTCTAACCAAGAATTATATATCTGATCTTTTGTAATCATCATATATTTCAGAACAAAAGAGAAATGTGAAAATAACAAATAAACAATGCTCTGCTTAGACTAAGAAGCAAAATATATTAGTAAAAATTTCAAACTTCATCATGTAACAAACTAATCAAAGATTGGGAAAGCAAGGCAAGTTTCATTAAAAGTTGCTCTTAAGATGAACTGAAGTTTGAAAACAACTGAAGAATAGAGACAGTTTATTCAATACGGCAAGTCTCAAATAGTGAATTTATTTGTTTTCCTAATAAATCTGATCAAGATGCTTCTTTACTTGATGTGTTCCTTACCTCCTCTCCTAGCTTTTGTTGGGTATCACAAATGTATCCTCTTGGTAGTTTCTGTTGATATTTCTTTTGTGTTGTGTATTAGAAAGGAACCTCCTATTCACAATTTTTTTTTCTGTTACTAGAATACTGACTGGGATTCATTTTGTGACTTTCTTCGAGATGCCCCTATTGAGAATTGTCTCACAGATGTTTCTTCTCAGGTCATTCATGCTTTTTTTCATTCTCTGAAATACCAGATTAAACCACAATCTTCTCTTTGGTTCACACCAGCCTGTTCTGCCAGAGTGAATCATGTCTACCAGCATGATAGTTCCGATTAAAATTGTTATAAGTAGACAATTTATAACAATTGTAAACATTTCCTAAGTCTTTGTTTGTGGATAGAATGATACACCTCATATGGAATGAGACACGGCTTCTAACAAATTTGGCTCTCATGACTACTGGCGAGTGTAATAGTGTCTTAAATAAGATTAAGTCTTCTATCCCTCCTCACTTCATTTAATGTTAACTTCTATTGATAAACCAGAATGTTTTGCACATAAATTCTCCTCAAATTCTACATTTGATTAATCTGGAGTATCTTTGCCTAACTTTCCACTTAGAACTGAGTTCCTATTGAGTATACAACTCCATACATGGTTTTTGCTATAGTCTTTAAACTAGATCAACTCGAAGTATGTGGGCCTGATGGTATCTCTGTGATAATCCTTAAAAATGTACTCACAAACTAGCTCTTATTCTCTCTAAATTGTACAATAAGTATCTTGCTGCTTTTTGCTTTCCTGCCTGTTGGAAATCCTCTTTTATTGTTTACATCATTAAGAACTGAGGCAAACTGTCTGATCCTTCTAATTATTGGACTTTTAGTCTGTTACCACTATTTAGAGACTACAATAACCACTGGATTGATTAAACATCTCACTTTGCAAAATCTTCTTTCACATTTTTGAACTGATTCAGTCTTTTTTATCAAATTGTAAAATGAAAGTTATCTTAAATGGCAACTCTTCTAGATCTTTTTGCATAAATGCAGTTGTTCCCCCAGGTTCTATCCTTGGACATATGTTGTTTCTAATTTTCATAAATGACTTTCCTGATGTTATCAGTTCTCAACTCAGTATTTATGCTAATGACACAACTATTTATTCCTCTCTTAATAGTAAGTCTGATTGGTCCTATAAGGTCAAATTGGCAGCTGATTTCAAAAATATCTCTTGAAATAATGTACTGTGGCTTTAGGTAATGTCACATAATCAAATGATAATGAGTTTAATGACTGCATGATCATAACATTAACAGTATTAAAATTAATTTAATCCAATAAATACCTACTTTTAACCAATTAAGGTAATGATATGTTTATTAATTTATACTTTATTTATTATTACAGATCAATGATCCATTTGACTGGGGGATCCTGGTTTACTCCAAGTTATATTTCTTCTGCCTGTGTTTTTGTAATTACTTGGGATCAGTTGTGTAAGGAGGCGCTGAACAATGAAAAATCTGTTGCTGCCAGATTTCTGGAACGGTATGTGATCGACAGAAACAATTTTTCAGATTCCCATAATGAGAGTGCTTCTCTTCTTCACTAACAGGCAACACTGGGTGCTTGCGTTTGTAAATTGAGTCATGTCGTTTGTGAAGACTCCTGAAATTAACAAGAAAATAAGAAAAATGAAAACATTTTTAATTCTTATGAATGATGAAAAAATATGAAAATATGAAAATGACCTAATTTACTTTTTTTGTAAAATACATAAAAAAAACGAAAAGGTATTTACATAAAAATGGAGCTTCACATCAATAAATCCGGTAATAAGTATTTATATAAATAAATATGTAAATATTTATATAAATAAATGTCTTATATGATGATTTATGCACTTGTCAATTTGCAATGTTAAAATAGTAAAATATTGCAACAGCACCAAACAAGTATGCAAATTTTGTAGAAATTCTACAATTAACTAATTTTTGACTAGTAATTCTTTTATTTATATTTTAACTCTTATACCAGCAACCCAAGGTTATTAAGTAGCAACACTGATGAGAAATAAAGAATAAATATCCAAAAACATTCAATTCTTATTCTTTCTCCATGGAAAGCTTAGCCTTAACAGTAGGTCAAGACTATCAATTACAGAAACTCAAATATAGCTTTCATTTCCCCCTCCACTGAACATCCGATATTTTATCTATTTGTGACAAATTTGGCTTTTTCATTATTTTAAAGGACAAAATCTAATCAGCCATAAAGTCACAGAAATCATCCTGAAATAAAATATCATGAATTTTCGTGGGAATGAACATTTTTGTATTATGGAATACCAATCTCCCAGAAATCAAGATTGTAGGCTTGCCATGAAATTCATAATCATGTTTTTGTCTAGACTCAAACATCAATTACAGGTGGCATAACCACCAAAGGATGAAAACAGTGTACTCTTTGAAGTAAAATAAATGATTCTGTTAAAAAATTCATGAATGTTATTCAAGTAATAAGAAGAATATCATGGTAACAACAACAACAATAATAATAAAGATGAAAATGATCATTGTATAACTCTGAGTCTTATTTTTACTTACTTGAAATCTTTTCCCTTTAAGGTAGCAAATTTTTTGTGTTCATAGTCTTGAGTCAGCGTATGGTTACCAATAAGTGCTAAACTCCTTTCCGGCCAATATGGACCTGGCACATAAGCGCTTTTCTGATTGTCGCCATCATATGACCTGAGCAATTTTCGGTCAGCCGAATTCATGCTCAATTCAGGATAGTTGATCACACCTAGTGATGTCATGTCAGCTACTGGACAATACTTGAATGTTCTTCGTATTGGTTTATCCTTAAGTAAGCCTTTCATCCTATCTAGCTGACATGATGCACGTCGTCCTTGCATTTGTAGTTCAGTTTCTGTCAGTTGACGATGAAAACGCGTTCTTATATTTTTCACTACCACTTTGCTTTTCCAGTTTTCAGCCTCTTTTTCACGATTTTCTTTAATGATGGCCTCTTGGTCCCCTGGATTGTGAAGAATGTAGACTTTTTCATCAGGATCAGTGGTCGGGCAACTCCATAAGTTCATATCCAAATTTCGTTCAGACCAAGTAAATGCACAACGTTCTCTTGGATCTCTTCTCTCTAGCCTCAGAGTTTCTTCGTATGGCTTAAAGAATAAATAGAACTTTTAATTTACAATTCAAATTCTATTATAGTTACTGATAAAACACTTACTTTCTGGGATAAAGTTCTAAAATATTAGATAAACGATTTGGCTGAGTTTTCTTATATTTTCTCACATATATATATATATATATATATATATATATATATATATATATATATATATACACAGTGGGGGAAACAAATATTCGTACACATACAAATTTTTAATTTATTGTATTTCCAACTAATGAATAAATATACTTTTCATACCAACTTAATTATGATTATCTCAAATTCTCCTAATAATTTCTATCACTTGTATATCCTTGCTTGAACCAGCTTCTAATGCTCTGGATAGAATGGCTTGGGGATAGTGTTTGTGGCTCCTGGGGGCACAGTCCTATGGGTAAGGGAAACTCGGATGAATTCCACCATGGAATATGTGATCGAGCAGTGCTAAATCAAGTCTAATTCGTTACCTCTTTGTCACTGAGATCCATTGGTAAAGTTGGTATAACTTTTGCCTGATGTCATAACTGTCCAGGTTTCAATTCTCGGTAGTGGGTGTGCATTGCCAATGTGTCTAGTGCTTTCTGCATTCTGTTGAGGTTTCTTCTAGACTTGTTGAATTATTTACTTATGATTATCTCTCATCCTCCTAATAATCGCATATGATGTGTTTGTGTATTGTTATGATATCTTGAGGTATGAAACTGACAGTTACTATGTAGTGTCATGTTCTATATCCATACTATCTATATTTACAAATACTCTATCTTCTATATTGAGTACACTCTTCCCAACAAATATGGTATATATATATATATATATATATATATATATACATATATATATGTATGTGTCTATGTATGTATGCATATAAAGTATATTTAAACAGCAAGAATTCATTTAAACACGGTCTGTTAAATTCAAGCAACAACGGAATGTAAGAAAAAATCTTGTCTCTCTTGACATAAGAAGCTACATGAAAATACAAGTTATATAAATGGCTAAAATAAATTTGCCAGCAGTGCAATAGAGACTTTAAAAGTCTTTCTGTTTTTAAAAGTTATTACAGAATACATGAGTTGGCAGGTGGTAACAGATGCATAGTTTGGGGGCAGACACTTTTATACTTGTAATCAAGTAAACAGCTGCCATATTTATATATATATATATATATATATATATATATATATATATATATATATATATATATATGGAGAGAGAGAGAGAGAGATAAATAGATCGATAGATAAGGGGAGAGAGCTAGACAAACAGACTAGCTATTGAAGCCACTGGATTTAGAATAAGGATTTCCAAATTCCAGTTTACCTGAGATAATTCCTTGAGTCTGGCTGAACTGGGCTTTTTTGGGTGGACATAGTTGTCAACGGCAGATTTAAAACCTGGATACATCCATCCATTAGGGGTTGTCCATTTATCCTTTTTACAGATCTCCTCTTGCTTATATAGTTGTTCTAACTCCATTGGTGCAAATGTCATAGAGTGATGGAAGTCAGGACAATATGTGTACAGTGATTTTGGATCCTACCAAAAGAAAATTTTATAAATGTTTAAAAATAAATAAATTTTAAACTGAGTATAAACAACATTTTCTGAACATCAGGCTGCATCATGAATAAGGTCGCAAAGCTAAAAGAAAATTTGTAATAAGCATTGCATTTTATGTTTACCAAATAAAAGAAATTTCATAAAAATGTCTATTTTTACAGAATGGTTATATTTAATAATCTGAGATATAAAGTTGTCAAAAATGCATCTGTGTGCTGCAAATCAAGCCAAGTTTTCTTCAAAGGGTTTAACAGATCACTGGAAAAATTAAATTAGATGTTCTAAAATATCCCATCAGGAACCCCTGATGGAGTATGTTGAAACACACCAGTAATTTATGCAAAATAATTATTAAAATCAAGAATGATATTGATGTCATTAATTTTTTTTTATTTTAATGAATTATGGTCTCAAGTATCTTCATCTAGGCAGACATTTTACTTTAGTAAGTCTCATATAAATGTTTCCCACTACCAATCCTTGTCTTTATTCTGACATAAGCTGAGATGTTCACATGAAAATCAAGTTTCTGTTGATAACTTTTTGTCCCACCATTTTTGTATTGGTCAAGAAGATTTCCTTGTGTTCATATGTGCATAAGTCAGCATCATCTGCTATTGTAACATTAGGACATGTAAAATCATTATTACAAACAATTTTTAACATTTTTATTGTTAACTCATCATACTGGTTAACATCAATAATCAGAGCAACATAATACTGGACCTTTTTCTTACTTGCAAACTTCACAATAGTCACCCACTTCTGCACTTGAAGAGTATCCATATTCCAGTCTGTTTATTGCTTGATCACCAGCAGAATAATTATCTACATAAGATATGATATTCAAAGAAATAACATAATCTTCACTAACAGTTCCACCATTAATATTCTGTGTAGGATCTTCAACCAATTGCTTTGCTGTTTTAGGAGTTCACAGTACTTGGAGTCAATGTGGCAACTCCTGGGAAACTAGTAGTTATGTCTTCCATTGCAGCAGAAAACTCATCAATGTTATTGTTTATGATGATCTGTCATATCAGAAAGGAGGAACTCATACTCAGTGAAGATAATCCTGTCATAAATGACAGTTACCCGAAAACCTGACTGAATATTGGTAGGATTCATTGAGATAGTACTGAGACTGAAGAAAAGCTTTGCCTACTAATCAAGGAATTTCATAAACTATCATTATTTTCCCCTTGTTTTCTCTCATCCATGTGTCAAAAACCAAGTTACTATAACTCTTGAAAGCCCCTGAAAACAGCCACATCTTGTATGAACAATGAGGAGACAGTGACAACAATACCAGAAGACCATTTTTCTAGCATAATCAATGTGTCTCTCATGAGTGTCTAGAATTAACATCTTTCTGAAATGCAATTTACATGTGTCACAAAACATTTTAGAAAATTATTAAAATTTGTTGATAATTAAAACAGTTGAGAGTATAAGTGCTACTAAATGTTTTGTAATAGTAATATAAAGGCTTGGTTAAAAAGTTCCATCTGGCCCCTCTTGAAAAGTTCCAATTAATACTATGTATTAATATAATCAACACAAGTAGCACATACAAGCTTAAACAGAAAAGGCAAATCATTTAAAGTTCCATTTCAATTACTTTCTACTAAACAATCAACATGCAAAATTAAACATTCCACCTAGTTTATTTACTGTGAAAAATTAATATTTCCAACAAAGAGGAAAATTTTTTTAAGATGAGAATAATACACAAACCTTTTTTGGAAGATACACTTTTGTTGTGACTTGTGATACTAATATTATAGATTATAATGAAGTCGCTCACTAGATGTCAAAAAAAAAAAAAAATCCTAATCAGTTCTGTTTCCACTTAAACAGTAATGTTTCAAATAATCTACCCTTCCATATCACCCCTTTTCTCACCTATATGAGAAAAGTTACATGATTAATTGAAAATGCTCACCATTTGCCGCCGGAGTTCAAGTTTCTTCAGTTCGACTGTATTATACGTACTCATTCCATAGTTGTGAACTTCTTTCAATGGAAAAGGCAAACTGACTGTATTCTCTTGCTCCTTCATTGCTTTCAATTTACTACTTGCACTGTTCACTAAACTCTGAACAACAAACAAAAAATATCATCTACCAAATTGATAGGATAATTCATGCAATTATGTTAAAACTATATAGACATTAAAAATAGATGTTTTCTTCAGCAGTTCAATAAAAAAAACTATTGTTACAAGGAAATTCTTTAAAGCATCTCTACTTAATAAAGTTTCATAAAACCTGAAGGAATGACTTACGATATTATGAGCAATTAAATCAGCCGGTGCACTGTGCAGATTCCTTTTGAGTAACTGGACATATGGTTTATTGTAATGATCGATGCATTTTGATTTGTTGTCGTATTGATCAGTAATTGCTGTAGCCAGAGTATCCAGAAGTGATACTTGAGGTTTGTTGTCTTCCTGATATGTAGCAGAAGCTAAAAACAAAATTGGAGAAAAAGCATTAAATAGCAATAACAACAATTGTAACTGAAAAAATTGCCGAAGGAATCTATAAGCACTTAGAGGACTCACTTTTGAGGAATAGAATGGATGCCAAAAAGGAACAGGAAAGGGACAAGGGATCTACTATTCATTTATCAAAATATACTGAAAATAGAACTTAGTAGCACACCATGGATAGATGAGAAAAAGGCATATGATATGATCCTATAGTCATATATGATAGAAGAATCAAAGCTATTGAAAAAATTCAAGCAGGTTTCATAACACAATAGAAAATTAGAAGTTAGGATGAATTTGCGAAAAAGTTTCATTTGTGGAGTGCAAAATAAAAAGATGTCTACCAAAAACATTCTCTATCCATGTATATGTAATGTGTTTCGTCCTCTAGAAAGACTTCATCAGACTAAAGTAATATTTTTATTGAAGGAATTATATATGTGTAGGAGGGGGAAATATAAATGCGAGTGTTGGTTATAAATTTGAATGTTTTTTTGGACACACAGTCTATCTGATCTTTGTTTCTAGGCTTTTGTTTTTACCTTTATTGTTTTTAATTATCCCACATTGTGATAACAGAAGATCTGCCAGGAAATGTGAAATGTAAATTTACCAATCACTTCAATAAATTCTATACATTTTTGCATCAGTAGATTTCTCCCTCTTCTAATTAGTAGGATTTTAAATTAGAATAATATATATATATATATATATATATATATATATATATATATATGCTAGATTCAAGACTACTAAAATATTTCTTCTGAAAAGTGTATTAATTTTCATGTTTTCTGAGAAATATTTTTAATTGTAGTTCAAAATTATAGATGTATTTTTTAATGATTTTATCATATCATGTTACTTGTGACATGGTTATGCCAGAAAAAACAAACACCAATCCCTATTGAAATATTTGCTCTCTGAAGAAATCTAAAGGGACTTGAATTATCAGATAAAAAGACACTTGTAAAAAAATCAAGCAAAATTAAATTTAAAAATATTCAGAAGATGTATTCCTGTTGTCTTCAATCAGAAGAAGAAGGAGAATTTCTGCCAGTGTGTGTGTGTAGGGGGTACTTAAATGGTACAAAATAGCTTGCTTCCACTTGCAAAAAAAATGGAAGAGTGGCATTGTGTGATAAACTAGAGTCCAAATTGATATCCCTAAATTGTGTCCAAAACAACTTTAATTGTATCATCTTTAGCTGAAGTACGTGAAACCATTCCAATGATTCTCCTTTTTCTTTATGTACTGTGTCACATCAGGACATAGGTGATAAGTGCTCTCCACTATTTCCTGTCCCTTGCAGCTCTAAATAAATTATGTCTTTTCTTTATTTCTAAATTTCCACTATTCATTTTCTCAAGTTAGTTAAGTACGTTATACATTGTTTTCCTCTGTCCCTTTTACCTTCAGTCTGTCCTGTGAGTATCAGATCTTCCAAGACCTCCTTCCTCATTATGCGCCCCAGAAATTTCAACTGTGTCTTCCTGATGTTAAGTATGTTTTCTTTTTTTTCATTTTCTCTAAAACCTTGTCGTTGCTATGTTTTCTTTTTTTTCATTTTCTCTAAAACCTCATCATTGCTCACATGTTCAATCCATGGAATCCTCAGCATCTTTCTGTAGAATCACATTTCTGTTGCTATAAGTCTCTTCTTCATCCTTGAGGAAATTGTCCAGTAATCACTGCCATACAGTAAGACAGATCACATAACAGTTTAGCACTATTTCCTTTGTTTCTAACAAAGTTTTTTTTTCTATTTCTCAATATTCTGCTTAGCATTTGGAATGCATCTTTGGCTATCCCAATGCGTCTTCAGAATTTGGATGATGGGTTTTATTTATATGGCTCATTAGGCTGATTGTTCAATGGAGTTCATATTCATTTGCACCTGACTTCTTAAGTAGTTCTATGAAAATAGCTATACATAGGTCTTCTGGTATTTCACCACTGTTGTAGATTTTGTTAATTATTTTTGTAATTTTGTCTATGCCAAAATCATCCAAGTCTGCCAGAATCTCTAGTATGATTCCATTTGGCTTGTCGCTTTGTTTCTGTTCAATTTGGCCAGTGCTGCTTCCACTTTGGTTTTTAATATTTTCAGTCCATCAATATTTCTTTGTATTGCCAGTTGTTCTCTTTCATCATGGAAGAGTTCTCTGATATATTCGTGCCATCTCTGAAGTATTTTCTTGCTCTATCATCATCATTCTGTCCTTTTATGAATCCTGTTGATGAGCATTTCTTTTGTCCTGATAATTCTCTTATTATTACACATATCCGTGCTATCTGTGATACTTATTTCTTCTCTTTCTGTCCATTTTTTGTTGATCCATTCCTCTTTAGCCTGTCTTCATTTGTTCCTTATTTCTTTGTGTTGTGTCCTATATTCTGTTCCATGTCATGGCCTTGCTTTTTTTTCTTTTCATCATGTCAAGAATCTCATCTGCCATCTATTCATTTTTTTCTCCTTCATCTATTTTCCTTTGGGATGATCTTGTTTTCTGATGTCACTAGAGCTTTTCTTAGTGTGTCCCACTTTGAATTTCCATTTTCCTTTTGTCTCACGTATCTGTTTTTACATCGTCCATATATTTCTCCTTCAGATTCGCGCCTTTGCAATTTGGGTGCTACCTTAGGCCAATTCAATTTTCCATAGTTTCAAGTCTATATATAACTGGGAGGTGATCGCTTCCACAGACGGCACTCAGATAGGTTTTGCAATATATAACTACATTCCTGAATCTCTTGTTGATAGTTATGTAGTTGATGTATATTTTTGTTTCTACTCATGGTCTTCTCCATGTCTATATTTGTTTTGGGTGTTCTTGAAACCAGCCGTTGGCTACTACCTGATCATTTGCTGTACAACATTAGACCCATTTTCCCCCACATTTATTGCAGTTTCATAGTCTAAATTTGCCAGCTATTTCACCCATAAATTCCAAGGAAAATTACTCCCATGGAATGACAATCCTCATTTGAAAAGATTGATAGAAGAAACAAACAAACAGAAGAGAAAGAAAAATGGAAGGGGAATACTAAACAGTTAACAAAGAATATAGCTAATTAATGCTCAGAGAAACCAATATTTCCTGAAAATTAGAAACCAAATTAACAATGTGAGGCAGCATAGACTGAGTGTTGAAATATCCAGAAAAGCAGAAAATCTTGATAACATGATACAATCAAAACCAACACAGAAGAAATGTCATGGTCTAAAAATCATTTTGAGTCACATTTCAATCTCGATCATACTAAGCTGAAGAAGCCTGCAGAAAAAGTATACGTTTGATCATTACAAAATCTTTCTTCAAATGTAAACAATAACAAATCCAGTGATGAGGAAATAAAAAATTGCATAATTCTCCAACAGAAAATTGTATACCTGAATGTAGATCTTACAGCAGCATGTGAGTACATCAATAGAATCTATCTCTTCTTGTCCATTAGAAACTGACTTCGAAGCTTTGACTCAACTGAATGTCTAGATCAAATAAAGAAACTATATCGGGTCATGAAGTCGGCTATATCTGGCGGGACCCCAGTACCGAAACATTTTAAACTTCACCAGGGATACAACAGGGTGGTAATGAGAGTCTCAGTTTATTTAATCTTTTGCTATACTATGCCCTACACATATACAAGGATAGGTGTGAAGAGATGAGTACTGATCATTTAAGCATTCCATATCACATCTCAAATGAATCTGATAATAGAATACAGCATTCTAGCATTCCCTCCAGAGGCCACTTGAGGGAGGCCATGCTGATGACATAGGTATTCATATTTGGGATAAGAATGATCTTGAACAAAATATCAGCATCTTTTACCAAGTGTTTGAAGAAATAAGACTCAAGATAGACCTTTTCAAAACAGAAATTATGATCTGGAATTGGAATGAAAGCAGTGGTAGCACCAACCCTGAATCCCATAAAAATTTAGGATGTGTAACACTTCAAATACCACTTCAAATACATTATAAGTTATAACAAATTTAGTATAGGAGATAAGAAAATTGAACATAGAATAGACAAAACATTAATCTAAAATCTCATGTCATGTTTTTAAATAGCCTCATCAGATAGAGACTTCCTTACAAATGCCACACATGGCACCAAACTCTTTCAGAAATATCTAAACTCTCAGCTGTGTATAACTGCTTCCTTAAATCAATGATTAAAAATGGCTTCTAGCAAATGAAGCATGTCGGTCTTAGCAAGGACCATCCTTTTTTTAACCTTGTGGACAGGTGCTACACAATCACAAACAACTGTACCAAATAACAGAAATTATATCACTTGATGACTTTTAACAACAGCCACAGCTAAAATGGATAGCATACGTAACTCAAAGAAAAACTAATGACATAAGCAACATGTTAATGTTCCACAATACTTCAAACAACATTTTAAGAAGGAAGCCCTCATTAATACTGGAAAAAAAAAACAATAACAGTGAACCGAGAAACCTATTTTCCTGAAGACATTGTTTTAACTGAAAAAATTTATAAATTTCAACCAAAAGTAACACTGGCTGCTTGATCAGTGTATGCTGAATGTTTCCTTATAAGGAAAAGGTTAATATTACAATTACCATTGATAACTATGATATTTACAAATATACATTTAACTGATGTGTAAAAATGAAAGTTTTGGTATATTTTAGGCTCATGTTCAAGCAAGTTAATTAACAAACGAGCCATCTGTAATGAATCATGAAATATTGATTAATCTCTTAAAAATAATGTCTTAAACATTTATGATCACAGATTTGCATTGTGGAACTAAAACTATCAACTGGTTGCTGGTCAGTTCATCAACAGAACAATTCATCATCATGACAGAAAAAAAGAATAAAATCAAAAATGAGTTAATTTTCAGTAACTGAAAATTAAACTCATTTTTGATTTTATTCTTTTTTTCCAAGAAATATTCAAATTAAAAAAAAAATTAAAGTTAGTTTAACAGATTAACTGTTGGAATATTGTAGTTTGGAATAATATTTTTTACATGCTGGTTCAGGTGCATTTTCCTTTTTCGATAGTTTCTTCTGCCTAAAAATCCTCTTTCCCATACAAATCTTGCACTTCTACCTTGGTTGTTGCTGTTGTTGTTTACTAAGCTTATCTTAGTTTGGCACAAGTCCACAAATTAGGCAAAGAGTGAAGACTGGATTACTTTCTCCATTTTTGAAGTTGACAAATTGTTTTATTAACTTTGGCAATGAATTGTTCTCACACTGAACCACATGGGAGTTGCAAATTTAACACTTGTACATTCCCAAATGTTTGGAATATTCTGTTGCACAAATTTTAGGATTATATTAAAAATTTGCATTATTCTTCAAACGTTAACAAGATCCAAATAATTGGCTGTGCTGATAATTAAATGAAAGTTCATTATTATTTCATTTTCACAATTTCACATTTATCCTTATTTTCTTTTTTTAAAAAGTATTCTCCAAAAGTTTGAAGGGAATTGTCTAAAGGATGTTAATGAAGTAATAATAATTGGTATTAATTAATAGTTAATTTAAATCAAAGGACTTACCACCAGTTTTGAAGTGCTCTTCTTTGATGACAACACCAAACTCTTTGCTCAGGGAGCGTACCATGTTGGCATTGGGGAAAAATTTGTTGCGGATGGCATCAATTAACCTGGAGCATTTGCTAAGCTACATAGAAAAAGAAAACAACTTTTAGTAAGTATATTAATTGAAAAACTCTCTTTTGGTCCATCCCACTCTTCAAATTTCCTTCTTTCCTCTCCTATTGTTTTTAACTTTTAGATTTGGTAATTCAAACATTTTTATGAGTATTCTCTTAATTTGCATGGAAATGATTTGTACAACAAATCTAAATGAAATTTAATCTACATAAACAAATATTTAATAAATATTGAAAATTAACAATGACAGACACAATGACAATGAACACTTAAATTTCATCAACAGCAATTAAAAGAACTGCTCAGATTGTCATTATGTCTCTAAGATATAATATGGAAAGTTTTAAAGTGATTAGACAATTGTGTAGGTTTTTGATCCAATTTCAACAAAATAGTGACTTACAAACCTCATGTATTTGAATCAAGGCATCATAACAAGGGCGAGGTACCATGTCTCTAATGTAGATTAGTGGCTGTTGTACAATAGAGTCTAGCGATTCATGTAGTTTCACTTTCCTTAAGATGACATCAAAGGAAGCATAAAGTCGATCAGAACAAATGAGATCAGTGTTGAACAGTATTTTCACTTCTGTAATGAGAAAGAAGAAAAAAAAAAACAGAAAACTCAGTTAAGGTCAAAAAGCATTGTATAAATCAATAAGAGGCTTAATTTCAAAATGATTCATAAGGCTTTAGAATTTCTTGTAAATAAAATACTTTTCAACACAGAATCTTCACTCATTTTGCAGCTATTCTTACATTAAGCAATGTAGTAATAATCCTTTCATATATGAAATTTCAAAAAGTGTAAATTTTATAAAATATTTAGAGGAACAATGTTCAGTTGAGATTGAACATTAACAACTTGGAATTGATAGCAATAAGTAACTTTGTTTTGAATTTGGAAGAGACTGATGTGTTTGAAGGTAAATTCAAGTTTGAAATGATGAGTAAAGGTATTGATTTTATTTTTTTAATCATTAGTTAGTTAATAAATGTATGCTATTTATGAGAAGAAATCACTAGGAAAACATTTTTTACAATGTAATTATTGATTCAGGCTTTGTCTTTTATAGTTTTATAGCTAAAAATCAGTAACTACTTTATTATATTTCAAAGTATTCTTATTTTAAAAATCATGAATAAAATTGTTTCTTCATTTCCTAGAAGAAGAATTGATTGTTAGAAACAGACAACAAATTGCGATGTAGTAATTATTATGTAAGTAAGCAAGAAAAAGTAAACTTCTTGACTTCCTTGAAATCAAGGGTTTTATTTTCTTGCTTATAATAATTTCATTTAATTAATTACTAAATTTAAATAAAGTGATAATTTTGAGGGTATAGTCTACAAGTGAGGAATGCTTTCTTACCAGGGAGGTCAGTATCTCCAAATCGATCAATCAGAGTTTTGATGCCTTGGTTCTGTAGGCCTTCCACCACAAGAAGATGCATAGATTCATCAATTATATGGAATCCTGTGATTATATCAAGTAGACGGTCAAAGCGTTGGTGCCTATTAAGAAAAACAAAATCTTTTTTAGATAATGACCTCCAAAAAGGAAAAACATCTTTAGCATTCATCTTCAGTTTATGATTTATAATTAAGTTTTACCTTACATTATTCATACAGTTTTTACTAAATTTTAGTAAAATTATATTATGCTATGGGAAAACACCTAAAACTTATATAAAATTTTATTAAGAAGAAGAAAGATTGGAGAAAATATTAATATAAATATTGTGTCTACTTTTTATAGAATTGGAGATATTTATGTTTGAAAAGTTGTCTATAAAACAATGTGACAATATGAAGTTTGTGTGAAAAGTAAAGTGCAAACAAATGGAGCCACCCTTACACCTCTGCAACAACAGCATTAATATATGTGGAACTACTTTCCAAATAAATGTCATTTGAACGACTCAAACAGATGATAAACTTAAGAGCTAAGGATAATTCAATGAACTGGGAGCATTCAAAATCAATAGGTCAGTGAAGAAATTGATGGCAAGTGTGTTCTGGGAAACAGATGGTGTGCTGCTCATGGATTTCATAGTCAAGCAATTAATGCAGTCAGATAAAATCTTCATTATTTATTTATAAATTAATTTGTTTTAGAAAATTTATTGTAAAAAAAATAATTGGAAATATTTTTCAATTACACAAACTATCTTTATTTAAGTTTATGAAATCTCAAAAAAATATATTTTAGACACAAAAAATATTTATAGATCCATAAAATAAGTCTCTAGAGAAATTAAATCAGTTGAAATTTTTTTAACTGAAGAAAAGTAAAGTATAACAAAATTTAATTAAACAGATATTTTTGATAGAAAATTGTGTTCTTTTATTATGCTCAGAAATTATTTAATCAGCTTGTATGGAAGACAGTTCAGAAAATAAAATTATTACCTTATGATACACTTAGCACTTTTGAGTTTATGAGTTTGTATGAATAAAGGAATATTTTTTCCTCATTTGACCATTCATAATTCAACTGTCCCATGTGACTTGCATAAATTTAAACTGGCTGTCATCAATTATGGCATAATCTAATTTTGAAACTACAAAAACTATAAAAATTAGTTTAAGTATGCAAAAATATTTTATTCCTTTTTATGACTAGGGGCTATTTTTTGTGATTAAGATGAAAATTAAACTTCACAGAATATATTTAAATTAATTCCCTACTTTTAAAAAGGACAGTGAAGGTACATAAGATGCAGTAATGAAAAGTTCTCATCTTGACCCAGAAGACCTTTCAAAAATGATCTGATGTTTGATCAGACTTTGTGAAGTGAGTCAGATTGAGAATTTTTCAGCACCCCATTGTAGAAAGTAGCAAAATCTCTGCCATTGATAAAATTCTGTCTGCATTCAATTTTGTTCAAAAAATAATTTTGCAATTCTTCTTAAGCCTAATTATTCAACCCAATTATGTCTCCAGTGTTGAAAACAAAGTAGTTTTAGTGCTAATCTATATATTTACTATTTTAAACTGGATTTTAAAAAATTAATGATTATGTCTATTTATCTAAAAACATACCTGGTTGTAATTAGTGTGAGAAGAGTGGCAATAAGTATATTATCTGGAACATCATTCAGGCCAAGAGCTTGGCCATTTACTCGAGCAATTGTTATCAGAACATCTTCCAGGAATTTTTGCCTCCCAGCTCCTATTCTAAATACCATTCTTCCAAAAGGACACTGTAAAACAACAATGTAAAGATAAGAATCAAATTCTGCTGCTGAGTCTAAGAGAACAAAACAACAATAACAAACCCATGAAGAGCAGTTGTCATAAAGTTTAGTGCCCTATTTTTGCAGGCCATTCAAGGATGACTGTTAAACTTTATTTGGTTCAGCAAATATAAAATTAAATGACAGTGTTCACCAAGAAGCAATAACTAAATTATAAAACTGCCTAACATAAACAAATTTATGAAGATGCTCAAAATCAATTAAATTGAATGTCATATTTCCACAACTAAAATAAAGTAAAAATAAATCATCAGTCAGTCAAGTCATGTAAAGCAGTTTAAGAACTGATAATATGCAGCAGAATAAATTCCTTGTTAAAAGAAAAAAAAACTGCATGCATTGAAGAAAGGAGCCTAATGATTTTCTACTGATATAATTTGATGATTATGAATATGATCAGAAATTAATTTGACAAAATGAGCTTAAAAGTCTACTTTTAAGATATTCACATTATATTAATTTGGAAAAAACCTGTCACCTTTTTGACATGATCCTATTGAGGGTGTTTTTCAATACTTACAGTAAAATAAATATTAATTTTTATGTTCTGAGAATTTTTAATAGATTGCTTAATATCAGAATGGGTAAATTTTTATAATTTTCCTCCTTTTAAAATGATCAAGCTCATGTGAGACATTGTATGAATTAAAAATGAGAACTTCAGTAAATGAAGCAGCAAGAAATATTTGTTTTGTCTATGGGAATGAAGATTTAAGTTTCCAGACATCACTGATGATTTGATCACTTTTGATAGTGAAATTTCTGTCTTGAGCATGACCAAATTCTGTCAATATTGAGATCCTGCAAACTGTATTTGTGGGAAATTCTAAGCAAACTGAATGAGAATTAGCCAAACAGTTCCTTGCAAGTCATACATCGATTATAAAACATCTTCATGAACTTGGAAAAGTATCTAAAATTGGTCAATGGGTTTCTCATCATCTAACTGCTTCTCAGCTTCATTAAAGGGTTCATCTCTGTTAATCATTGAAGAGTAGACTTGCTAGCAAATATTTCCTGAGTATAATCATCACCATCAGCATCAGTCATTAAAATTGGATAATCATACCTAAAAAAAAACAACAATAGATAGCATACTGTAAAAAGAGAATCCATCCTAAAACCTGGGTCCCAGTCAGTTAAGTGCTGTACATGATACATGCTTGGGTGATCATGTCTCTTTCAATTCATGACTGACCAGGCAGAAGATTTTCCCACAGTAGGTTGCAGTTTCTTTTTGCAGTAGACTGGTTGCCAACCAAGATTATAGGACCCAGTCTGTCCTGCTATTTAACCCATAGCTGGTAGAGAAGAGATAGATTCATCTCTTTCCCAAGGGAATTTGCATAATGTAATGAACCCAAATGGAATCCAAATTCAACACTTTGAATTTTCATTTTGAGCTAATATCCATTATGCCACAGTGCACATCCAGGAATACATACAAAATCAGAACTACATATGAAAAGAAAATATTCTTGAAATATGAAAAAAGTCACCTTTCATGGTGTGCTAAACTGAAATGAAGCAGTTAATATAGGGAAGTGTTGTTATTAGCTGGAAGCAGTGGATAAAAATTGGCAGAAAAATTGCCCATCATTGGGTCATTGTAAAGGTGTATGAACCTTAAATGATAATGTAAGACCACATATTGCCTGAGTCACTCAGGAAAAGGTTATGGTACTATGAAAGTTCTATCTCATTCTCTTTACTCTCCTTTGTCTTGCTCAATATGTCTATAATATTTTCAGATTTATTAATTATGAAAAGGTTAAAACTAATAGTGAGTGTTTCTTTGCATTGAAACATGAAGAATTTACATCAAGTGATCAGCAATTTGTCCAATAGATGGGATTATGTTATCAATAATGAGGGGAAATATTATCTTGATTAAATATATTAAGTTTATTTTCCATCTTCAAATGCAACAAGTTTTCTTTTCCAATCTAGTACATAAATAAGACCCTCTGTGTCTTCTACTTATTAGTCATCTATCACTGATAGGCTATAAGAATGTTTGAGAGAATATATGTGCAATCCAATGTTATAAATACTGGTTGAGGCGACTGCAGTAAACAATGGCAGTTATTTCATTGTCAGTTATAAATGAAGGAGGTCACTTATCAAATTCATGATTTTGGTAGAAATTAGCTGAAAAGGAGAAGACACAATTTAAATAAGTTCATCAATAATAGAATTTCTTTCCTTCCCTCTCTTATTTCCTTCTACTTTCTATTATGTTTTTTTATTTGTTCTTCTCAAATTATGTATCTTTATTTTATTCTGCTTCTCAGTTCCAGTTCTCTTTCTTTTCTTCATTTTCAAGTTTTCTTTCTGTACTTCTTCTTTTGTTCCCCCTTGCTCAATTGTTCTTACCTTACCCTTCTTTTTTGTTGTTATGTTTTACTTGGCGTAAAACCTTGAATACTAAAACAAAGAACTATAAAACCTATACTTACATTGTACGTTGCAGTTATTGGTGCTCTTGGATTAGTTACCAAAGGAATGATTAATGGGTAAGTCAGTTTGATGGTAACATTTAACATAGCACAGGAATGGATATAATGACCAGGCTTAAAAGGTCCTATAAAGAAAAAATAAAAAAAATTGAAGAAATGAAGCTTAGGTTAGTGACCTTCATTATCGTGCATTTATAAAGTGGAGAAGAAATTCAGAAATCAAATATGAAAGCAGTCTTGTATATAAAATCCAAAATCTATAAGAGATATCTATTAGAATCTCCTCTAATGCTTCAAGCAAGCAAGGGATTACAGGGTGGAGAGGAATTAGGAACAGAAACATTAGTAATGAGTAGAAAAAGAAAAGAGCAATTAGAGGAGGTCTGTAGATAATGATTGACATTGCATTTAAACTTTTGCAGATTTAAGTTGGCTGGAAAGCATGGGGCAGGAAGAGAGTTCTACAGACAAGAAAAGAATCTGTCAGTACAGAAGTTATGGCTACATCTAACTAGCTCAACTGTAAATTGATGAAATCTCACTGCTAGTCTAATATTGCACTTATTCATACAGTCTAGGTACTATAGCAAAGAGTGATATTTATTCTGTACAATACAGCAATGTGGCACATGGCCGAAAGCAGGGATTGGGGAAAGGACAGTCTTCTTCTGTCTTAACTATAACTTAGCTAGCCGCAAACACTGACCCAATCGTACGAACAATATTCCTTACACCAAAACAACACATTCATACATACCTTTCTTACTACATTCACCATAATACCTCACTGTCTCTATGAAAATACTAACTAGTCCCCATATTTACAATTCATTGTCTGTGGTGGGGAGGGGAATAAAACAACAATTCTAAAAACTAGCCCCAATGAGTATTTACAAACAAAACTATTTACAAGAAACTAAAGAAAATAATATTAGTAATACCCCCCATCACTAAATGTGGCAGAAACATCAGTTCACTGGCCGAAATCAATGCAGGACTATAATAGTATAGGACATTCATTCATCCCTAGCACCCACACTGACATGCACTCATTCAGACACAACAACAAATACAAAAAAACACTCACGTGAAATGAAAGGCACCCCGCATCCACCAGCGAACGGACACCACTGAACACCTAGTGAGGGAGGGGATGGGGAATTAAACATAAAGAAAAATAGGAGCAGAAATAAAAGGGGGCCAATACCCTATCTAAGTTATCTGAAAAAGGAAACAAAAGAATCAAATTAAACCTAACCTAGCCTAGTTTCGGGATGGGTTGCACAAGTTCAACCCAGGAAAAGCAATATCCTGATGCCTAACCGGCATCAATGTGCCACTCAAGGTCAGCCCCTTTCACACGACACAAGTGAGCAGGACGCACCCACCTTTTGCTGAATTCTGATGAAGAGAGCCGCTGCTTTTCCGTCCTAATCTTGACTTTAAGCTGATGCTTAAAGTACAAGATCAGTTAGAATCCCTTGTGACGTGTCGTCCAAATCACGACTCTCATGACGACCAGCAAGCAGTGGAACACATATTGTTCAGCCTTCACCAGTGGCGGTGCCACATTGCTACAAATGGAAGAGGCCTCAAGGACAAAGAACTTTACCTGCAGCATGCAAACCATGAGGCCTTCAACAAACTTGCACAACAGCACTACCAGCCTGCAATGAAAGAAGGCGTGACCCAAGGTCTCGACCTCCCCACCACAGTTGGTAGTTTGGAGATTTCTCCAAGCCAGCTGAGCAAAGAGGACCCCACGAATCACCAGCCAGGTGAGCGAGCCTCCTTCTTCGTTAGACCGAGCTCGTCAATCAGCTCATCATGCATGCTAATTAACACTTGATATAATGCCCTACAAGACAATGCCTGAACGTTGGAGAGGCTATCCAATGCCCGTAAGAGGCGCTTCAGAGCAATACGACATTCATGATAGAAGGAGCATTCGGCTCAGGGTGCACACTTCTCAGGGATGGGAAGGGAAGTTCTTACGGGCGTCTTCCTTCCAGAAGGCACCCTCCTCATCCGGTTCGTGACACATTTGATCTAGAAAGCCGATGCGAAGCATAATATTGACGAATCTCAATGCTTGGCATGCCCAGACCGCCTTCAATGGATGAAGGCAACAGATCTCCCGAGTGACTCTGGCAGCCTTGCCTCCCCACAAGAAGGAGAACAAGAGCTTCACTAACGCCAGTAAAGTGTCATACGGAAGTGGAAGCACAGAGAGTCGGTAAAGGAGAATCAGGTAGATGTGTGAAACACATACTTCTGCCCTCCCCTTTAAGGAGATTCCTCCAAGACCACAAATTAATTGCAATCTCAGCCTCCCCTCACACCTCCAACCAATTTATTTCCAACTGGAGATCAGGACCGAACCAGACGCCGAGAATCTTGACCAGCCCATCTGTCCAGAAGAAAGGTCCAGGAAGAGAAACTCCCTTCCATGCACCCAACCACAAGCCAACAAACTTATCGTGGTTGATCTTGGCCCCTGTCACCATCTCATAACCACTGATATCTTTGCTGACTTTGTCAATCTCAGTCCTGCTTGACACAAGGACCGAAACATCATCATCATAGGTGGAATACCTGGCCGATGTGGTAGCACCGGGCAGGGCATTTCCGCATATGATCGGATTCACTTTTAACTTGCGAAGGAAAGGTTCCAACGCAAGAACGTAAAGCAAAGGCGAAAGCGGACAACTTTGATGAATGGAGCGAGACAATATGAAAGGCTCTGATCATACCCCATTCACCTCCACCAGCGCACCAGAAGTTGCATACAGAAGTCGGATGCAGGTGTGAAAGTATGGCCGAAAACCAACCGCCGAAAGAACAGCCTCCAGGAACCGATGGTCAACCCTATCGAAGGCTTTGTACTGATCTAAATTGATCAGCGTGGCTTCACTGTCAACTTGCTTGATGATCAGGCATACCATATGAAGGTTGTCCTGAATAGTCCTACCCTTCACAGCACAAGTCTGTTTGGAGCCAATCAGACTAGACAGGACAACCTGCAAACGGTTAGACAAGATCTTAGCCAAAATCTTTAACTCTGTGTTTAACATAGTTAAAGGGTGAAAGTTACCTAACCCATCCCCACCGTTTTTGTCCTTGCATAACAACTTGATCACACCACTGGTGAAGCATTGGGGTATAGACCCCTGCTTCATCCAGTTGCCGAAAATCAGTGCCAGCAGAGGAACAAAAACGGGTGATTGCCTCAAGTACACTTTGTATGGAAGACTATCTAATCCTGGAGATTTGTCCAGGACAACCTGTTTCAGCGCTTCCCAGATTTCTGACTCTGTAATGGGACCCTCGCACCTAGCCACTTCAGCTGCCTCAAGGCAAGCAAAGTCAGCTAAATAGGTGTCGAACTGAGCAGAGCTCAGACCAGGCTCCCTTGTGAAAACCTCCTGAAAGTAGTCACGAAAAGCCTCACATATGCCCTCGTTTGTTGTCATGGCCCGCTTATCCGGCAATGTGACGCATGCGATATGTCACTGTGATGCATTCTGAGCTTCCTCTGATCGCAATTCAGCGGCCATATTTGTTGCCTCAGAGGACGTTCTTTTTAACCTAGCCCTAACTACCAGAGTTTGATCCTTCTGGATAAGTAAGGAGGTCAACTCTGACTTAGCTAAAGCTACGTCCCCACTATCAGGGGATTTGACCACCCAATCAACTTTCTGCTCTAAAGCTGTTTGTGCTGCTAATCTATCTAGATTGAGCTGACGACTATAATCAGCAGCAAACATTCTGATTTGGGATTTTAAATTATCCCATCAGGCATTTCCCACAACCGCTCCCGTCAGTTCCCTCTGTATCATTAGTAGTAGCTGGTCCCGGAAATCTTGCTCACCAAATAATGATGAGTTTAATTTCCAGTAGCCAGCCATCCTAACCTTAGGCTTATCTAAGTTTACACGGACCCGGACAAGCCTATGATCCGAATAAACTATCTCATGGAAACTTGGACACCCTAAGAGCCCTACATCGACTCTCCTAACTAAAACTTGGTCTAGATAACTAGCTGAGCCACCACTATTAGTCCAAGTCCATACTATCTCCTGAGGGTGTTCATTCTGGTACTTATCGACAAGATCAAACCTGTCGATAAAGTCCCAAAATGGTTTCACGTCCCGGTTGTTAGTACCCGAATTTGTCCCTATATGATTTATATTGGGATCAAGGATAGCATTCCAATCACCCACTAAAACTACCCGATGTGATGTCGTCAAAAACAGCTCGATCTACCGAAACATAGCAGGCCGCTCAGAATGGACATTGGGTGCATAAATGAGACGAAGAGCCTTATCCTTTATGGTAACATCCAGCATGCAAAGTCTACCTGCCGGATCCACGAGGACAAGAACACATGCAGCCTTCAAAGACTTGCTCACCAGCCAAGAGACACCCCTCGAGCGTCCATCAAAACATGCTGAATAGAGGGAAAAACCCCTAGACAGAATGTTTTCATAGTCACGAGTAGAAAACCAGGTCTCCTGTACACGACATATATTCACCCCGAGACGCTGAAGGTCATGAGAGAGCATCGCCCTGTGAGACTCTGACCTCACGCCTCAGGCATTCACACTTGCCAAACAGAGAGCCATGATGAAAACCGATTAGGGTTGCTCTCCTGCATGGCCAGGGTCAGGACACCGACAGCCTCTTCCATTGAGCCAGTACTCATCTCAGTCCTGATGGAGCCATCAGGAGACAAGCTGCCAATGTCCAGGGGGAAGGTTAGCTTTAAAGCTCTATATAGGGAGGGGTGAACAAAAAGCGGGAGCCTCCCTGAACAAAATTGGTTTAATTTTTTCACATTTTCATTGTCAAAAATGGCAATAGGAGGCACCATGCCAAAGACCTGGTTTGCCTCCATTACCATGGCCCATACGTATTTACCAGGAGCCCCAGTTCTTATTGCAGTAAGGACCCTTTTAGCATTTGGAAAATTGCTGGGGTCCTCTACATCTAAGTTTTTAATTTCGTGAAATTTAATTAAGTGTTTGAGATCTTTAAAGTTTTTACACTGTGAAGCGAGCTTCTCTCCTTGTTCTTTAGATATGGTGCAAACTTTCTTGCCTGTATTGTATTTTGGTGCTTTCTTTTTGCACACATAGTTAACGCTATCAGTGGACGGACTTCTTTGCCTTTTTCTGATTTTTGTGGTGAACTGATGGGTGTTTGGACAGGAGAAGGTTTAGGAGTATGTGAAGTGGTAGGAATAGGATTATTTTGGGGCCTGGGAGACTTTTGGAGCGTAGTCATTTTAAATTGGGAAGGAGACGGAGATTTGGTCAAGGGAGGTGGTGTCATGAGTTTTTGCTTGTACAATGGGGATGAAGGAACAGAAGAAGAAGAGCCAGATAGTTTTTGCTGATGAAGGGTGTCATTCAATTTCTGCAGTTTTTCTTTTTTTTCAAAACTAAGTTCGTATCTCAGTTGCTGTTGTCGAAGGTTTCTGGCCGGAGAGTCACCCTTTGCGCTAGTAGAGGGAGTGGGACTGTTTGTGTCTTTCCCTGTTTGGGATGTGGAATGAGGTTCTGCTGCCTGGGTTTTCCCTTTTGCCCTGCCAACGACCTGACATTACCCCTCCTCCTTCTCCACAACTGCACTAGCAGTGGGCAAAGGCTTTTTTAAGTTTAATACAACCAACCTAGTCATCCATAACCACTATTCTCTTTCAACTAGCATCTTGCAAAAACCAACATCGTATATCACTTTAAATGTCCTTTGGGAGATTGCATCTCTGATAAAAATGTTAATACATATGTTGGTTTTACAACAATGACATTGATGAGAAAGCTTACATTTAAATGAACACTCATGTCCACATTCACAGTTTAGACAGATATTAGTCAAAAATACATCAGTGCTCCATCAAGATAATAATAAGCAAAAATTTTAAATTCTGGAAGCCCTTTATATAAGAGAATTGCAGCCCAAAATAAATAAAGGGAACTATGGTTATATCAACGAAGTTCTTAAATGTTCGTAGCAGCAAAATGTCATATAAAAATTAATAAATTGTAATACTAGAATTAAAGAATCTTTTAAAAAACTCACATAAATTACCTCCTCCCTAGCATAGAGGTTAAAAAAATATCTTGAATTTACAGTGTTACTGCATAACCCATTTTAGAATTTTTCTATCAATTTTCTACAGCCACCAAGAAATTAATTTGCCTGTCCTTCATCAACGGAGTGAGAAATAAACAGAGAAATGGGAATTACTCACAAACAGATGTTTTTGTGGACAGTGCATTTTCTGATGAATATCATATTATTAGCAAAAACCCAATCTCTGCTTGATTCGTTGCTGCACAAAACTTTTTATGAAAATAAATTTAAAATCATGAACAGTGTAAAAGCATTAGTCCAGTCTATTATTATTTTTAGTTAATATTTTTGTACTGTTTATATTGGTACCCATTGATTTGTCCTTGTTTTACTAACTGACCTATCTATTTTACATAAGAAGCACCCATAAACTCTTTCTTCTAATTATATATATATATATATATATATTTTGAATTCAGCCTGATATTTACATTTTATATATCAATAACCATTTTGATACCTACACCCACACACGTGCACACACACGCATACCATTTACCAGCCTGAATTTCTCGGACATTCAGGCTGGTAAATGTTGTTTAATACTGTTTATTATAAACAGAGCATTTACTTAATTATTTGTATCTATAAAAAGAATGTATAAACATAAAATGTTTTAAAATACATACATATATATATATATATATATATATATATAAAATAAAAATGAGTTAAGAAAGTTATGTAAAAAGTAAGACTTACCATTTTCTTTATTTGAATCAGAATTTACTTTCTTAACAAAGTTCATATTTTCAGCATTCTGCAGAGAAGCTAATGTAGGGCTGTTGTGAATAGGCAGTTCCTGGTAGCTGAATTTCTGACCCAAAGTGAAACCAGATAAATCAAAGTGAGCAACTCCAAAAGGATCCAAGGAATTTGCTGGAGGTGTTTTATAAGGGTTTATTTTTGTCTTTTTACCTAAAAATAAGATTATCTGCAATAGTTATTTTATAACATCCCTATGATAACTTGATGAAAAATCATTATTTACATATAATTACTGGTGAAATTACATAGAGCATACTTATCATAAATATGGTTTAAATAACTTTATCTTGCCATAACATGATCTATCTATCTATATATATATATATATATATATATATATATATATATATATATATATATATATATACAATAGACAGAGAGAGAGAGAATATAAAAATATTTATATCTACTTTGTTGTTCCTTTTTGATAATATCTATCTTTTGTAAAGACTATATACATGTAGAAATTTATACATGTGTATATGCATTCAGACTATAGATTAAATATTGATAGACACAGGCATATATATATTATAATTATTTTCTTTTTTAAAAATATGATTCCATCATGACGCAGAAATTTTTGTTTCAAAACTGAAACTAAAGTTGTAAATTTAATTATAAAAAGTAAACTTATAATCTAGAGTTTCATTCCATTGTCAAGTGATGATAGGAATAACTTTCTAAGAAATTATATATATATATATATATATATATATATATATATATATATACACACACATACAGAACTACAACATTTAGTTTTCTTGCCCTTTTCAACTGTGTGCACATGAAACTTTAAGTCACTGGAAAATAAAAAATTTAAATATCAGTTTTTGTATATTTTATTTTGTATATTGTTCTGTATATATATTTTGTGCTTTACATTGACCATTGTATTTTTATAGCATCTTCGTTATTTGTTTTATTAAATTATATATATATATATATATATATATATATATATGAATTTATCTGAAAAAAGCACACATATGTATATATATATATATATATATATATATATATAATATTATAAATTAATTGATTTAAAATATGTTTTTTTAGCTACACAGTTCTAACCATGTTTAAAAAATGGAAGTGAAAGCTCCGAATTTAATTTTGTAATTAAATTAAAGACATTAGTTCCATTTCATCCTCGAGCAAATTTTGGAGTAACTTTTAAAATTACTGGGTTTTAAAGACACAGCAAAAATCATAATTCACATTTCCAAGGATACAGAGAAATCCAATTCAACCAGACAAGGTGTGTCTGCATGTTCATTATTGCTGCATTTTGATGTATCAGTTATTAGTTACATTTCTGTCATGTCCTCTATTCAGAACAACCTATCACAAAAAAAAATAATCACAAACACTTCCAAAACCATTATGGATATACTCAAATCCTCAAACACTAATAACAGGCATTCATAAAATAAATTGTCAAATATATATATGCTTATATATTATTTTTATATTAGTTTATTACATATATAAGAGTATTATAAATTCATTTGCAATATGTTAGGTTCTCTTTATAACACTGGAGTTAATCAGCATCAAGTCAAGAATTAATGGATGAATGTGAACATTTAATTTTATTTGTTACTATTTACATATGTTTATATATATATATATATATATATATATATTTTAAGACATTTTCATGTTTAGCATTCTTTTTATAGATACAAATATTTAAGTAAATGCTCTGTTTATAATAAACAGTATTAAACAACATTTACTGGCCTGAATGTCTCAGAAATTTTCATAGAAAATATTCGTCCTACGACAGGATTTGAACCTGTATCCTATACTTAACCGTCATTTAGATTGATGTGCATTTACCAATTTGGCTACGAAGGAGCGTTTGGTTAGCAAGCTCGAATTTACTGTATTTAAACTCCAATCTTCCATGAATCTCTTACATACATTCATGTCTGCTCATGGAGTATCAAATCTAAACAAATGACGTCACACATTATGAAATGGAGAAAGTCCGACAATTATTTTAAGACATTTTTATGTTTATACATTCTTTTTATAGATACAAATATTTAAGTAAATTCTCTGTTTATAATAAACAGTATTAAACAACATTTACCGGCCTAAATGTCCGAGAAATTTTCATAGAAAATATTCGTCCTCCGACAGGATTTGAATCTGTATCCTATACGGAACCATCATTTAGCTTGACGTGCCTTTACCGATTTGGCCACGAAGGAGCGTTCGGTAGGCAAGGTCGAATTTACTGTATTTAAACTTCAATCTTCCATGAATCTCTCACGTACTCTCTCACGTAATCTCTCACATGTCTGCTCATGGCGTATCAAATGTAACTTTGTCTATTTCATAATGTGTGACGTCATTTGTTTACATTTGTTTATATATATATATATGCTTGTTCTTAGCTGGTGAACACTGCTAATGGAATGGCTATGTTTACATTGTAACAAGAAAACTGTTGTGATCAAGCTCAAACTTCAATCATGTGACTACAATAGTATCAACTATATGCACACATTAGTAGAAGGCAGTGTGACAAACCTAAAATATGTTATGGCAAATATGGGAATAAATTTTTACTATAGTATTAAATATATGTATTAAGAACTGTTTTCCTATTTGTTCTTTATCATATCATATATATGTATGTATGTATATGTATGTAAATGTATATATGTATATGTATGTATACATGTGTATACATACAAAAACATAATTATCTTTAATAATACACACTTGTTATTACACCAATATTGCTAAATTTCTCATCATTAAGGTCATCTCCAAAGAGCAATGGCGGAGGAATAGTTTTACTTGGTTTTTTGTCTCGATCGTGAATCTCAATAACCAGACCTGAACCAAGGAAGAATTCACGCAACTCCATTTGGTCTATATTGCCTGCAATTTAAAGAAAATAATAAATAGATCTTCTGAGGTTCATATTAACTGAAAGCCTTTACAAAATTGACCACACTTATAGTCTATTTATGAAATATGAATTTGCAACTGTCTGTTATCTCTTCTGTTTTAAGATTATAGGCAACCATTTAATAAACATTGCATTGATGTATTGAATATTATTGATGAGGGGTTAATTTAATTTTTCAGTTAAAAATAATATTAAAATTAAATCAGAGATAAAATATGAAGTTGAAATTGGATATAAATTGATTTTGATTCATTTTGAATAAGTAAATCAGAAAAAAATATTTTTAGGTATTTGATTCATGCATTATTGTAAAAATCAGATGAATTCTCAACTTGAAAATTTAGTGAACAATAAAGCAACTAACATAATATGCAACTGACCAGTCAATATAACATTGATGTCATTAAAATAGATCTGTCTTTGATGAGGTTTGCCAGGACTTTGATATGGTTCCTTGTGCATAAACTGATATTTCAGGTAGACAGGATGACATCTGAAAAATAAAAAAGTAAACAATATTTTATAAAGTTTGTTGTATTATAGACCCTTGTTGCTCATATGTTGTATTCTTCAATTGTAGATGTGAGTTTTCTTATATGTAATAAAAACCACAGCAATTTTTGATTCAGATTCTGGATACCTAATGTCCTCTTGTATAGCCAGCTTGACAGTGGACAAAGGGCTGTTGGACAGCCATGGTTCAGGTATAAAGACAGGCTAAAGAGTAACCTCTCAGCTGTCATTGTGCCTCATACTAATTTTGAGTGAGTTGCCTTGGATAGAAATAACTGGAAATATTTTTGACAGATTGGTATCAGAAATTTCAAAATCAGTCATGTTGACTGTCTAAGAGATGAAAGACAATGGCAAAAATATCAGCAAATATTCCTGTTGGTATGTCTCAAGATCTTCACTGTTGCACAATATGTGGACTTGTATGCAGGTCACTAGTGGAACTGAAGTGTCACATACAAAGATAAAAACTGAATGAGGCTGGTGGTTCCTTGTATATGGAAAATCAACAAGAGAGTCCATTATATATATATATATATTTATATATATATATATATATATATATATATATGCATGTGTGTATGTGTATGTGTGTATATATATATATATATATCATCATCATCATCCCCTTGACTTTTGAAATTGTAGGGCGGATCTGAATGCTGAAGCTACACTAACTCTTTTCTACAACAGTCTATCAACAGCAGTCATCAGCAATTCTGGTACAATTCTGGTGTGTGTATATATATATATATATATATATATATATATATATAAAATCCTAAATTACCTCATATGTGGAATAGCCTATTTTGGCAGACAAAGATATCGGTCGTCTGTCTTATCAACCCCAGTGTGTACTGAGTCTAAAAATAAATTTAAAATATATAGATAACGCTTCAAATATCAACAGTGTAACTAATTCTAATTTCTATATTTTAAATCTACCCTTCTATAACCTCATTACACTATATTTATAAATTTTACCCTACTTTAATATCTCCCCAAATCTCTTTCCATTCATCCCTTACTGTTTTATCTATTTTATCTATATATTTTAAATTTATTTTTTGACTCCTTTTTTCTCCTATTTTAAATTAATATTTCATTCTTCATATAACCCCAAATTAATGTCATAAGGTTAATATTTGGGTTTTATTTTATAAAAATTCTTCCCTTTAAGACAAATACCTTCCACCCTCTCTTGACCCCTCTCTTGTGCCTTCCAATTGACTGAAACATTGAAATGGATAAATTCTATTAGTTTTTTGACAGGTTGACTTTTTTTTAGCTTTCACAGTTAAATTCTACTTCTTTCCCCCCTCCCCCTATTTGTAAAGACACAAACTCAGTCCACACTGGGGTTGATAAGACAGATGACCGATATCTTCATCAGTTGAAATAGGCTATTTTCCCATGTGAGGTAATTTTGGATTTTATTGCTCTGTATTAATAAATACATTGAGCTCTTTTTGTGGATTAGTTTTAGTATTTTATATTACTAGGATCCACTTGGATTATATACCAATGGATTAGTTACCATTACTATATATATATATATATATATATATATATATAGAGAGAGAGAGAGAGAATATATTAAAATATAATCTAAATATTTTAAATAAAAAAAAACAATGCTGATAGTAAGCTTTGTATGTATGGCTATAGAAGTTTGGTTAAAGATCAATGAAACTTATTATGGATCATTTGTTATTATTTTATATGTTGGACAATTTTCCTGGTTTTGAAGTAAGAATTTAAATATAGATTGTCCAATGTCTTTTCTTCACACATCCTGTTGTCCTTTTAAATCTTAATGCATTGTATGTATGTATATTGCAGGAGAAATGCATTGAGCAGAGGATGGAGAAAGTTATTGTTGATCTAATGCTTTTTGATACAGTGAATGGAAGATTCTGAAGAATTTTGATGTCTTGATAAGTTGTCACTCTTCTTAGAGGTTTCCTTACCAAATGAAAGCATGTTTCAATACAGGTAGGAAGCTCTCATGTTGAAAACGGTTTTAAGCAAGAGGATATAGCAGGACAAGGCCTGTTCCCATTGAACTTTGCTATGGTTTTCTTGATGAGATAAAAGTTGCTCACATTGGGTCTATGTCAAATATTGAACAGATATTAGGATGTTGAATATAAAGCATTTATTTTCATCACTAATACACAATTTCCTGTATGCTGAGAATTGTGATCTTGCTGCTCCTTACCAGAGCGATATGCAACATCTTATGGATTATTTCTCAACATCATGCAGGGCAATTATCTTAAAAAAGACCATTGTAAGTATCAACCTACGTCAGATAGTCTACACTGAGCCAAACATCTTTGTGTATGACCAGAAATTGCAGGCTGTGAAAAAGTTTGTGTATTTTGGCAGAACTGTAAATATGAAACTCTTGATTCCTCTGAATGAAGAGGCTAGTAATGCATTTGGAAAACAGAATGGATGTCTATGGTCTCAGCATGGAATTTCAATTAAAGTTTACTATATTTGTGTTGTGTCTTCATTGTTGCATGCATGTAAGACATAGGTGACTTACTAGAGACATCTGAAAAGGTTGGACTGCTTTCATCAACGGTGTCTTTGCCATATATAGTGGTAAATGTACATGAGTGATATTGATATCTTTGATAAGTCTACTAATATAGTCTCTGTTATTTCAGTACTGATTATAATGAATGGTCATGTGGTCAATTGTAGCCTTAAGAATGTTCTGTATCGTGAGTTATTTAAGGGAGAAATATTAATGCATAAACCAGAATGTATGATGATAAAAGAGAATTTGAAAAGAAATGTGTCAAACATGAAAAACTCAAGAAAGATGTTCACAAAGGTCTTGATGTTAATCTCCCTGAGCATATTGGCACAGAGTCTGATCTAATATATTACATATTAGATCAATAAATGTGGTCATGTATGTCTAAGATGAGCAGGATTCAAAAATCATTAAAGAAACTACATACAGAGAGAAATCATTTACTACATACTATATGACATTTCTACTTGCAGCAAGTGTGGAAATAAATGTGTTTCAGTCATATGCAAATTCATCAAAACAACACTAACTGCAAGAGACACCCAACCAAACAATGTAAAAAGGACTCAGTGCTGCCATTATTTGAGAATCAATCAAGTGACAGTATTATGCAAAATCAAGTCACAGCCCTCACTATGTATGTGTATATGTACACATATTCCTCATGCACCTAAAAAGTTACTCCCAGTAATACAAAGATAATGGTGTGAATGGGGTTGTATATTGGAATTAATTCCTTGTCCAGTAAGGCTGGGCATGTGCAAGACTGTTAAAACTATAATGAACAATGGTGTAAAAGGGGATTGGTCTCCTTCAATTTGATCACTTGCCTGGTATGGGAAAACATTAACAATAGGCATCACCAGACTATCATCCAGCAACTGTTCGCATTAAACAAAAAATATTTTCATGGAATGCCAGAACACTAAATCAATGTGGCTTGCTAGAGAATATAAAACAGGAAATGGATAGATTAGATGTCAATATTTTAGGTATATGTGAAAGAAGGTGAGCAAACAATGGAAATTTCATTAATGACAAACACAGCGTCATATATGCAGGTGGAGAGAAAAAGGTGGAGAGACTGATATTAGACCGAGACATGAAGTAATATGTTCTGGGATATTAACAACTATCTTGTAAAATTCTTGCTGTTAAACTGAAAGGGAATCATTTTAACATACCAATCATAGTTATATATGCACCAACAGCACAAAGTATGGAAGAATAAATTGAAAAGTTTTACTCTACACTAGACAACACCAAGGTTCAATGCAAATTAGAGGATATTACAATCATCATGGGAGATCTGAATGCCAAAGTAGAGAAGGAGAGAGATGAAATAGTTGGAAAATTTGGACCAGAAACTCATAACGAACATGGAGAAAAATGGGTTCAAGAGAGGTGAATGATCAGGTAGTAGCCAACACCTGGTTTAAAGAACACCCTAGATGTATATAAACATTGAGAAGTCCAGGAGGAGAAACAACCAATTCGACAACATAACAATCAATAAGAGATTCAGGAATGCAATTTTACACCGCAAAACATTTCCAAGTGCCAAATGCGGGAGCAACCACCTTCCAGTGATACGTAAACTTAGAGTGAAATTATGGAAATTGAAGAGTGCCAAGACAGCACCCAAATTACAATATGATGGATTCTTGAATTATCCAAATTTATACAGTATACAGACAAATCAAATACAAGGAATTAAATGAGAATAGAAATTCAAAGTGAGACACATTAAGAGAAGCTTTAGTAACATCAGCAATTGAGATCATCCCAAAGAAAACTAGACAAACACAAAAAGAATGGATAACAGATGAAATTCTCAACACAATGAAAAGGAGACAGGAAAGTATGGCATAGAATATAGGACTCTGCACAAAGAAATTAGGAACAAATGCAGGTAGACAAAATAGAAATAACTCAATGAAAAGTGAACTGAAATAGAAAGAATGAATATTGCATAAAAACATAAGAGAATTATCAGGATAAAAGACATGCTCATCAACAGAATGCATAAAATTCAAGGATGGGACACTGATATTAGAGAAAGAAAAATACTTCAAAGATGAAATGAATACATTGGAGAACTCTTCCACAATGAAAGTGAACAAAATCAGAAGGAATTGTAATAGAAATGCTGGTAGCTTTAGATGATTTAGATATCAACAAAATTAAAGACATAATTAATGAAATATAGAACCGAAAGACCTCAGCACATCTATTTTATAGTGATGCCTAAGGAGCCAGTTACTAATGAATGTGAACTCTATTTGACAATCAGCCTAAGGAGCAAAATAAAACAAAACTTATCATCCCACTTTTGATAAATAGATTGTGCAGTAGAATTAGATCAGAAATAGGACAAGAACAAAGTGGTTTTGTTAAAAACACTGGAACAAGAAAGGCAATATTTATGCTAAAAATGATATCAGAAAGAGCAATGAAGATGCAAAAAATGTATACCTATGTTTTATAGATTATGCAAAGTTGTTTGAGTACAACACAAAGAAATCTTTGAACTGCTAGATAAGCTTGATTTAATTCAGAAGGCTATTAGAAGAATCCATAAATTATACTGGGAGCAAACCACCTGCAACCAGATAGAAAATGAATTCAGTAAATATTAAAATAGAAAGGGGTATAAGACAAGGATGTGTCTTCTCATCATTATTCAACTTTTACAGTAAAACAATCCTGAGGGAATTAGAAGTCCTAGCAGGATTCATTATTGGCAGCCACAATCTTAACAATGTAAGATATACAGCTGACACAGTGTTGATAGCAGAGGCATAGAATGGAAGCTACAGGATGTTCTACAGATAGGAATAAAGGAATGCGAGAAGAAAGGACTAAACATCGATTATAGGAAGAAAGAATGTATGATTGTATGATTGAAATAACCCAAAATGCAAATTACAAATTGGTAAAACCAAAATCATGCAAATACAAAAATTTAAATATCTAGGAAGTGGTTTACTAGAGGATGGAAAAGTGCAACATTGGAATCCGAAGGTGCATTGAGATAGCAATAGACACCTTCCAAAAGCTAAGCAAAGTATTAAGAAAGAGGAAAATTTTATAAAAAGCAAAGAAAAGAGTACTGAACTGTTATGTAATATCAATTTTCCTATATGGCAGTTAAAGCTGGGCAGTCTCCTCACAGATGAAGAAAAGAGTTGAGGCAACAGAAATGTGGTTCTACAGAATGATGCAGGGACTGAACATGTGATCAACAATGAAGTTTTAGAGTAAATGGAAGCACAAAGGATGTTTATATGTAGCATCAGAAAGAGGCAGATGAAATTTCTTGGGCAGACAATGAGGAAAGAGGACTTAGAAAATTTGACACTCACAGGACATGTCGAAGGCAAGACAGACATAGGAAATCTGTGCATAAGCACCTAACAAACTTGTATAAATAGTTGGTAAAACAGGGATTAGGAGTGATAGCAAAAAGACAAAGTGTGACAGTATGATCGCCCATGTCCAGAAGAGACATGGCAAATAGATGAAGACTTGAAATTGCTCACATCATCATAAACAAAAATTCACTATATTTGATATAATGTAAACATTTCAAACTTAAATTGACATGAGCCACACTTATGATGATAAAATGTCAGATTAGAATAAAATAATGGTATCTTTTTGTATATTTCGGGTTTCTGTAAATTAATTGTATGTGTGTTGGGGGGCAGTGTTTGAAAATGAGAAGAGTTTTTCATCTTGTGAGTTAAGCAAATGATTTTAAGTTAAAGCTCTCATTTTTATTTCCTAAGAATTTAACAGCCTTTCTTTCTGAAACGAATTCTGCTGAGTGAAGAAACAGCAAGGCCACTTTAAATTTGTCAAATTATTTCTTAGTTTAGTTATTTGCCAACACACATATGTGCATACACACACACACAGGCACATATGCAGATTAATGAATATTGCTTATAAAAAAAATAAAACATATTTTCTTATTCACAAGCCTTTATTGAGAACTTTTTTCTTAACTTCATTAGAATTTTTCTTCAATTTCCCTTTTCATTTTTGTTTTAAATCTCAAAAATCTTGTTTCTTTCATGTTTTAAAAAGTATTCCTCAAAACAAACAATCTTTTGAATATTTTATGATTTTAAATGCGAATTTATAAATTTGATATTCTTCTTGTCTTTTATTCTTCCATTTTTATTTAAATGATAACTGGGAAAAATATTTGAAAAAAAAGAACAAATCTATCCAATAGCAAAGAGAAAACCTACTTGGCTCTAAGTTGTGAGTAATCAAAATTGTTCTCTTCACTGCAGTCTGGCATGTCTTTAACACAGTGGACAGTGATAATCATTGGGTTGAGAGTTCTTTTCTGTTGTTCAGACAGTAGACTCTTATTAAGAGTTACACTGGCCAACAGGTCCACCAGGAATTCTGCTGGCTTCTCCAATCTTCTGGTGATAGTATGCATGTCTGAATAAAATAAAATCATCAGGCTTGCTCTTAAAACAGTTGAGTTTTCATTTTAATTTAGGCAAATGTTTTGGATGAACTGATATCACTAACAAAAGAATTACAAATACATAGCAGACATTAATATTAAGGTAAACAGAACTAGAAAAATTTTGCTTAACATCTCATTAGGATTAGCTTCCTAACTATTGTATGTTACTAATTTGATTTTTAAACCATTACTTAAAACTGAATGACAAAAGGCAAAATGATCCTGTTATGCATTTCAGCCTTCAAAAGGACTTCTTCAGACTAAATAATCTATCTATCTATCTATCTATCTACTAAATAACATATATAGAGAGGAATATAAATATGATGCAAAATGGTTATCAATAAAATATGAAGTAATTCTTTGCAAGATAGACACATACCTGAAAAGAAGTATCGTAACTTGAGTGAAACTTTTGCAATTGGAATTTCTTTTTGAACTGAAGCTATTGAAATCAAAAAGAAAAACAAATTTTTTAGCAAATCAAGAATCTCTAAAAAAAATTAATGGGAATTAACAATTAAATGTAAGATTACATAAAAATACAGGAGGTAGGTATTTTCAGTTTTACTTGTCATATTAAGAAACAAATAAATTGCAACTCACTTTTTTTATTATGACTTGGCTGCACATCTGTTTTTATCAATGAAATAGTAGAAAATTTTCGCTTGCTACTGTCAAGTTGCACTTCGCTGAAATATAACACTTGATTTAATATATGGCCTTTTTATTAGCAAACATCATCCAATCAAATAGTTGACATTCATTTTATTGACATCAAACTGCTATGTTGGACTTTTGAAATATTTTAACTAAGTTTTCTAAATTTATTCTGAATATGTACACAATGCACTGAAATATTTATATTTTGATATATTATTATATATTATAACATTTTTACTAATTGACTATTTTCAGTGATGTTGAGTTTAACATAAATGTTTCTGTTAAAAAATTCTATTCTAAGATTTAAAACCCAATTTACATACATTAACTATTCATAAATCCAAATGATTTTCAACTAATCTTTGATCATTATTGCTTTTTAAGCCAGTTTCTTTTCAGTCTCAAGCCAATAAGCAGTCTTCTCTTATTGCTGCTCCTGTCTCTTTGTTATTGTTAGTATACCTGGTTCCACTGTTAGTTAAAATCTGTGCTTCTGGCAGCAACTTTTTATAGTGAATATCTTTGGAAATCTTTGGCTTGTAAGACTAGAATTAATGGAAAGCAAGTATATGCACTCAATTCAAACATAGACGCAATGATAAGTGTCATTATAAAATACAAACCTTTCATTTGATGAAATGTTCAATGAACTTTCATCTTTCAATTTTGAAGAGGTTTGACCATCTGAAATATGAAGAAATATGAAAAATATTTTCATATGAAATTCATAATCATTAAAAAGAAAAGAGTTCTTCAAAGAAAAACAATTTGGATATAAAAAGTCAGATTTGTAGTCATATCAAATTATCTGATTTATTTTTATGATGTGATCACCACCCTTACATTTTAGCCTATAGGATTTTACAAGCTAGTGTTAGTAAACACATAGGTTAGATAAGGAATTGACATATGGGTTGAGGTCTATTCAGCATAAATCACAAATATGTTTTCCCATGCTGTAATCATCTCAAGTAGTTGGGTATGAGTTCAGTTGTGCCATGCCGTATAGAGCATGGATGTGCATTGATAAAAATAATCATAACTCGAACACGTGTGTAGTTATGAATAAGGGATTGTCATGGTGTATATTTATTGATAAAAGCGCATGCGTGTTTGTATATATAAAAAGCAGATTGACGTTCCAGGAATCCGGAACGAAAGAGTAGGCAATATCATTACATCCCCCTTTCTCTGAAACAGATCGTAATACTAGGTCTCTAAAACAAAACAAACATAACAAATAAACAGAAGGCTAGTTCAGGGTAGACTACCTGAACAGCTACAGCAAAGCAGGGGATTATTCTTCCCCATTAAGTGCTTGCTGTGAGGTTATGAGAATGTGTTCATCATAAGTTCATCTTTGATGGCGGTCGCACCATCCTACCACTACAGGTACGCTTTTGAGGGTCATTTGGCATGTTTGGGATCGCACACACAGGTGTATCCACAAAAGTCACACATTTGTATGAAGCTGTTTTCAAGACGTCTTGTGACAGTTCTGGGTCAGGCGTCACTGGGATACTCCTAATGTGTTGTTGCTTTCTTTGCAGCACATACCCATTGACATTCTCCAGGAGATATGAGCGGTGACCATCTGCCTGGAATACTAGTTGCTGGGTCCCAGCTTCCAGACATAGGGTTTTGTACCCTTACCCTTTGGCCATGGTACAGGGGTGGTAGTTCCTCCTTGAGTGCATGTCAAAGTACCTCTTTTGGTTTTGTTGACGTTGTTGAATTGCGCTATATATCTGATTCTGATCTTGGTGATCATTTCTGATTTTGGTAATCAGTGGAAATTGGATACATCTACCCATGAGTAGTTGTGATGCTTGAAATTGGAGTACAGTGCCAGTGCAGCAGCACAATTTCAGGTGTTGTTCCCAACTGCTTGGCTTTCTTGAGGATGTTCTTGACAGTTCTTATCTGCTGTTCTATGAAGCCATTTCCCTGTGGTCTCCGAGGTGAAGTGGTTCACAGTAGAGGTGACTTGAAAAGTGTGGTCCATTATCACTGACTACCTTTGATGGTATCCCAAACTCTGCAAAGACTTGGCATGTGATGTTTACTATAACACTGCTTGGTGAGTGAGCAGGTAGGTGTTTGACTACAGGGTACTTGGAGTAATAGTCGGCTATGATCAACCATTGACTTCCATGGAGATCAAACAGGTCTGTGCCAACTATGTCCCATGGTTTTGTTGGGATGTCGTGTTGCATAAGGGGCTCTTGCATTTGGGATGACTGATGCTGTTGGCAGATGCTGCATGACTTTGTGAACTGTTCGATGTCTCTGTTTATGTTTACCCAATAAACAGTGTCCTTGGTGAGGAGTTTTGTTTTCTCTTGTCCTAAGTGAGCAGTATGAAGCTGTTTTAGGAGGTTTTCTTGAAGTATCTGGGGAATGACGATTTGTTGTCCTTTGAGGATAAGACCATCATCAATTGAGAGCTGGTCTCTTAGACCTCAGAACACTCTGATGTCAGTAGGCAGCTGCTTGATTGTCTCTGGCCATTCAGTGATGATGGTCTCTCGCAGCTGGTTAAGCAAAGGATCCGCTGTTGTACAGTTTCTCAGTTGTTCAATGCGATCAGTGGAGAAACGGACAGTATCAACCCAGACATCAAACTCGATAGGTTCCAAATTACTGGGTGATGGTAGGCGTGATAGTCCATCAGCCAAGATGTTGTCAGATCCCTTGTTGTAGGTGAGCCTGAAGTTGTATCCCTGGAGTTCTATGAGCATCCGTTGCAGGCGTGCCAGGGCTGAGGTGAGAGGTTTGTCGATAATCATTGTAAGGGATTTATGGTCGGTGATGACTTGGAAATTGTGGCCATAAAAGTATGTGTGGAATCTCTGTACGCCAAATACGATGGCCAGTAGCTCATGCTCAATACATGCATATCTTTGTTCCGTTTGTGTTAAGCTCTTGCTAGCATATGTGACAGGCGATAGATTGCCATCTGCATTCGGTTGTAGCAGAGCTGCACCTATTCCCCGTATACTTGCATCACAATGCATGTAAATTGGGTGTTTGTGGTCAAAATAGTGGAGCAGAGACATTTCAGATACTTTGCTCTTTAGATCTTTGAAAACTTTCTGGTGATGTGGTTCCCATTGAAAATCAGAGTCCTTATGAAACAGGTCACGCAACACAGTAGTTTTGGAGCTGAAGTCCTTGATGAAGTGAGATAGGTATGTCATCACACCTAAAAACTGTTGCAATTCTGTTTTGTTACGTGGTTCTGACATCTCCTGTAGGTCACATACTTTTGTTGGGTCAGGTTTCAACCCGGTATGTGTATACAGGTTTCCAAAGAAGGAGATTTGTCGGCGTTTAATCTTGCATTTCTCCGAGTTGAGGGTAAAGCCCTCTTCAGTAGCGACCTCCATAAAGCGCTTTAAGTTTTGTCGTGTTCATGTTCTGTTGATCCATATATGGTGATATCGTCAGCTATACAGGCTCCAGTGCACTTCTCGAGTATCCTGTCCATCTCAAGTTGGTAAATGTCCTGACTTACACTCAGACCAAATGGAAGTCGTTCAAAACAGTACCTCCCAAATGGCGTTTGGAAAGTTGTTAGTGGCTGGCTTTCACGATCGAGCTTTATGGACCAGTATCCAGACTTAGCATCCAATTTTGAGAAGAATTTTGCTCCTGCAAATTGATGGTTGAATCTGGTGGTATGGCCATATGAGAGCTTTGTTTAATGCTCGTGGGTCTAGGCAAACTCTTATTTTGTTGTCACGTTTGGTGACATATGTAAGAGAGCTTACCCAGTTTGTAGGTTCTTCAATATGGCGAATGACTCCTTGTGACTCCAAATTGTCGAGCTCAGCTTTGATTTTGTCGCGCATGGCTATAGGCGTCCTTCTTGATGGATCTATGTGACATGGCACATTGGGGTTAACAGCAAGCTTGTGAGTCCTCCGAAATTCACCAATACGGTCGAATCTGTCAGGGTAGAGGTGCATTAGGTCAGCTACACTGTTGATGGGCTGGTGCTGGACTGAGATAGCACAGCTCATTGTCACTACTTTAAGTGCTACTGATGTTGGCAGGCCCAATATGGCTGCTCCTGGAACATCAACTACGTAGAATTGGGTATCCAGCCATGGAGAGTTCTTGTATTTGCACCTAATATTTGTGGTGCCATAACAGTTTATCTTTGTATTGTTGTAGGCTGTTAGTAGGTATTGTGTTGAGGTGAGTGATCCTGGTATTGGATTTCCAGCTTTGTCTATACTGGTGGGGTATATCTTGCGGAATATGCGGATAGGCAGTGTGCTTGCTTGTGCCCCAGTATCTACCTTCAAGTTGAAAGTATGAGTGCCTGGGTTGTCCATCAACTTGATGTTTAAATCAACAAATGCCTCATTTCGAGGGCCTTTCAAATTTGATGATTTTCCACTGTTGGTTTCGATGGAGCTAAAGGTGAGGTTTTCCATCACTGTATCTATGTCGGCCATGGCTTGGTTGTTATGTTTTGCGACGCTGTCGATTTTCCTGCCAAACTCCTGTTGTGGGTGTCTCAACTGGTTACGACCGTTAGACCAGGTTTTCCCTTGTCGTCTCTTGGTCTTGTGTTTCCCTGAGATGCAGACTGTAGCCCAGTGGCCTACTTTGCCACATGTGTTGCATGTGTCGTTCTTGGCACAGCAGTGTTCTTTGCCAAAACGGTGGTTGCATCCGCAATTTTTGCAGACCTGTCCATATTTTCTGTCACTCCCTTGCTGTTGGTGTGTACCACGGTTTATTGTGGCTATCTGTGGTGATCCCTGCAGCTGGTAGAGTTGGCAGACATATATTGCTGATGTGAATGGGCTAATTTAACAGCCTCTTCAATTTTGTAACCCTTTGGTTTGTTCAATAGTTCCTTTTGTAGTCCGGGTATGGGTGTGCTGTCAATTAGTAACTCAGCGAGGCGTTCGTTTACTTTGTCGGCAGTGAAGTCGCATTTCTTTGTTAGCAGTTGACATATGTTAACGAAGATCTCCCTTGTTTCAGTTGGCTTTTGTTAGTATTTGCTGAGTTCGAGTCTACAGACACTGTGGTTGGTTGCTGGTTCAAGCTGCTCCATGAAGGCAGAGAATATTTTTTGTGGGTCCTTGCGGTCATCATCTGTCATGGACCAACTGTTGTATTGGCGTAGGCCTTCTTCGCCGACTGCCAGGAGAATTAGCGGCACCTTGTCTTCGTGTTTTGTTGCCTTGACGGTGAAGTAAAGCTCCATACATTGCTGAAATAGTTTGAACGATTCAGCGATGTTTGGCGACCCCCAGTCGAGACTAGGTACTTGTATTGACACTGTAGCCATGATATCTGCCTGTTAGTAGCGGTTATGTTGTGAGCCCGGCATGGCGTGAGTGAGTGAGAATTTGTGTAGCGTGGACGATTAAAGAAAATAATGTACTGCACTTTGTACTCACTGTTTTATTTTGGTGCTGTGATTTCGTAGGGCTGTTTAGCGTATTATCCAGTCTCGCTGCCACCATGTCATGCCGTGTAGTGCATGGATGTGTATTGATAAAAATAATCATAACTCGAACACGTGTGTAGTTATGAATAAGGGATTGTCATGGCGTATATTTATTGATAAAAGAGCATGCATGTTTGTATATATAAAAAGCAGATTGACGAAATCTGGAACGAAAGAGTAGGTACAAGTTGGTCCGTAAAAGATAAACACTTTTACAGATAAGGTAACTAGTTAGGAAAACATTAAAACATTAGAGATTGGGTCAAGACAAGAAGAAACGTTAGAAAGTAAAGGAAGAAAGACAGAAGTCAATGAAGGAGGAATTCAAGAATGGAAAGGTAGAATGAGACAATATATATATATATATAGGTGTAATGACAAAAGTATGCAGGTATAGGCTTTAAGAAAGATTTATTCAACTGAGAATACAAAGTTTGCATATAGTGTCTTTTATAGTCCCAGTAAACAGAAATACCTTTCTCAGAGAGGAGAGTAACAAAACAAGGGGAGACCACTCTTGGTCATTCATAACATTCTCCCCCATTTTGTTTTAGTTGTACGGGATGAATTCATTCCATTTTGCCAGCATTCTGCGGGTTCTGCTTGAATGTCTTGGTAAGTCACCATTCTGGGTTTCTGGACCCGAAAACCTGCTGTGATTGGCTTTCTCCCTTTGTCCCATGTTGAAAAAACATCTTGTGCATGTGGACTGCTGTGATTCTGATTCTGAATCAGTTTGGGGATGGGCTCACTTCTGAGCTATCAAGCAATCATTCACTACTGGCTCCCACCGGGCCCTCTGGAACTCCTGAGTAGAACAGGGAAAAATCCTCTGCTGATTAGCTTTCACAATGCTGAAATTAATATATCTACCAGAACTGCCGGTGTCAATTAGTGCATCAGTAGCAATGCCATTAACTGTAATCTGCATTATGCTTTTTGAAAGGCAGTCAGGAGAAGCAGCTGTTATGGTGGCTACAATAAAAGAGGTAGTAGAAGTCTTATTTTTAGTGGAGGTGAGCTAAGAAACTTTTAACAAATGTCTAGACTTCCCACATTTGTGACACCTAACATCGCTAGCTGGACAAGAGGACCAAAGGTGTTGACCGAGTCTACAAAAGTAACATTTACAACCTGTGACAGCAGCAGTGGTAGGTAGTCCCAAAGGGTTTACAGTATATGGAATTTTCTGATTAGAAAGAGAAATCACAAAGGTGGGGACTCGGCAAATCATGTATGTAAGAAGAGGAGGGTAAATGTGAATAGTGAACATTTCGAGCAGCACTGACAGTATCAGTCAGTAGAACACAGTCTGTTTTTGGGCTACCTCAAATGTATAGGCCTGCTTGTAAGCTGTTTTTAAATTCAGATTGGTATTTTCGAGAAGTCTTTGCCTTAACTGGACATTCTGTAGACCATAGATAAAAACGTCCAGAATATGTTCATCTTGAATTTCCTCAGCATTCATTGGCTGGAAATTACAGTCATTGCTTAGGGTTCTTAATTCTTGTAAGTACTGTTCCAGTGATTCACCATTTAGTTGGCATCAGGTAGCCAGTTTATGTCATGAGAAGATTTCATTCTTTGGTTTCCAGTAAGTAGCTTATAGTATGTCCATAGCCTCCTCATAAGTGGGACAGTCTAAGATTATTTCATGTACTGTGATATATAATTAGTTAAGAGTCCAAGCTTGTTCAATGGCCAATGTGGAGTTTCTTCATGTACTGCTCATAAGAAGTTTTTGAATGTGTCCAGCACTTTTCAGAGTCTGTACTATCAGGTTCTACGTCAAACCGCTGTGGGTGCATTGTTCCGTAATGGAGAAATTCTTAGTTGAATAAATTGTAATGATAAAATACACAGGTGTAGGCTTTAAGAAAGCTTTATTCAGCTGAGAATACAAGGCTCGTGTATAGTGTCCTTTTATAGTCCCAGTAAACAGAAATAACTCTTTCAAAGTGGAAAGTAACAAAACAAGGGGAGACTACTCTTGATTATTCATAAAAATAGGTATATACAAAAATCTATCAATAGGCTAATCATTTTTGCTTATTAGCACAATCAAACTGCTATACAATTCACCTAGTGAGGAACAAACTTATATATAATTGATTTGGATACACATTTGTAGAATTTTTCAATTGCTGGTATTTGAACATGTGATTTCATTTCACATGTGTCTGAAATTTATGGCATATATGCATATTCCGAAAGGTAAGGTTTCAATGCATTATTTTATAAGATTCCTGTGTGGATTATAAATTTTAAATTTTTTTATGTTAAAAGTGAAAATGAAGGAAATCAGATGAATTTCTTTCATTTGATGCACTTTTATTTCCAGGATGAAAAAAATGCTGTACACAGATCAAAAAAAAAAAGAAAAAAAAGAAAAATAGGAAAGTGCTTTTTATGGGGATGGTACTATAGCTGAGAGTACTGTTTGTAAGTGGTTCTCTAGGTTCAGAAATGGAAATTTTGATCTTTAAGATCTTTAACTTTCTGGTAGTCTTGCAGTCATGTTATAAACATGTGTATGGTAACATAAGAAAACAAATGAAACAGTACTACCAGTCAGGTGAAAGAAAAAGAAAACAATAATAGTTAATATAAAATTCATTGTATTACTAATAGAGAAGATATGAGTGGAATGTGCAATGGAAGTAACTCAGAGGAAGGGTAGAGTTGCTAGAGTTTAAAGCTGATGTGTGTGTCAGGTTGGTTGACTGAGGTCGCTAGTGGTGATGTTAAGAGCTTGCCAGTGGTGTTGACAACTTGTGAATGATGCTGCGTGCTTCAAAATTTAATGGAAAAAATTTAATGGATTGCATTTCCATAAGTGATTCTCTACTCAAATAAAATAAAGACAACCCTTCTGAAAAGAACAATCATAGGTGATGAAAAATGGATTGTTTACAACAATGAGGAAGGAGCAAACTCTTGGGAAAAATGAAAATCTGGTCTGCATCTACATTCAAAGAAGATCAGGCAGTGTGTTTGGCATGATAGGAAGTGCATTGTGTATTATGAGCTCCTTCCACAAAATCAGACATTGAATTCAGACAAGTCCTGTTCAAAATTACACAATCAATTAAAGGCACAATGAATGAAAAGTAGCCAGAATTGGCCAATTGGAAAGGTGTCATCTTCCATCAGTATAATGCCAGACTTCACATCTCTTTGCAAATCTAATAAAAATTGGTACAGCTTGGCTGGTACGTCCTACTACAACTGCTGACAACCTACAACCTGATCTTGCACCTTTAGATTACCACTTATTTTGGTACCTACAAAATTCTCATAATAGGGAGAACTCTCCAGTTGCCTAGAGAAATCTCTTTCACCAGTTCATCACCTAGAAATATGCTAAGTTCTAAAATGAAGCTGCTTCAAAAAATGGTAAAAGAGAATTAAACAAGATGGCACATATCTGGTTGAATATATCAATGTACAAATATCTAAACATTGTCTTTGAAATTCACTTAAAAACACTACAAATTTTGTTCTAACCCAGATTCATTGAGCATTCAATGAGGATCAGTTCATGTGTTGCAGTCAAAAGAAAGTGCTCACAAAACTCATCTTAACTAATTTGTACTATGTCAAGAATTAGTGAAGAAACCCAAACAGAACACAAAGCAGATGTTGAGAGCATTTATATTTCTCATTAAATAATAAATAGGTTTAGATTCAGAATACTTTCACAGAATGATTATATATATAAAACTGAAAAAGGTATATTTGCTACAAAGATAGAGCATACCTGAATCAAAATGAGAAAATTTCCTTCAGCTTCAGTGGGATTTATTATGGAATAAATCTTGTCATCTACAAACATTTAAAAACAGAATAGCATCAATATTTACTTTTTCTTTATAACAAAAATTATGCCATTTCTCCAGTGGTAGAAATATTTAACTCTTAATTCAGCACATGGCTATATTCATTCTTATTCTGTATGGCATTGTCAGTGATTTACTTGACCAACATGTTAGTCACTACACTAAGATAAAGTAGAGAATTTTTACCAATGGGAGTGTTACTTTCTGATGTTAATGTAATCTTCTCCTCTTGTTTTAACCATTCTTTTTGAAAATTCACTTGTTTTCGGCTTTCTCCATCATCAGTGTCAGCTAGAAAAATAAATAAAACAATTAAAGCTTGGGAGTAACTCAAAGGCTTTGTTTTGAAAATATAAATCGTTGTCATTAAGTATAAGCAGGAAATAGTTTCATCCTTTTAAGAATAAATCTTTTTTATTTAAAGTTTTCTTTCTTGTGCTCTGTTTAATGAAGAGATTTAAAAAAATGGTTCAGATATTAACATAAAATTCATAAATGGAATCCTACCAACCACGTCTGGATATCAAATACATTGAATTGTATGAGTCTCTAATTAAGACATCCTTCAGTGAAATGGAGTAGTTAATGTTTTAGTTATTTTAATTTTTATCTCTTTAATAGTTTTAACACAAAAATAATTTAATATCTCAAATTATAAATTATTTATCAAATAGATAATCTAATTTTCTTTGTCATGGTGAACTAAAATTTATTACAATTTATACTATTGAAAATAGAATTAACATCATCTTCTAATGCATATCAATAAAAGTTTCATGTACTAAGCTTATAAATGAAAATAATTTAAAAATTGATGAGTTCTAGTTTTAATTGTTGTATGCTTATAAATTTAATACAGTATTTTTTTAAACGTCAATAGAAAATCAATATTATATTGTTCAATTTGGTCAATTATTATTATTGTGTAGTTTGATTTGGTTGGAATGTTAAGATTATTAAAGTTTGCTCATTACAGAAATAATAAAATTTTAAGACTTAGATATTTTTATCAGAACACAATGAACATGTTTGACATCAGATTGTGATGAATTTTCAACTATGGTTCATTAAAAATATTGTTTTATAAAAACATTTCTTATTTTTATAATCGTTTTTTCTTCTTTCTGCATGGAATTTGCTGAGTAGGAAATACAATAATGACAATGACTGAGGGACCAAGAGATTTGGCTGTCCAACTATTTTCAGCATTAAAGACTTATAATATTAAATGGTTGGGTGTTACTTTTGTCAAATTTCAACAGTTTTGTATTATGATATTGATGCATTCAAAATCCCAGTTTCCTAGAAAATGCTTCAAACACTTTCTTATTCTAATCATAATAGTTACAAGGATTTGAAATATCTGATCAAGGAATGTACATATTGTCATTATTAGAGAATAAAGAAGAATATATATTGTTGAGGTGAAAAAGTCATTTTGAGATTGTTATAAATTCAATCATATTTGAATCATTTTCTTTGTGATTGTATCACTTTTGTATATTTCACTAAATTACATCAAAACAAATAACACTGCTAACATAGCAACTAATCATAGAGATCTTTACTATAGATTTGTGAACAACATGCTCCTATTAGGTTATCCACTCAGTAGTGAGGCACAATTGGATAGGCTTGTGACTGTCATATTCACAATAATGGAGTGAGTAGATTCTTTATATCTTATATCTTTGTATAAATGTGTCTATATAGCTGTATGTATTGATACATAATAATGTATATAATCTGTGAACTCTAAACTTACTTTTCATCAATCGTGGTTTATCAAAGCGAGTCCTAGTCATGAGTTTCTCTTTGGAGTCCCACACTTTAACTTCAAGTGTATAGTCAAAGAGTCGAAGCAATAACTCATTTGTTATATCCACCTCAATACTGCAACAAAATAAAATATCAAATAACATTTTATCATTTTTATGTCAGAAAAATGAAACAGCATTTATGATGTGGTTTGGTTATATTTTTTCTGTCATATTACCACCTCACATTTAATTTTAATTTTTTTTTCTTTTTTATCACTATTTATAAATGAAGACCATGGAAAAAAGCTGATACAACTAGAACAAGAGAAAGTTTCACTTCATAAAAAGAGTGTAATAAGCATTTTAATTTAAATTAAAATTTGATTAAAATTAATGAAAAAAGACCAAAACTCACACTTGATCAAATAATTTTTGAAGGTATATAGCTTGTGAAATATTACTAGATATTTTTTTAATTTTTGATATACTAATACAATAAGTCTATTTACAAATCTGATTTGTCAAATGTCAACACAGATCTCCAGCTTTGGACATTCCATCATAGTGTAATACTTAGCAAATTAATTCTACAAATTAAGTCCAACTGAGTGGTGTGTTTGATCCTTACTGAGTGCTTCATGATTGTGGTCTTGTGCCAAAACTTAGCAAACTGGTTCAGTTTGGTTCATTACTATTGTGTACTTTCATTCTCACTGAGTGCTATACTTGTGAATGAGAACCTAAGCTTAGTAGATAGCAACAGGCTTCTGGTTTTTCAAAAATATCAGTTCTATCAAACTTTTCAGTTCAGAAACTGTTCTATGATGATGTGCAGCACAAAAATTTCACCTTAACTAGTGTTGATTGTGATAGATTAACAAAGAAACTTACGTCTGATTCCAAATCACCCAGTAAAAGTGTCCATCATGGTAGTATTTAACAGTTTTCGTCTCATATTTGTCAGCAAAAACACGGGCAAAGTAGGGGTATGGAACAATGTCTATTTGTGTGGGCTCATCATCGGTTGGAAGAAGTCGGAATTCGGTGTGATAGTAACCCAGGGCTATGAGAGCCTCAGACTTTTGCTTCTTGTCTAAAGAATGTATGGAGGATGCAAGCTGTTCTGCAAAAAAAAAAAAATAAATAAGAGAACAATTTGATAATAATATATAAAAAAGAATGAAAAATATAAAAAAACAATCTAAAAAAAATAAATTCTATAATTGTTTCTAAGACATAGTTTGAAGCAATTATCATTTTGAAATAATTAAAGAAATGCTTATGCAAGACATATTCAATCTTCATTGAGTGTTCTATAGAGTTGGTTAATATCAAACTAATATGTTTCTAACAGGTGCATCTCCAAGATTCACACGAACAGTAGCAAAAAAATTAAATTTTGAAAATGATAGTGAATATTGGCATTAAACATAATTTTTTTAAAATATTTATTAGAAAATGATGACTTTGCTGTTTGTTCAAAATAATTAAATGAAATAATTGATCTATAAAAACTTTTATTTTTTAAACCCCACTATTTTCATATGAGTACATAAAAAATATTGTCATTTTTATAGACCATTACTCTAAAGTTTATTTCATGTAGATATCTAAACACTAGCTATGATATCAATATATTTATATATATATATATACCCCCCACATATATATATATATATATATATATGAATTTGGATCAAATATGGATTGAATCTAACAGAATAATAGGAAAAAAGTTTCCTATCTGTTCTCTATCCTATATATATATATATATATATATATAATTTTTAAATTATTTAAACAAACATGCTTGAAATATATATATATATATATATATATATATATATATATATTATCATTATCAGTTCTATTCAGTTGTATCATTTGTTCTAGATGTTATAATGGCAAATACATGTATTGAAACTCTGTCATTTATGAAGCATTATTTTAAACTAAGCCTCAGTGCCACTAAAGCTATTCACACAGTTCAGAAAGTGGAAAGAAATGAAAAACAAATATTGAATTTTATTGCTTAAAAGTGACTTTAACATTTTAAAAGTAGTAACTTCTCCCTTAAAATAAAACTCAGAGGGGGATGATTATATGCCTTCAATTATGATGCTTTAAAACAGAAAGTAGATGAGAATGTAAGAAGCAGCAAACAAAAACTTTTGAAAGTGCTGTGATTATCAAAAAATACCACATATAGAACTTTATATATACTGGAAAAAAATTTAAAATATTTTCAATGCACACTAAAATTTATATAATGATAATGGACACTTAAAACATATCTCTTTTTCATGTTATCATTACTAGAAATTTATTACTTCCTCCTGGCTACATTTTAGAATGAAAATGGAAACCTTTACAAAGATGATCTTGATTATTGAATAACCTATGAAGAACAGATAAGAGAAAAGGTCATTTCTTTATTATTTATATTGACTTTAAAGAAACCAAGTGAAATTTGGTACATATTAAATGATCCAAATTAACTTTTCTAACCTGTTAAAACCTAGATCACAATGTTATTCATATACTCCATGAACATATTCTTTCAAATTAACATCAGGAAGCCAAAATTATCATTTAGCAAAATTATTTCTATCAGGAAACTTTCCGAATACTGAAAATGAAAGTAATTTCCAAAAACTTTAAAACTTTTAACTTTTTGTTAATATTTGATTAACAAGAAAAAAGCTTAAAGTGAATTTTGTACTTTTTTCAATGTTTAATTTCCTCACCTTCAGGGGATAGGACTGGAGAATAGTCTTGCATTTTAATAAATTTTTTGTTTAAATTTTACACTGTCCATTCATATTTTAAATATAATAAATCCTATAAAAGATTAACAAACTTCACTATGGCTACCTCATTTATAATTCTTAGATTACCTACAGTAGGCTCTTTCAGAAGTAATGTCTTTCTTTTAAAAGAATTACACTATTATAATTAATAATAGGTACACAGAGTTTATTGCTTACATCGTGTCAACTAGATTTTAAAATTATAACAAAAATATCTTAAGAAATTGCTCATATTCTATAGATATGTTTTTAAAAATATTCCGTATACTGGAGAAGTGTTTTCTATGCATTTCTCTTCTTCATGTAAATAATCCAAGCTGCATATTTTTAGAGCTCTTAGGTAGAATCCGATGATTAGTGGATTTTATTTTGTTATGATGGGAATAGAAATATATGTATCGAAATGAGAGAAAGAACAGATGGAGTAAAATTCCACTGTTTGTAGCACTTACTTTAAAAACAGTGCTTAATACAAAGTAGAGCAATATATTATTATTATTTTTATTATAAAAGATTATAATAAATCTTTGCCTGAAGAAGTACAATCAAATATTGAAACATGAAAGCTTTTGTGTAGCAGTTTCAATATGTTTTTATTATAATCTTTTATAATATATATATATATATATATATATATATATATATAAAATGTATAAGAAATCCTTCTATGAACAAATTTTATCAGCAATGTTTATCTTGTATTTATTTCATCTTTTGCATTTTCTTGGAACTCCAAGGTTCTGTCTCATATGCCTCATCTTGAAATGGTTACCTGACAGTGATTTACCAATTACTGTTATGTTAAGGAAGATTCTCAAGATGTGATAATGGGGGTTCAAATCTTGCTAGAAAATTATTTATAATTTTCAATAAGTGCTTAGTAGCATTGCAATAGAAATGCAACGTAAATGAAGTTGAAAGAAATACCAGTAAAGATGTAACAATAATGACAATGTTTTGTGTAAGGAAGTTCTAAGTTATTACTCACTTATTTTTCTTATAGGCAAGTTTATATATATATATAATTTATGAATAAAAATGACAATAGGAAAACTAGTAATTGCTGATGCATATTCATCCAATATGGACTTTATCAAAGCAAAATACGAAATTAATTTAATTGAACAAGGTAACTAATAAAAACAAAAACAGAATGTTCCTAGCAACTGGAATGTAGAGAAATTATTTTATTTATGGTTAAATCAGAAAAAGTTTCATATATATATAATTATATATATATATATATATATATGTAAGTTTATATATATATATATATATATGTTTATATATATACATATATATATGTTTATATATATATATATAAGTTTATATATATATATATATATATATATATATATATAAGTTTATATATATATATATATACATATATATATATATACATATATATATATATATACATATATATAAATATATAAGTTTATATATATATATATATACATATATATATATATATACATATATATATATATATATATATATATATATATATATATTAAAAAGAAAAGATATATATATATACATATATATATATATATATATATATATATATATATATATATATATAAGTTTATATATATATATATATATATATATACATATATATATATATATATATATATATATATATATATATATACATATATATTAAAAAGAAAAGAGAAAATGAAAACGATTTTGGTTGTAATGTGGATTTTTTCAAAAATATATATTATGCTTTATTTTCCATAATGTTACATCTGTTTTAGGTCTCAGGCAAAGAGTCGATATTTCAACATATTATTAAAATGAATGAATTTTCCTTATGTTTTTCAATGTTAAACATACTCTTTTTTGTGTGGTAGTAACACAAATGTCTTTCTTGAACTGGCAGTGAGAAAGTTTTTTATGTAAAGGATAATAAAACAGTTAAGATTGGTCCAAGAAAGTGTAAGGAAAGATATCTGTATTCTTATGTTTTAATGACCAAGTGGATCTATTTCCATTTTGTATTGTGTGTGTTTCTGTTAGCATGTGTATGTATATGTATATTCCCTCTCCATACATACATACTGTCTTATTATAAGGAATTATGTGTATATATATATATGTGTATATATACACACACACACATATATATACATACATATATACATACATACACATACACACACTTTGTATGTTGAGTAGGGTTTGTGTGTGTGCTTGTAAGTAGTCTATTTGTTTTTGCCAATATGTGTATATATATTCATTCTCTACAGATACCCACATGTGAGCATGTGCGCATGCATGTGAGTGGTTTGACCACTGTGTTTGGCCATTATGTGTGCATGTTGTGTGTTATGATCTATTTAGTGCTGTTATGATACAAAGAGTTTTCTGTTGTCTGGTAATTTGATGTTGCTTTTGCAGAGGGAAACTCCATTGTTTAGTTGTTGGCTGAGACCTATATATGACTTTTTGCATTTTGTGCAATTGAGTGCATTAATCACATTTTGGGAGTTGCAGTTTAAATGACTCTTGAAATGAAGATATTGTTGTGTGTCCGTAGGTTTGTGATAAATATCTGTGATTATGTGGTTGTTTATATTTTCAGTGAGTATATCTAAAAATGGTAATTCATTGCAATTATATTCTTGGGTCAATTTGATTTTTGGGAGTAAGTTCTGTTGAATAATATCACCCCATATCACCAGAAAATGAAACAATCATCTAAATATCGTTTTCAAAATTTAGTGAAATGGGTTTTTATATTTTCCCCATATATTTGTTTTAGCTCTTCATAGAGGTTTTCCTCTAGGTAAGCTAATGTTAGGGTGGCATATGTTGGTGCCATTTTCATTCCCATTCTGGTACCTAGGGTTTGTCAAATTCAAAGGTATTATTGTTTAGAATTAGGTCTATACTATCGATAAGGAATTCCTTAGTGAATCTGGGATATAGTGTTTCTAGATGTTTTTCAATCCAGAATGAGATTGTCTGTTTACCTAATTCATGGTGTCTGTGTGTATATATATATATATATATATATATATATATATATATATATATATATATATATATATATATATGTATATATATATTTCTGAGATGAGGTATTATATACACTATTTACATTATTCGGATTATATCCTCATCTTTGTTGCCATATTTATCACAACGTTTTGGCCGTTGTGCACTCCAGCCTTCTTCAGGTGGTTGGAATATTGAACTGAATCCTTTATTTTGCTTGCTGGAGTAGACTGTTGTAGTTCCACATGCCATGTCTAATGGATATCAGTTATCAGTTATCTCCTAACCAATCCCTTTATTCACTGTGCCATGTGTTCTTAAGGACACATAGCACAGTGGATAAAGGCTTTGGTTAGATCCAGTGACAGGACCCAAAGAGTGTGAGTTCAATACCTGTTTAAGGCAGTGGAGAACTTGGTGAAGTGAATTAACAGGAGATAACTGATAACTGACAACCATTAGACATGGCACGTGGAACTAGAACGATCTACCCCAGCGAGTGAAATAAAGTGTTCAGTTTGACATTCCAACCACCTGAAGAAGGCTGGAGCATACAACAGCTGAAATGTTGTGATAAATATGGCAACAAAGATGAAGACAATAGTCAAAATAATGTAAATATTATATATATATATATATATATATATATTATAATAATATTTTTTTTTGTTTAAAAATATGATTCCTTCGCTACATAAGAGTTCTCATACTTCTGTATGGAGCACTGTTTTTTAAAAATAAAAACAAAAATACTAAGGAACCCCAGATTATACACCCAACGTGTTCTTTTCTATTTTCTGCATACCTGCACAAGGATACATATATATATATATATATATATATATATATATATATTTTGTGTGTGTGTGTTTTGAAAGAATTAATACAATTTTAGTATCAGTGTTATTATGTTGAGGAAGAATATATTACACTGTGGAGCATCTCTTATAATGTTGTGGTTAACATGCTCTTTGATGATATTGAATCTGGGTGCTTCATGAAAGTGGTCTTAGGCCAAATTTGTTTTTGCCTAATGTAAATCTACTAAGTAACCCCTAATTAACAGTTAAAGCATTTCACATGATGTTCAGTATTCTAAAAAACTTGAAATGTTTAGTTTATTACACTGAAAGCTTGAACAAGAATGGTGAACTGCATTTAGTAATATACAAAATTTTTCTGTGTATTAACTCCTGTTTTTTTCATTGCTTGAAAGGAGCAATGATTTGCAGTTGCTTAAAATTTCTTATTCTCCAGCATCTTGTGCATCTTGTTTCAATTATAATAAATGCAGAGGATATTTTCTGGAAATGTTTACAATGTAGGAATTAATATCTTACAAAATTCCATTTTAATTAACTAAAAAATTATTTTGTAAGAATATATTAATATTTCTGTGAGGAGTTTAAAAAATTTATAATAACTAATAATAATAATGTATGTACTAAATGAAAATTATTAATCAACATTTGCATTTCAACAGCATTTCTGGGGCACTAGTTGAAAGAACTTTTGAAAAACAAATATTTTAAATTCTTCATATGTAGACATGCAGCAATGTAAATTTCATAGTTTTTTTTGCATAGAATTTTAACTGAAGTTCACTGAACCTTTTTCTGATGCTTGATTTTTTAAAAAATTGTAAATTTTTAAAGTCAATGACTCATGGTACAATATAGAAAGTGTTTTGTCAACTTTACTTCATAACAGTGAATCACAATTTTAAAATAATGACTGAATAATTCTTTCACACAAGTTCCCTTTTCATTCAATGAAGCATAATGATTGTAAAAGCAAAAGCTTGACAAAGAAATCAATAGAAAGAGTTGAGTTAATGTCTTAACTGAATCATGAAAACTGAATTCAGAAGGGATAAAAGTAACTCACACAAATTTTATTCCTCTAATAAAAGTATGAGTATAAAACTTCATTAGAAATTAATTTCTTCATTTTATTAGTCCATTTTATTAGCTTAATCCAACATAGCATTGACCTCTGTACTGCAGGTAGCTAACTTTCTAGAGTTAGGCAGAGTTCTAGATTTATGTATCTCTGATGGAGTATATGCAGACATATTATTACTTCAAAAGTTATTTTTAGTGGATACCCATATTTGAGTAGATGTGCTATTTTATTTTAAACTGTATTTATTTTGTCTATCAGCTTGCACACTCAAGAAAAACTGATTAAAGAAAATGCAATGTATTTTCTTTAATAAATTTACATGCACTTAAACTAATATGTGCATGTTTGTGAATGAATGTGCATAAGTGTGTGTTTGAATATGAATGTGTATGTTGAATTCTCTGATGCTTAGATGATTAAACATTGAGCTATTAACAAAATCACTCACAACTCTTATATGAATATTGATTGCTTGCAAGCATTCAAACCTTTGTTTGGACAAGACTATAAGACATATTGGCTGAAACCTTGTGATGATGTCAACAGCCTCATTAAGGAGGAGGCCAACCATCTTCTCAAAATATTTGCAAATGGCTAAATATCAGAATTTATTTTGACACCCCTTTTTCCTCAAACAGTGAACTTTCCAGCATTTCATGATATACATGCATACATACATATATATGTGTATGTATGTGTGTGTGTGTGTGTGCATCTAGGCAGCATATCTTCATTCAAGCATGTTTGGTTGAATAATCCCAACACATGTCTATTTTTATTTCAATCCTCTCAAATTAACAAATCAATTTCTTAGTGCTTTTTACAAAAGTGAGTAAGAAAGATGCCATAGTTTTGGTTATTTATTTTATTTTCCCAAGTGCTTTCAATCTCATCCAAGATCATCATCAGGGGTGAATTGCTAAAACAAAAATTAGTGTAATTGATAGTTTGCAGATTTTTTGTAAATGCACATATGCATGCACTCTGTTATAGTCAATTTATGTTAAGAGTATGTAAGGGAGATATTTTAGTTTAATTTTTTTCAACCTGCAATTTTTTGAAAAATTTTTTTAAATTTTACAATTTCAGCATTCCAAAACATTTGTTTTTATAGACATTTTAAAATATTGTTGCAATACTCATAATTAATTTATTTAGTATTGGTTTCATTTTTTTTATAAAGACTTTAAAGTTTGTTTTTTTTATTTTCATGGGGGAGTATACCCATATTGCTAATTAATATTTCTCTAAAATGTGATTGTGGACAGGAATGTTCTTTTAAATGTTGTGCATTAGAGCTTGAATCCAACATGTGTAAAGTAAGCCTTCTTGTTTTTTGTTCTTGTTTTGAAACCAACATATAATTTTATGTTTTTGTCAGAGATAAATCTCCCAAAGGACATTTAAACTGATATACAATGTTGGTTTTTTGCAAAACATTAGTTGACAGAGAACAATTATTGTGGATGATTAAGTTGGTTCTATTAAGTGTAGTATATAATTAGTTTTATTTTTTTATTAGAATCAGTGGGGGGGTATATTAGTACTTATGAGTTTTTTTTAAAGAGTGTATTTAACTGTGGTATAGTAGGTTGCTATGTTTAGAGTTATTTGCAGAAGTATTATATTCTTTTTGGTTTGTGTTAATATTTCTAATAGCTAATCTAATTTGTTCATCAACAATGTACTTAAAAAAGTCATTATTGATGAGATATTGTTTAATGTCTTTTAATTCCAAGTAGAAAATTTTTTTACGGAAGTGTTAACTTTTGCACGGTATATTAAATTTTGTATAATCACTGTTTTACAATAGTCAGGACACTCACTTTTATAGTTGAGATTGCATGTGTTTATGCTACTTGTTTCTTTTTTTTGTTTGGGAAGGTAGTAAATGTATTATTATTAGTTTCTATCAATATATCAAGAAAAGGATTGTTTTTATTGTTAAGTTCATATGTGAACTTAAGAATAGAGTTGTTTTGGAAGTTTTTTGTAGCTTATATATTTTGTCTATGTTTTTAACTAAGATGAGAATATTGTCTACATATGATGGAGGATTGGAGGATTTTTAGTGGTATTAAATACCTTATTTTTCCATGTAGAAATTACTAAATATTGATTCTAGACCTGAACCCATGAAAATGCCATCACATTGTACATATATATTATTTTGATTGTCATAGAAGGGAACCTCAGTAGTGCAAGTCAAGAATAGTTTCCATAATATGTTAGGTTTAATTTTTAATGGGGGGGAGAGATAGATTGTTGTAAATATTCATTATAATTTTATCAACCATTTTCCTAACTGGGACATTGGTAAATAAACTTTCAATGTCAAGTGAAGCTATGGTTTCATTATTAGGTTTTTGTGTTTTTAAGATTTGGATTAGTTCATGAGTTGATTTAATGCTATATTTACTTAGTATGTATGGTGTAAGGAGTTGGTTAATGATTCTGGTTAAATGATAAACTGGAGTGGGGGTTTGGGATATGATAGAACAGAGAGAGAAGTTAGGTTGATCTATTTTTATTGTTCTTATACGTGTATCCAGGTTTATAGTCACCAATTATTTTGGGAAGTTTTAAGTTGTCTTGTTCTGTGTTGCTAGCTGTGATTAGTTTGTTGACTTTCAATTTCATTTGGTTCATAGGATTTTTGTGGACTTTTTTAAATTTGGTGAGGTCATCAAGTATTTATTATAATTTTGAATTATAATCAGATTTATTTAATACAACAAAGGTATTGGTTTTATTCACTTTTTAAAAAAAAATATATGAGTATGGTTATGTAGCTCTTTGGCAGCAATTTTTAATTGTTTTGTTAGAAACTTGGACAATTCTTTTCTTTTTTCATGACTGTCTTCAACTTTGAGTAGGTCTGAATTTCTGGTTTTGTTTTTATTAGTTGTTGTTTTTGAAGTTTTTTATGTTTTGATATAACATTTCACTTTCAGTTTTTTATCCAATCTATTGTATTGTCTGTAAAGATGATAGTTAGGTCCAAGGTTGAGTAATTCCTTTTGGTGGTCTGTTAGTTCATAGTTAAAGATGTTAATGAATTTATCTTTATTATTTAAAAGATGAATAGATCCTTTGTATAGTGTATTAAGTTTTTTTAATGTTCAGATGGTGTTGAATTTGAGTTATTAGCAATTTCTTTGAGTTTTTGTAGAATTTCTTTAAACTGTTCAGTAGTGGGTGCCATTTTTTGTTGTGGATCTCTTGTGCTCTTTTATTAAGAGTTTTTAAGTTGTCATTTGCTACTTCAATCTGCCTCTTCACAAGCTTATGTTTAAATTGCCAAGTGTTGTTATTATGATGAAAGAAATAACCAAAAGTACAGCATCTTTCTTACTCAGTTCTGTAAAAGCACAAAGAAATTGATCTGTGAATTTGAGAGGATTAAAATCAATATAAATAGATATAATATGTCTAGATTATTAAACATATATATATATATATATATGTCTAGATTATTAAACATATATATATATATATATATATATATATATATATATATATATATATATATATATATATTATCACTTTAAACATTTATTTTTAGTGGATACACATATCTGATGTTCTGTTTATTTTCTAAACAGTATATTTATTTATTTTCATCTACCAACCTGAATATTTGAGAAATCTTATAAAAGGAAAAGATGTTTTCTCAGGTGGCACCCTTCATGGCCCAGTTGGTCTCAAACACGAAAGTATCTCACAGTTTCTCCAGCAAAGGAACACACAGGTTTGTATCCTTCTGGAAGATGCATCTTTTTCCCAAATATTCTGGATGGTAGACGAAAATAAATAAATATACTCTTTAATAAATAAACAGAGCATCTACTCAAACATGGGTATCCAGTAAAAATAACATTTAAAATGATAAAAAATCTGTTGGATTAATAAATAAAAAAATCCATTACTTCTGTATGTATGTATATTTATGTGTGTGTTGTGGAGTGTGCATGCATATATTTCTTTATCTGATATTCTGAACATTTGATAATATTCATATAAAATATATAACATTTTTACATAGAACTTTTACTGTAGATTTGAAAATGTAATGAACCTGATTCCAAATGTAATGAACCTGGTTCAAAATGTAATGAACCTGATTCCAAATGTAATGAACCTGGTTCAAAATGTGTATGACTGCAAATTATTTAGAAAAATCATTAAAATAATTGTTACATAAATTGTTACATTGTTAAAAGGTAAGAAAACTGAAATATCAAAAGAAAAAATTTGAGAAAAATGTGATAAACTTAATTATCACATGATTTGTTATCTGAAATAAAGCCTGTCACCTACTGGAAAACATTGCGAATGATAGGCATACGGTAAAGTTGACTTTATGATAAACAGGAATATCACAGCCGGGAAAATATTCTGGTGCATCTGCTCTTCGATGTTCAATCTTTGTGCTTGCAATAAAGTTCAAATGTTGATCTACTCTTGGCTGTTGCTTCACCTCAGATGGAGTGAAGAGCACAGAGGTTTCTACCTCCATCTTCTCTATGTTTTCCTCTGATCCATCCACTTTCATCTGATCATCTGCATCAGGACTTTTCAAGATAGCATCATCCTCAACAATTTTAGTACTACTTGAAACAGGATCAGAACCTTTCTCATCAGACTTGCTGCTTATTTTTGATGATGATGACGAGGAGGCAGTGGGGTTCTGAGATTGTTCTTCCATTGCTTCACAACTTGAGCAAAAAAAAAAAACACTAAAAAACCTGGTTCGGGAAAAAAAAGAAAGAATTAATACTGTTATTGGATTTTCATGGTGGAAAGTCAAGTTATTAATTAAAAAAATAAAGATAGAGAACAGACTATGAAATGAATATATTTTTAAAATTATTTTATACTAATTTATTTGGACTGGTTTCCTTATTTTTATTGTTATAGTCCTAACTTTTCAAGTTTCTAACCTACTGACTTCGTCAGAGGTCTGTCATATTTGGTAATATTCTGAGAATTTCAAACTGAACTCTATTCAATTCACTGGAATAAATTGTTCTCATGTCACTGTCCATGGTATGGGAGATAACTCGTATTAGTTAATACTGAGTTAATTCATCCTTATGTCCATTTCATTAAAATAGAACAAGGTTTCGACTTCAAATATTAAGATAGAACAAGGTTTCGACTTCAGATATAGTAATTGCTATTGTTTCCATCAGTGACAAGCAAAAATGGTTCATGATATATATTACTCAACTGTCACCACTGCAGAAATACATTACCCAACCTGCTTGCATCCACTGTTTGATATATACAGTAAATACCCTGTCTGTAATTATTGAAAATTTCAATAGGTATAATTTTTCTTAAATGTAAAATTCAGTGATTTTTATATGAGATGTTATTTTGTGCCACTGCCTCTCGGCTTCTATCAGTACTAAAAGGGTAAAAAAATATAGGTTATTGGCAGGAAGATTCAGCTGTTACTGCCATACGATTAATAACCACCTCTGTCTTTGTGAAGCAATATAATAAAAATGAGACATTATTTTCTGAGTAACTATCATTTTTATCATTTATATTTACTATATAGCAAAATTATCTGTCTATAAATCTGAGATGAGGTATCATTCGTATTTCGTACTATTGTCCCCAGCTTTGTCGCCATACAACGTTAGAGAAATGTTCTTTTTATTACTATAACAGGTTATAGTTTAAATTTTTTGTTTGTCTAGAGAGCTTGAAATCACCCCGCCAGTTTATATTTGTTTCTTTCTATAACTAAAAATCTTATTCCCAACATAAGATTTAGTTATAATTTATCCAATCAAGAAAATCTCATTGTTGTTGATGGTTTGTGAGACTAAAAAGTAAAAACTCAGGCACAATGAAAGAGACTCACTGAAGTATTTCATGTCAAATTTGGAAAATATATATAAATATTGAAACAGACACATACACACACATACATACATACATAATTGAACTGATGTAATTTTATAAATTATAAAACAAAACAAAACCTAAGGAATAACAGAAATTGACTGACAACATTTTTTCAACGACTTTTGTTCGAAGTTTTGACTGCTTGGCAGATTTTATTTTTGCAGGACTATGGTTTGGTTCTCTTTTCAAATAAACTAAAAACATTAAAAAAAAACTAACCTTTGAACCCAAAGTCTCCTGGGACGAGAGTTAAAGGTTTTCTCAACCAAGTCCGTGCATATGCATAGATTGTATTTTTCAGTGCACCCACGTCGCTACTGAATGGGATACAAGGTTTCAAAGTTTAAAAAAGTGGGTTTACCGCCCGGCAATACCGTGGAAAAATTGCCCAAGCCTTGACACTTCCCCTTTTCGGAGATACCCCAGGCACCAAAAAACAATAAGCTCAGCCCCCTCCCGAAGAAGAAGTACTGCCGAGAGGGAAGGAAAGGGGCTTGGGCTTAGAATTATTTGAACTTCCACGATCCCCAAAAAGGCCGTGGGAAAAGAACAAGCTAGTCTAGTTTCTCTCATTTAGTGAGTTCAACAGTAATTGGGTGTTCTACACTAGTAACTTTCTGATTTTACAACTATAAAAGAGTTTTAACATTTTAAAGTAAAGACCGTTAGCTCTGAATAAAATTACATTTACAGTGAAGAAAACTAAACATGGCATTAAAATTCTTATACCAACAAACTAACCTATTTTAAATTTATCAAACAAGAAGAAGCCTATCTGTACACAAATACAATAAGTGATCATTGTAAAACAAAAATAAAATATTTTCTATTTTTATTCATAAAAAATTTTTAAAAAAATGATCAGATGATTTTCAAAGGTAGTTTTTAAATGCAATTTGATAAGAAAAATAAAATTAAGAAACTCACCATTATTAAACTTTCAGTGAATGTCAAAAAATTTAAAAAATCAAATGTTTTCAGATGTTACCATCCAAAGTCATCCAAATATTAAATCGGTCCTATTCAACGAAAGAAAAGAGACACATAAACATGTGAATCTTCACAGAGAGAGAGATGGTGGGAGGGGAAAGAAACAGAATTGAAAAACGACGTTACCCTTTGCTCGTTGCTATAGCGACAGTGACGCTATGACGAAGTTGTTGTCGTGACAGTTTATGGTTTGTTTCTGATTTGGCGTTATTTCTGGTTTTGTGGGCGGAGATTCTGTTAAGTCGTATAAAGGTGAGACCACCGGTGTTCTCGATAAAGGTCGACGGGTGGGGGCGCTGTTTCAGCTGGTTGTGACATGTATGCTATAGAAATATGTATGAAAAGAAACAGTCTGTGTTTTTTAACACTAACCAGGTGCAATGCAGCTGAGAAAATAAGGTGATTTCAAAGAACATTCATCAAGACACAGCACATTAAAATTCATAATCTGTGTTTACATAAAAAACAAAAGTGAACTGGGAAATATGGAATAAGAAGCTTATGTATCGTTAATTTGCCAAGTAGAAGCCTTTACTTTAGTCAGCATTCAGAATCGTGGTTTTGACTTGAACTCGAACACAAACAGTATAATATTTGCAACTGGTAGGATATTGTAATGGACTATATTGGCTTTCCTTTGCAAAATCACGTCGGCGGTCACCATATGTAGAGGACCGGTGGGTGAAGATGTAAAGAAAACACGCCCGTTTATATTTCCTGCTAGAAGGTCCAGCTACAATAGAATGTTGGACTTGGATTTAGTCCAACTGAAGATAATGAAGAAACAAACAAGACTGATATAAACAGATATATGCATTAAAGAAAACATTTACAAAGCACATAGACTGTTAGTGTTAACATTGTGTTTGTGTGTGCGTGTGTGAACGTACGTATTTTGGTGAATGTTCGTGGTGAATATTCGTACGTACGTGTATGTCGGTAATGATATTTAACGTCTGACCGCAAGGTCAAGATTATAATTCTCTGGGACTACATTTTGCAGCGAGAATAGAAAAGAAAGAGATAAGGAGGCAAACTCGTGTTTGTTTTTATAGATAACGTAATCACGTGACAGGATCACAGCGCTTTGGCGGGAAACTTGACTTAGTCACGTGCTGGAAAAGTATATTGTGTGTGGGTGGATTGAAACGCCCAACTTGTGTGTTTATTGATCAATTAGAAGCTGATATATAGGATACAAATCCTATATCATTCCAACAAATGACTAAAAAACACAAAGTAGATTTGCACACCCGCAAAATCGGATCAAAATGACTAAAAACAGATTTCGCAATAAAGTGTGAAATTAATTTTCTGACCAATGAAAGGAGGCAATTTGCTAAACTAAAAAAAAGATAACGAGCCAGTGTGAAAAAAAGTCAACAATAAATAGAGAGTTTCAAGTCAATCGCCAGTCAGAAGGGCGCAGAGATCATAGAGGACAGAAGACTGACAGTAAATTCCATCACTGACTCAACCCGACACTAAGAGCCGAAAGTGGAGTAGGAAAGGAAAACAACAACAACAAATTTACAACTGACTCCAAGACAATTCAACCCGATAAGTACATTTTCCTCTTATCTTTTATTCCTCATCCACACTCTCTTTTACTTTTTCAACTTAAATTTATCGCCCCTTTCTCCTTTTACACCTATACAAAAACAAAAGAAACAGACATTACTCTGCTACTCTGTTGAAAGCCAGCGAACACAGACATTTTTGTCAAAATCACATTTTGCTTAAACGAACTAAAGCATTAATCTTTTTTTACCCTATTCACAAGATAATAAATATACAATGTTCTATTTTCTACAAACGTTCCTTATCGTGTTGTTTCTTCTTGAAATTTGCGTTGTATTTTGTGGGCAGGGTTTCCCGTATTAAATTCTCCTTTAATCCGGGTACGCTGAACCCTACAGATATTTGCTGAAAATTATTTACTAAGCTAAGAAAGCTGTTGCAAACTAGCGAATGTGTATTAGGTATCAGAAGGTTATTTTATCGATCGGGTCAATGATGTTGGTGTTCGTCTACAATAAATTTAGAAACATGAATATCAAAGACAGATCATTCAAGAATCAAGATAAATCAAAGCGAAAACAACGTAGTTAAAGGTATATGGATTTATATAAAATAAAAATACACAACAAATGAATCAAAGGTTGTTGAATAAGTGCGAATGGTTGAATTGAATCATGTAGAATATTTATGTCAACTTTGAATGTGTGTGAAACTGTTATTAAGATTTGTGTGTGAAATTATTAAACTAAGTGAATGTTCACGTACAAAAAATGTCTTTTGTGGCAGTTCAGTTAATAGTGCGTATGCGTGTGTTTGTTTGAATTATTGCCCCAAACTGGTATGAGTTGTGTACTTTTAATTGTTTTGATGTTTGATTGAATGTTTACGAATACTTGTTAATAGTGAGTTATTATCACTTTTTAGTATTGTAAGAAATTGTTCTTGGTAGGTCGAAATGTTGCTTTTGTTGAGTCAGAGAAAGTTTGCGCGGCAAAAATGTAGCTGGTTACAATTTTGACTGGTGTGGATTAGTTTGGCATTTCTCCAGCATGAAATTCTGCCTGCCTTGAATCGATTTAGACGCTTCTATTCATTTAGTTCTGGATACAGGAATCAGCTCAAAACGGTTAGGCGCGAAAAGACATTTTCGCGTGAATTTGCTAGTTTTAGAGGTTTGAGTCAATGAAAAGTCTAGTTCACTGGAACTAGGGGTTGATTGGTTAATAGGTAATTTTGTGGTAAAGTGTATTATTCCGGAGGGGTGAAAAGGTGTGTATGGACTATTTCATTAAGGCTCTTGGGATCGATTCTCCCAAAAGTGCACAAAATCTACTATACGAAAATATAGCGATTTCAAAATTATCGCATAAGATAGCAGCGTTGATTTATATCCAATGAATGATTGTTATTGAAATTTGAATTTGTGTAAGTATGTATGTATGTGTGTGATGATGATCATCATCACAATATTTTTAATTATCTCAGCCAGTAGGCAACTCATACAAACTTCTTTAGTAACTTCCATAAGTCTACCATTCGTCCATGCTTAGAATATTGCTGCCACATATGTTATGGTGCACCTGCTATACATTTAGAGATCCTTGACAAAACGAAAAGAAGAATTTGCAGTTATTGATCCTGACCTGGCATCTCGCCTTCAGTCATTTCCCCAATGCCGTAATGTAGTTTACATGTACCTTTTCTATTAATACTTTCATGGTAATTGTTTGGAACTTTCCTCTATGGTTCCTAAACTCCATGAATTTAAGATTGGAGGCAAAATCTCACAGTTGAAATTGCTATATGTAACCGTTATTTTCTATGCTAACAGTTACTTTTCTTGCAATTCTCACTTGTGGAAATCTCTTCCGGTTTCTTGCTTTCCAGTCAAGTTTGACCTTCAAAAATTTAAATGCAATGTCAGTCATTATCTTCAGTTTTCTTAATTTCTGTTCTTTTATCGTACTTGCTGCGCAATAATGTTTTCTTTTTCTTATATTCTTGCACACTCAGTAAACCCTGCGTCTCAGTGGCTTGGCTGTCTTGATTGGGGTGAAAAGATTAAACAAATGTACATATTACCAGGAACTTTTTAGTGCTATTGAAATGGCTGCTAGGGAAGCAATATAATACCCGCGATATATTATGGGCGAAAACATACACGGGCATGTTGGAGAGAAAAAACACTTTATATATATATTTGTAGAAAATGAGTGCAACAAAGGTTTATTCAGACAGTAAAACATTAGTAGATATTAGCAGATTTGAAAAAGAGAAGTGGATTAAAGTCTTACTTGATACTTGACGTGACCGTCAGTGATTTTGCCCCATCAGGATCAGAGATAGAAAATAGAAGTATGGAAAGACTCGTGCTGTCATTCTGATGAATTGGTTGCAACCGGCCAGACTGTCCCACTACCAGTCAGACTGTCTTGTGATGCATTTCATTTTTTTTTTTTTTTTCACTTTTTAACGTGAATAAATTATAGCTGAGTTAAGGGCAAACAACCAAGTTTTTATCTCTACAATAATTATTACCGAATCTCAAAATGAAGACGGAGACTGAGGTCCTTAAATTTAAAAGTTAAATAGCCTGTGTCAATTAAGTAAGAATCGTACATATCTAAAGAAAAGGTAAACGAGATTTGATAAAGAAAGAAGTCTATTAGTATTATCAGCTACAAATAGATATTTGTTTAGCTCTAAGTAGTAGAGATAAATTTCAATATTTTCAAAAGTTTGTAAAACCTAAAATTTGGAATATAACTTAGTGAAAACTGTTGAAACTTGTCAAAATCAATATTTTTCGAGCGATATCATACCGATTTTCAATAATTTTATTGCTTTGATAATGTCTGCAAATAGCAAATTAAATTTCCAAATAACCCTGTTTAACGTTCAGAAAAGTAGCCAAACCGCCTAATTTTGCACGTAAATATCAATATTGTTCAAAAGTGTGAAGAACCTAAAATTTGTAATATAACTTTCTGAAAACTGCTTGTATAATGTTTTGAAATAAAAAATTAAATTTTCAAACAAACGTGTTTATCTTTCAAAAAGTAGCGAAAAAATTATCTTTTGCACGTAAATTTCAATATTTTTCAAGAGTTTGTAAAACTTAAAATTTATATACCTTTGTTAAAACAGTTGAAACTTGTCAAAATCAATATTTATCGATCGATAACATATCGATTTTCAATAATTTTATTGATTTTCTAATGTTTTCAAATATAAAAATTACATTTTCAAACAACCGTGTTTAACGTACAAAGAGTAGCCAAACTAGCTTGATTTTGCACGTAAATATCAATATATTTCAAAAGTTTGTAAAACATAAAATTTGTAATATAACTTTGTAAAATCTGTTGAAACATGTCAAAATCAATATTTTACGATCGATAACATATTGATTTTCAATAATTTTATAGGTTTTCTAATGTTTTAAAAAAGTTAATTTTCAAATATCCGTGTTTAACGTTCAAAAAGCAGCCAAAATAACTTGATTCTGCACGGAAATTGAAAAATAACAAAAAAGATATAATTCTCTTTCAAAATTTTCCGTTCAAAAATGACAAAATTATTTATTTCATTTGATTTCAACATTCGCAATTTAAAAGTAACAAAATTTGCTATAATTCTACACGATTTCCAAATTTTCTATTGAAAAATAAAAAAAAGTTTTCTTTAATTTAAATTGATTTCAACATTTTCAAAACGAAATCTGCTATAATTCTACTTGATTGCCACATATTTTATTGAAAAATAACAAAATCTGGTATAATTACATTTGATTTCAATATTTTAAATCGAAAAATAAAATCTGATATAATTTAACTATTTTCATTTGAAAAACAACATCTGTTATAATTCCATTTGATCTCAACATTTCAAATTGAAAAATGATAAAATGTGCAATAATTCTACTTGATTTCAACATTTTCAATTAAAAAATGACATAATCTGCTATAATTCCATTTGATTTGAACATTTTCCACTGAAAATTAAGAAAATTTGTGTGACACCTCTTGTTGAAGGTCCGTGCAATTTCTCCGGCGGCCGTTCTCCACGCTGTGATGTTGCCGGGGGTTGGTTGAAAAAGTCGAATTCTCAAGCTGGGGGAACAAGATAAACCATTGAAGGAACGAACTTCCACAAATTAGATGAGTTTAGTCGACGCTTTATTTCGTTCAGACTTAGTCTTGCCGTTGGGGTAGGCGATGTGACACTCAGCTCTAACTCTAACTAATGGAGATCAAATGCCAAACCGACCGACTGACTCAGACGAACGGAGTTTCACTTCTTCCGTGTGCCTAACACACGTAGCTACTTCAAGCACACGCCCGGCTGAACTGCTCGGCTCGGAAAAATCACTTGTATTTATATTGAAATAATTGGAAGTCCACTAGACCACCGGATGAAAACAAAAGATAAGCATTGGCGACTGTAAGTTCAAAATTCCAAGGTACTTAAATTTTGCTTCCTTTGATGTGTAAACATCCCGTGGACATTCCGTCTGCACTCGGCCTCCAACGATGTATTTTCCAGGATTTTTTTTTTATCTTTTTATCTTAACAAATCTTCGTGTGAAGGCCGTCAGATGTTTTTTATAGCCCTGGCACTTTCTCAGTAGTCAGGCGTTTTTTTTTTCTTTCCTTTTTTTTTATTGCCTGGAGAAAGGGAAAATTCTATTATCTTTTCTTTATTTCCTTAATGTGTTGTCGAAATACTGTAAAGACTGTTTTTGACCTGGTCATCTAAAATCTATTTCCTATTTTTATCTTTTATCACATCAAATCACTTAGTCAATATTTTATTGGAAGACTTGTAGGATTTAACAGTAATCTGATGCCCTTTTCTCTTCCACAAATTTACTTATAAAAGAAAAAGCGTTTATTTATTTATTTTTTTCCTTTTCTTATTCATTTAGTACTTTTGTTAAACGAAACACATGTTTTTAAACTATTTTTCTATTCTTAACCGTTTTCTATTCTTAATTTATTAAAATAAAATACATATTTTAGAAATCCACCTTAATATACGCCTAGTTATCGTGTCACACTGCCATAATTCCAGTTGATTTCAAAATTTTAAATAAAAAATCACAAAATCTGATATAATTCTATATTATTTCAACATTTTCAATATCAAATTAACAAAATTTGCTACAATTCCATTTGATTTCAGCATTTTCAATTGAAAAATAACAAAATCTGCTATTATTGCATTTGATTTCAACATGTTCAATTGACAAATAACAAAATCAAATATATTTCTATTTTAACATTTTCTGTTGGAAATTGACAAACTCTGCTATGATTACATTTAGTTTCAACAATTTCAATTGACAAATAACAAAATCTGTTATAATACTGCTTGATTTCAACATTTTCCATTGAAAAATAAAAAAATTCTGCTATAATTCCATTTGATTTCAACATTTCAAATAGAAAAATTTGATTTCAACATTTAAAATAGAAAAATAAAAAAAATCTGGTATAATTCTACTTGATATCTAGATTTTAAATTGAAAAATACCAAAATCTGATATAATTCTAATTTATTTCAACCTTTTCAGTAGAAAATAACAAAATTGGCTATAATTCCTTTAGATTTCAAATTTCTCAATTGAAAAATAACAAAATCTGTTATAAATCCATGGTATTTCAACATTTCCTGTTGAAAAGTATCAAAATCTGCTCCAATTTTGCTATAATTCCAGTTGATTTCAAAATGTTCACTTTAAAAATCACAAAATTAGATATATTATTTCAACATTTTCAATAGCAAAATAACAAAATTTGCTATAATTCCATTTGATTTCAGCATCTTCAATTGACAAATAAAATCTTCTATATTTCTAATTTATTTCAATATATTCAAGTGAAAAATGACAATCTGCTATGATTCCATTTGATTTCAACAATTTCAATTGACAAATAACAAAATCTGTTATTATACTGGTTGATTTCAACATTTTACATTGAAAAATTACAAAATCTTATATAATTCAATGTATATATAATTTGAGCATTTTACTTGATCTCCAAATTTTCTATTGAAAAGTAACAAAATTTTCTTTCATTCAAATTGATTGCAACATTTTCGAATGAAGAGTAATGAAATCTGCTATAATTCTACTTGATTTCCACATTTTCAATTGAAATATAACAGAATCTGATATAATTGCATTTTATTTCAATATTTTTAATTGAAAATAACACAATCTGTCACAATTCCATTTGATTTCAACATTTTCATTTGAAAAAAAATAAATCGGATATAATTCTAAAATTTTGTAAAAATTTTCATTGAAAAATAACAAAAACAGGTATAATTCCAATTTATTTCAACATTTTCAATTGAAAAGTAAAAGAATCTGGGATAATTCTATAAGATTTCAACATTTTCAATTAAAAAAACAAAAATCAGATATAATTATAATTGATTTCAACATTTTCATTTCAAAGATTAAAAAATTTGCTATAAATCTAATTGATTTCAACATTTTAAATTGATAAATGACAAAATATGATTTTTTTTTTCAACATTTTGAATTCTATAATTCTCTATAATTCAATTAGATTTCAACATTCGCAATCTAAACATAACAAAATCTGGGTTACTTCTACTTGATTTCTAAATTTTCTATTGAAAAATAACAAAATATTCATCATTCAAATTAATTTCAACATTGTCAAATGAAGAGAAATAAAAACTGCTATATTTCTACTTGATTTTCACATTTTCAATTAAAATATAATTTATTCTGGTATAATTCCATTTGATTTCAAAATTTTTAATGAAAATTAACACAGTCTGCCACAATACCATTTGATTTCAACATTTTCAATTGAAAAAAAAACAATCTGATATAATTCCATTTGATTTCAACATTTCCAGTTGAAAAATAACAAAATCTGAAATAATTCTTCATGAAATTGCTATAAAACTACTTTATTTCATCATTGTCAATGAAAAAATACAAAATCAGCTTTTATTTCATTAGATTTAAACATATTCTATTGAAAAATGAAAACATCGGCTCTAATACAAGATCTTCTATAATTCCATTTGATTTCAACATTTTCAAATGAAAAATAACAGAATCTGATATAATTCCATTTGATTTCAACATTTTCATTTGAAAAATAACAGAATCTGATATAATTCCATTTCATTTAAAAAATTTGTAATCGAAAAATAACACATTCCGCCACAATTACATTTGATTTCAACATTTTCAATTGAAAATATATCATTCAGCTATAATTCCAGATGATTTCAACATTTCCAATTGATAAATAACAAAATCTGAAAAAAAATTCTACTTGAAAATGCTATAAAACTACTTTATTTCATCATTTTCAATGGAAAAATGACAAAATCAGCTTATAATTCAATAGATTTAAACATATTGAATTGAAAAATTAAAATATCTTCTCTAATTCAAGATCTGCTATAATTCCATATGATTTCAACATTTTTAATTGAAAAATGAGAGAGTCCGACACAATACCATTTGATTTCAAAATTTTGATTGAAAATTAACAATCTGCTATAATTCCATTTGATTTCAACATTTCCAATTGAAAAATAACAAAATCTGAAATAATTTCATCTTGAAAATGCTATAAAACTAATTTATTTCATCATTTTCAATGGAAAAATAATGAAATCAGCTTTTATTACATTAGGTTTAAACATATTCTATTCAAAAATGAAAACATCCGCTCTAATTCAAGGTCTTCTATAATTCCATTTGATTTCAACATTTTCAAATGAAAAATAACAGAATCTGATATAATTCCATTTGATTTCAACATTTTAAATTGAAAAATAACAGAATCTGATATAATTCCATTTGATTTCAGCATTTTCAAATGAAAAATAACACAGGCCGCCACAATTGCATTTGATTTCAACATTTTCTATTGAAAAAATAACAATCTGCTATAATTCCATTTGATTTCAACATTTCCAATTGAAAAATAACAAAATCTAAAATAATTCATATTGAATATGCTATAAAACTTCTTTATTTCATCATTTTCGATGGAAAAATAACAAAATCAGATTTATTTCATTAAATATATTCTACTGAAAAATTAAAACATCAGCTCTAATTCAAGATCTACTATAATTCCATTTGATTTCAACATTTTCAAATGAAAAATAACAGAATCTCATATAATTCCATTTGATTTCAACATTTTTAATTGAAAAAATAATAATCTGCTATAATTCCATTTGATTTCAACATTTCAAATTGAAAAATACCAAAATCTCATGTAATTCATCTTGAAAATGCTATAAAACATATTTATTTCATCATTTTCGATGGAAAAAATAACAATCTGCTATAACTCCATTTCAACATTTCAAATGGAAAAATAACAAAATCTAAAATAATTCATATTGAAAATGCTATAGAACTTCTTTATTTCATCATTTTCGATGGAAAAATAACAAAATCAGATTTATTTCATTAAACATATTCTACTGAAAAATGAAAACATCGGCTCTAATTCAAGATTTTCTATAATTCCATTTGATTTCAACATTTTCAACAGAAAAATAACACAGTCTGTCACAATTCCATTGGATTTCAACATTGTCGATTAAAAAATTACAATCTGGTATAATTCCATTTGATTTCAAGATTTCCAATTGTAAAATGACAAAATCTGAAATAATTCTTCTTGAAAATGCTATAAAACTTCTGTATTTCATCATTTTCAATGGAAAAATAACAAAATCAGATTTATTTCATTAAACATATTCTATTGAAAAATGAAAACATCGGCTCTAATTCAAGATGTTCTATAATTCCATTTGATTACATTTTCAAATGAAAAATAACAGAATCTGATATAATTCCATTTGATTTCAGCATTGTCGAGCGAAAAATTAGAATCTGGTATAATTCCATTTGATTTCAACATTTCAAATTGAAAAATAACAAAATTTGAAATAATTCTTCTTCAAAATGCTATAAAACTACTTTATTTCAACATTTTCAATGGAAAAATAACAAAATCAGCTTTTATTTCATTAGATTTAAAGATATTATATTGAAAAATGAAAACATCGGCTTTAATTCAAGATCTATAATTCCAATTGATTTCAACATTTTTAATTGAAAAATGACATTGTCCGCCACAATTCCATTTGATTTCAACATTTTCAATTGAAAAAATAACAATCTGCTATAATTCCATTTGATTTCAACATTTCCAACTAAAAAATAACAAAATCTCAAATAATACATCTTGAAAATGCTATAAAACTTCTTTATTTCATCATTTTCAATGGAAAAATAACAGAATCTGATATAATTCCGTTTGAGTTCAACATTTTCAAATGAAAAATAACAGAATCTGATATAATTCCATTTGATTTCAACATTTTCAAATGAAAAATGACACTGTCAACCACAATTCCATTTGATTTCAACATTTTCTATTGAAAAAATAACAATCTGCTATAATTCCATTTGATTTCAACATTTTCAAATGAAAAATAACAAAATCTGATATAATTCCATTTGATTTCAACATTTTCAAATAAAAAAAAAACAGAATCTGATATAATTCCATTTGATTTCAACATTTTTAATTGAAAAAATAACAATCTGCTATAATTCCATTTGATTTCAACATTTCAAATTGAAAAATACCAAAATCTCATATAATTCATCTTGAAAATGCTATAAAACTTATTTATTTCATCATTTTCGATGGAAAAATAAAAAAATCAGATTTATTTCATTAAACATAATTAAACATTAATTGAAAAATGACACAGTCCACCACAATTCCATTTGATTTCAACATATTCAATTGAAAAAATAACAATCTGGTATAATTCCATTTCATTTCAAAATTTCCAATTGAAAAATAACAAAATCTGAAATAATTCATCTTGAAAATGCTATAAAACTTCTTTATTTCATCATTTTCAATGGAAAAATAACAAAATCAGATTTCTTTCATTAAATATATTCTACTGAAAAATGAAAACATATGCTCTAATTCAAGATCTTCTTTAACTCCATTTGATTTCACCATTTTCAAATGAAAAAAAACAGAATCTGATTTAATTCCATTTGATTTCAACATTTTTAATTGAAAAAATAACAATCTGCTATAATTCCATTTGATTCCAACATTTTCAATTAAAAAAATAAAAATCTGCTATAATTCCAATTGATTTCAATTTTTCCTATTGAAAAATAACAAAATCTAAAATAATTCATCTTGAAAATGCTATAAACCTTCATTATTTCATCATTTTCAATGGAAAAATAACAAAATCAGATTTATTTCATTAAACATATTCCATTTAAGATGAAAACATCGGCTCTAATTCAAGATCTTCTATAATTCCATTTGATTTCAACATTTGTAATAGAAAAATAACAAAATCTGATATAATTCCATTTGATTTCAACATTTGTAATAGAAAATAACAGAATCTGATATAATTCCATTTGATTTCAACATTTTTAATTGAAAAATAATAGAATCTGATATAATTCCAGTTGATTTCAACATTTTTAATTGAAACATAACAGAATGTGATATAATTCCATTTGATTTCAACATTTTTAATTGAAAAATAACAGAATCTGATATAATTCCATTTGATTTCAACATTTTTAATTGAAAAATAACAGAATCTGATATTATTCCATTTGATTTCAACATTTTTAATTCAAAAATAACAAAATTTGATATAATTCTATTTGATTTTAACATTTGTAATAGAAAAATAACAGAATCTGATATAATTCCATTTGATTTCAACATTTTCAATTGAAAAATAACAGAATCTGATATAATTCCATTTGATTTCAACATTTTCAAATGAAAAATAACAGAATCTGATATAATCTCCATTTGATTGCAACAGTTTTAATTGAAAAATAACAGAATCTGATATAATTCCATTTGATTTCAACTTTTTCAAATGAAAAATAACAGAATCTGATATAATTCCATTTGATTTCAACTTTTTCAAATGAAAAATAATAAAATCTTATATAATTCCATTTGATTTCTACATTTGTAATTGAAAAATAAGAGAATCTGATATAATTCCATTTGATTTCAACATTTTCAAATGAAAAATAACAAAATCGGATATGATTTCATTAGATTTCAAAATTTACAAAAGAAAAATAACAGAATCTGATATAATTCCATATGATTTCATCATTGTCAAAAGAAAAATAACAGAATCTGATATAATTCCATTTGATTTCAACATTTTTAATTGAAAAATAACAGAATCTGATATCATTCCATTTGATTTCAACATTTTTCATTCCAAAATAACAAAATTTGATATAATTCCATTTTATTTCAACATTTGTAATAGAAAATAACAGAATCTGATTTAATTCCATTTGATTTCAACATTTTCAATTGAAAAATAACAGAATCTGATATAATTCCATTTGATTTCAACATTTTTAATTGAAAAATAATAGAATCTGATATAATTCCATTTGATTTCAACATTTTTAATTGAAACATAACAGAATCTGATATAATTCCATTTGATTTCAACATTTTTAATTGAAAAATAACAGAATCTGATATAATTCCATTTGATTTCAACATTTTTAATTGAAAAATAACAGAATCTAATAGTATTCCATTTGATTTCAACATTTTCAATTCAAAAATAACAAAATTTGATACAATTCTATTTGATTTCAACATTTGTAATAGAAAAATAACAGAATCTGATATAATTCCATTTGATTTCAACATTTTCAATTGAAAAATAATAGAATCTGATATAATTCCATTTGATTTCAACATTTTTAATTGAAAAATAATAGAATCTGATATAATTCCATTTGATTTCAACATTTTTAATTGAAAAATAACAGAATCTGATATAATTCCATTTGATTTCAACATTTTTAATTGAAAAATAACAGAATCTGATATAATTCCATTTGATTTCAACATTTTTAATTGAAAAATGACAAAATCTGATATAATTCCATTTGATTTATATATTTTTATTTGAAAAATAACAGAATCTGATATAATTCCATTTGATTTCAACATTTTTAATTAAAAAATAACAGAATCTCATATAATTCCATTTGATTTCAACATTTGTAATAGAAAAATAAAAGAATCTGATATAATTCCATTTGATTTCAACATTTTTAATTGAAAAATAACAGAATCTAATAGTATTCCATTTGATTTCAACATTTTCAATTCAAAAATAACAAAATTTGATACAATTCTATTTGATTTCAACATTTTTAATAGAAAAATAACAGAATCTGATATAATTCCATTTGATTTCAACATTTTCAATTGAAAAATAATAGAATCTGATATAATTCCATTTGATTTCAACATTTTTAATTGAAAAATAATAGAATCTGATATAATTCCATTTGATTTCAACATTTTTAATTGAAAAATAACAGAATCTGATATAATTCCATTTGATTTCAACATTTTTAATTGAAAAATAACAGAATCTGATATAATTCCATTTGATTTCAACATTTTTAATTGAAAAATGACAAAATCTGATATAATTCCATTTGATTTATATATTTTTATTTGAAAAATAACAGAATCTGATATAATTCCATTTGATTTCAACATTTTTAATTAAAAAATAACAGAATCTCATATAATTCCATTTGATTTCAACATTTGTAATAGAAAAATAAAAGAATCTGATATAATTCCATTTGATTTCAACATTTTTAATTGAAAAATAGCAGAATCTGATATGATTCCATTTGATTTCACCATTGTCAAAGGAAAAATAACAGAATCTGGTATAATTCCATATGATTTGAAAATTTGTAATTGAAAAATAACAGAATATGATTCAATTCCATTTGATTTCAACATTTTCAAATGAAAAATAACAAAATCTGATATAATTCCATTTGATTTCAACATTTTTAATTGAAAAATAGCAGAATCTGATATAATTCCATTTGATTTCAACATTTTTAATTCAAAAATAACAAAATTTGATATAATTTTATTTGATTTCAACATTTGTAATAGAAAAATAACAGAATCTGATATAATTCCATTTGATTTCAACATTTTCAATTGAAAAATAACAGAATCTGATATAATTCCATTTGATTTCAACATTTTTAATTGAAAAATAATAGAATCTGATATAATTCCATTTGATTTCAACATTTTTAATTGAAACATAACAGAATCTGATATAATTCCATTTGATTTCAACATTTTTAATTGAAAAATAACAGAATCTGATATAATTCCATTTGATTTCAACATTTTTAATTGAAAAATAACAGAATCTGATATAATTCCATTTGATTTCAACATTTGTCATAGAAAAATAAGAGAATCTGATATAATTCCATTTGATTTCAAAATTTGTAATAGAAAAATAACAGAATCTGATATAATTCCATTTGATTTCAACATTTTTAATTGAAAAATAACAAAATCTGATATAATTCCATTTGATTTATACATTTTTATTTGAAAAATAACAGAATCTGATATAATTCCATTTGATTTCAACATTTTTAATTAAAAAATAACAGAATCTCATATAATTCCATTTGATTTCAACATTTGTAATAGAAAAATAACAGAATCTGATATAATTCCATTTGACTTCAATTTTTAATTGAAAAATAGCAGAATCTGATATAATTCCGTTTGATTTCAGCATTGTCAAAAGAAAAATAACAGAATCTGGTATAATTCCATAAGATTTGAAAATTTTTAATTGAAAAATAACAGAATATGATTCAATTCCATTTGATTTCAACATTTTCAAATGAAAAATAACAGAATCTGATATAATTCCATTTGATTTCAACATTTTTAATTGAAAAATAGCAGAATCTAATATAATTCCATTTGATTTCAACATTTTTAATTGAAAAATAACAAAATCTGATATAATTCCATTTGATTTCAACATTTGTAATAGAAAAATAAGAGAATCTGAAATAATTCCATTCGATTTCAACATTTTTAATTCAAAAATAACAAAATCTGATATAATTCCATCAGATTTCAACATTTTTAATTGAAAAATAACAGAATCTGATATAATTCCATTTGATTTCAACATTTTTAATAGAAAAATAACAGAATCTGATATAATTCCATTTGATTTCAACATTTTTAATTCAAAAACAACAAAATCTGATATAATTCCATTTGATTTGAACATTTGTAATAGAAAAATAACAGAATCTGATATAATTCCATTTGATTTCAACATTTTTAATTAAAAAATAACAGAATCTGATATAATTCCATTTGATTTCAACATTTTTATTTCAAAAATGACAAAATCTGTTATAATTCCATTTGATTTATATATTTTTATTTGAAAAATAACAGAATCTGATATAATTCCATTAGATTTCAACATTTTCAATTGAAAAATAACAGAATCTGATATAATTCCATTTGATTTAGACATTTTAAATTGAAAAATAACAGAATCTGATATAATTGCATTTGATTTCAACATTTTTAATTGAAAAATAACAGAATCTGATATAATTCCATTTGATTTCAACATTTTTAATTGAAAAATGACAAAATCTGATATAATTCCATTTGATTTATATATTTTTATTTGAAAAATAACAGAATCTGATATAATTCCATTTGATTTCAACATTTTTTAATTAAAAAATAACAGAATCTCATATAATTCCATTTGATTTCAACATTTGTAATAGAAAAATAACAGAATCTGATATAATTCCATTTGATTTCAACATTTTTAATTGAAAAATAGCAGAATCTGATATAATTCCATTTGATTTCACCGTTGTCAAAGGAAAAATAACAGAATCTGGTATAATTCCATATGATTTGAAAATTTGTAATTGAAAAATAACAGAATATGATTGAATTCCATTTGATTTCAACATTTTCAAATGAAAAATAACAAAATCTGATATAATTCCATTTGATTTCAACATTTTTAATTGAAAAATAGCAGAATCTGATATAATTCCATTTGATTTCAACATTTTTAATTCAAAAATAACAAAATTTGATATAATTCTATTTGATTTCAACATTTGTAATAGAAAAATAACAGAATCTGATATAATTCCATTTGATTTCAACATTTTCAATTGAAAAATAACAGAATCTGATATAATTCCATTTGATTTCAACATTTTTAATTGAAAAATAATAGAATCTGATATAATTCCATTTGATTTCAACATTTTTAATTGAAACATAACAGAATCTGATATAATTCCAATTGATTTCAACATTTTTAATTGAAAAATAAGAGAATCTGATATAATTCCATTTGATTTCAAAATTTGTAATAGAAAAATAACAGAATCTGATATAATTCCATTTGATTTCAACATTTTTAATTGAAAAATAACAAAATCTGATATAATTCCATTTGATTTATACATTTTTATTTGAAAAATAACAGAATCTGATATAATTCCATTTGATTTCAACATTTTTAATTGAAGAATTATAGAATCTTATATAATTACATCTGTTTTGAACATTTGTAATAGAAAAATAACAGAATCTGATATAATTCCATTTGATTTCAACATTTTTAATTGAAAAATAACAAAATCTGATATAATTCCATTTGATTTATACATTTTTATTTGAAAAATAACAGAATCTGATATAATTCCATTTGATTTCAACATTTTTAATTAAAAAATAACAGAATCTCATATAATTCCATTTGATTTCAACATTTGTAATAGAAAAATAACAGAATCTGATATAATTCCATTTGACTTCAATTTTTAATTGAAAAATAGCAGAATCTGATATAATTCCGTTTGATTTCAGCATTGTCAAAAGAAAAATAACAGAATCTGGTATAATTCCATAAGATTTGAAAATTTTTAATTGAAAAATAACAGAATATGATTCAATTCCATTTGATTTCAACATTTTCAAATGAAAAATAACAGAATCTGATATAATTCCATTTGATTTCAACATTTTTAATTGAAAAATAGCAGAATCTAATATAATTCCATTTGATTTCAACATTTTTAATTGAAAAATAACAAAATCTGATATAATTCCATTTGATTTCAACATTTGTAATAGAAAAATAAGAGAATCTGAAATAATTCCATTCGATTTCAACATTTTTAATTCAAAAATAACAAAATCTGATATAATTCCATCAGATTTCAACATTTTTAATTGAAAAATAACAGAATCTGATATAATTCCATTTGATTTCAACATTTTTAATAGAAAAATAACAGAATCTGATATAATTCCATTTGATTTCAACATTTTTAATTCAAAAACAACAAAATCTGATATAATTCCATTTGATTTGAACATTTGTAATAGAAAAATAACAGAATCTGATATAATTCCATTTGATTTCAACATTTTTAATTAAAAAATAACAGAATCTGATATAATTCCATTTGATTTCAACATTTTTATTTCAAAAATGACAAAATCTGTTATAATTCCATTTGATTTATATATTTTTATTTGAAAAATAACAGAATCTGATATAATTCCATTAGATTTCAACATTTTCAATTGAAAAATAACAGAATCTGATATAATTCCATTTGATTTAGACATTTTAAATTGAAAAATAACAGAATCTGATATAATTCCATTTGATTTCAACATTTTTAATTGAAAAATAACAGAATCTGATATAATTCCATTTGATTTCAACATTTTTAATTGAAAAATGACAAAATCTGATATAATTCCATTTGATTTATATATTTTTATTTGAAAAATAACAGAATCTGATATAATTCCATTTGATTTCAACATTTTTTAATTAAAAAATAACAGAATCTCATATAATTCCATTTGATTTCAACATTTGTAATAGAAAAATAACAGAATCTGATATAATTCCATTTGATTTCAACATTTTTAATTGAAAAATAGCAGAATCTGATATAATTCCATTTGATTTCACCGTTGTCAAAGGAAAAATAACAGAATCTGGTATAATTCCATATGATTTGAAAATTTGTAATTGAAAAATAACAGAATATGATTGAATTCCATTTGATTTCAACATTTTCAAATGAAAAATAACAAAATCTGATATAATTCCATTTGATTTCAACATTTTTAATTGAAAAATAGCAGAATCTGATATAATTCCATTTGATTTCAACATTTTTAATTCAAAAATAACAAAATTTGATATAATTCTATTTGATTTCAACATTTGTAATAGAAAAATAACAGAATCTGATATAATTCCATTTGATTTCAACATTTTCAATTGAAAAATAACAGAATCTGATATAATTCCATTTGATTTCAACATTTTTAATTGAAAAATAATAGAATCTGATATAATTCCATTTGATTTCAACATTTTTAATTGAAACATAACAGAATCTGATATAATTCCAATTGATTTCAACATTTTTAATTGAAAAATAAGAGAATCTGATATAATTCCATTTGATTTCAAAATTTGTAATAGAAAAATAACAGAATCTGATATAATTCCATTTGATTTCAACATTTTTAATTGAAAAATAACAAAATCTGATATAATTCCATTTGATTTATACATTTTTATTTGAAAAATAACAGAATCTGATATAATTCCATTTGATTTCAACATTTTTAATTGAAGAATTATAGAATCTTATATAATTACATCTGTTTTGAACATTTGTAATAGAAAAATAACAGAATCTGATATAATTCCATTTGATTTCAACATTTGTAATAGAAATATAACAGAATCTGATATAATTCCATTTGATTTCAACATTTCTAATTGAAAAATAACAGAATCTAATATAATTCCATTTGATTTCAACATTTTTAATTGAAAAATAACAGAATCTGATATAATTCCATTTGATTTCAACATTTTTAATTGAAAAATAATAGAATCTGATATAATTTCATTTGATTTCAACATTTTTAATTGAAAAATAACAGAATCTGATATAATTCAATTTCTTTTCAAGATTTTCTAAAGAAAAATAACAGAATCTGATATAATCCATATGACTTCAAAATTTTTAATTGAAAAATAACAGAATCTGATATAATTCCATTTGATTTCAACATTTTTAATTGAAAAATAACAGAATATGATATAATTACATTTGATTTCAACATTTTTAATTGAAAAATAACAGAATCTGTTATAATTCCATTTAATTTCAACATTTGTAACTGAAAAATAACAAAATCTGATATAATTCCATTTGATTTCATCATTTTTAATAGAAAAATAACAGAATCTGATATTATTCCATTTGATTTCAACATTTTTATTTAAAAAATAACAGAATCTGATATAATTCCATTTGATTTCAAGATTTTTAATTAAAAAATAACAGAATCTGATATAATTCCATTTGAATTCAACATTTTTAATTGAAAAATAAGATAATCTGATATAATTCCATTTGATTTCAACATTTTTAATTGAAAAATAACAGAATCTGATATAATTTCATTTGATTTCAACATTTCTAATTGAAAAATAACAGAATCTAATATAATTCCATTTGATTTCAACATTTTTAATTGAAAAATAACAGAATCTGATATAATTCCATTTGATTTCAACATTTTTAATTGAAAAATAATAGAATCTGATATAATTTCATTTGATTTCAACATTTTTAATTGAAAAATAACAGAATCTGATATAATTCAATTTCTTTTCAAGATTTTCTAAAGAAAAATAACAGAATCTGATATAATTCCATATGACTTCAAAATTTTTAATTGAAAAATAACAGAATCTGATATAATTCCATTTGATTTCAACATTTTTAATTGAAAAATAACAGAATATGATATAATTACATTTGATTTCAAAATTTTTAATTGAAAAATAACAGAATCTGTTATAATTCCATTTAATTTCAACATTTGTAACTGAAAAATAACAAAATCTGATATAATTCCATTTGATTTCATCATTTTTAATAGAAAAATAACAGAATCTGATATTATTCCATTTGATTTCAACATTTTTATTTAAAAAATAACAGAATCTGATATAATTCCATTTGATTTCCACATTTTTAATTAAAAAATAACAGAATCTGATATAATTCCATTTGAATTCAACATTTTTAATTGAAAAATAAGATAATCTGATATAATTCCATTTGATTTCAACATTTTTAATTGAAAAATAACAGAATCTGATATAATTTCATTTGATTTCAACATTTCTAATAGAAAAATAACAGTATCTGATATAATTAAATTTGAATTCAACATTTTTAATTGAAAAATAACAGAATCTGATATAATTTCATCTGATTTGAACATTTGTAATAGAAAAATAACAGAATGATATACTTCCATTTGATTTCAACATTTGTAATAGAAAAATAACAGAATCTGATATAATTCCATTTGATTTCAACATTTTCAATTGAAAAATAACAGAATCTGATATAATTCCATTTGATTTCAACATTTTTTATTAAAAAATGACAGAATCTGATATAATTCCATTTGATTTCAACATTTGTAATAGAAGAATAACAGAATCTGATATAATTCCACTTGATTTCAACATTTTTAATTGAAAAATAACAGAATCTGATGTAATTCCATTTGATTTCAACATTTTTAATAGAAAAATAACAGAATCTGATATAATTCCATTTGATTTAAACATTTGCAATTGAAAAATAACAGAATCTGGTATAATTTCATTTGATTTCATCATTTTTAATTGAAAAATAACAGAATCTGATATTATTCCATTTGATTTCAACATTTTTATTTGAAAAATAAAAGAATCTGATATAATTCCATTTGATTTCAACATTTTTAATTGAAAAATAACAGAATCTGATATAAATCCATTTGATTTCAACATTTGTAATAGAAAAATAACAGAATCTGATATAATTCCATTTGATTTCAATATTTATAATTCCAAAATAACAAAATATGATATAATTCCATTTGATTTCAACATTATTAATTGAAAAATAACAGAATCATATATAATTCCATTTCATTTCAACATTTTTGATTGAAAAATAAAATCTGATATAATTCCATTTGATTTCAACATTTGCTATAGAAAATAACAAAAACTGATATAATTCCATTTGATTTCAACATTTTTAATTGAAAAATAACAAAATCTGACATAATTCCATTTCATTTCAACATTTTTATTTGAAAAATAACAGAATCTGATATAATTCAATTTGATTTCAACATTTTTAATTGAAAAATAACAGAATCTGATATAATTCCATTTGATTTCAACATTTGTAATAGGAAAATTACAAAATCTGATATAATTCCATTTGATTTCAAAATTTTCAATTGAAAAATAAGAAAATATGATATAATTCCATTTGATTTCAACATTTTTAATTAAAAAATAAAAAAATCTGATATAATTCCATTTGATTTCAACATTTGCAATAGAAAATAACAAAATCTGATATAATTCGATTTGATTTCAACATTTTTAATTGAAAAATAACAATATCTGATAAAATTCCATTTGATTTAAAAATTTGTAATAGAAAAATAACAAAATCTGATATAATTCCATTTGATTTCAACATTTTTAATTAAAAAATAACAGAATCTGATATAATGCCATTTGATTTCAACATATTTAAATGAAAAATAACAGAATCTGCTATAATTCCATTTGATTTCAACATTTTTAATTGAATAATAATAGAATCCATATGATTTCAACATTTTTAATTGAAAAATAACAGAATCTGATATAATTGCATTTGATTTCAACATTTTTAATTGAAAAATAACAGAATCTGATATAATTCCATTTGATTTCAATATTTGTAATAGAAAAATAACAGAATCTGATATAATTCCATTTGATTTCAACATTTATAATTCAAAAATAACAAAATCTGATATAATTCCATTTGATTTCAACATTTTTAATTGAAAAATAAAAAAATCTGATATAATTCCATTTGATTTCAACATTTGTAATAGAAAAATAAAAAAATCTGATATAATTCCATCTGATTTCAACATTTTTAATTGAAAAATGACACAATCTGAAATAATTCCATTTTATTTCAACATTTTTAATTGAAAAATAACAAAATCTGACATAATTCTATTTGATTTCAATATTTGTAATAGAAAAATAACAGAATCTGATATAATTCCATCTGATTTCAACATTTTTAATTGAAAAATGACAGAATCTAAAATAATTCCATTTGATTTCATCATTTTTAATTAAAACATACCAAATCTGATATAATTCCATGTGATTTCAACATTTTTAATTAAAAAATTTTAGAATCTGATATAATTCCATTTGATTTCAACATTTTTAATTGAAAAATAACAGAATCTGATATAATTCCATTTGATTTCAACATTTTTAATTGAAAAATAACAGAATGTTATATAATTTCATTTGATTTCAACATTTTTAATTGAAAAATAACAGAATCTCATATTATTCCATTCGATTTCATTATTTTTATTTGAAAAATAACAGAATCTTATATAATTCCATTTCATTTCAACATTTTTAATTGAAAAATAACAGAATCTGATATAATTCCATTTGATTTCAACATTTGCAATTGAAAAATAACAGAATCTGATATAATTCCATTTGATTTCAACATTAATAATTGAAAAATAACAATCTGATATAATTCCATTTGATTTCAACATTTGTAATAGAAAAATAACAAAATCTGATATAATTCCATTTGATTTCAACATTTTTAATTGAAAAATAACAAAATCTGATATAATGCCATTTCATTTCAACATATTTAATTGAAAAATAACAGAATCTGCTATAATTCCATTTGATTTCAACATTTTTAATTGAAAAATATCAGAATCCATATGATTTCAACATTTTTAATTGAAAAATAACAGAATCTGATATAATTCCATTTGATTTCAACATTTTTAATTGAAAAATAACAGAATCTGATATAATTCCCTTTGATTTCAATATTTGTAATAGAAAAATAACAGAATCTGATATAATTCCATTTGATTTCAACATTTATAATTCAAAAATAACAAAATCTGATATAATTCCATTTGATTTCAACATTTTTAATTGAAAAATAACAAAATCTGATATAATTCCATTTGATTTCAACATTTGTAATAGAAAAATAAAAAAATCTGATATAATTCTATCTGATTTCAACATTTTTAATTGAAAAATGACACAATCTGAAATAATTCCATTTGATTTCAACATTTTTAATTGAAAAATAACAAAATCTGACATAATTCTATTTGATTTCATCATTTTTAATTGAAAAATAACAGAATCTGATATAATTCCATTTGATTTCAACATTTTTAATTAAAAAATTTTAGAATCTGATATAATTCCATTTGATTTCAACATTTTTAATTGAAAAATAACAGAATCTGATATAATTCCATTTGATTTCAACATTTTTAATTGAAAAATAACAGAATGTTATATAATTTCATTTGATTTCAACATTTTTAATTGAAAAATAACAGAATCTGATATTATTCCATTCGATTTCAACATTTTTATTTGAAAAATAACAGAATCTTATATAATTCCATTTGATTTCAACATTTGCTATAGAAAAATAACAAAATCTGATATAATTCCATTTGATTTCAACATTTTTAATTGAAAAATAACAGAATCTGATATAATTCCAATTGATTTCAACATTTGTAATAGAAAAATAACTGAATCTGATATAATTCCATTTGATGTATACATTTTCATTTGAAAAATAAAAGAATCTGATATAATTCCATTTGATTTCAACATTTTCAATTAAAAAATATTAGAATCTGATATAATTTCATTTGATTTCAACATTTTTAATTGAAAAATAACAGAATCTGATATAATTCCACTTGATTTCAACATTTTTAATTGAAAAATAACAAAATCTGACATAATTCCATTTGATTTCAACATTTTTATTTGAAAAATAACAGAATCTGATATAATTCCATTTGATTTCAACATTTTTAATTGAAAAATAAAAGAATCTGATATAATTCCATTTGATTTCAACATTTGTAATAGAAAAATAACAAAATTTGATATAATTCCATTTGATTTCAACATTTTTAATTGAAAAATAACAAAATCTGATATAATTCCATTTGATTTCAAAATTTTTAATTAAAAAATAACAGAATCTCATATAATTCCATCTGATTTATACATTTTTATCTGAAAAATATCAGAATCTGATATAATTCCATTTGATTTCAACATTTTTAATTGAAAAATAACAAAATCTGATATAATTCTATTTGAATTCAACATTTGTAATAGAAAAGTAACAAAATCTGATATAATTCCATTTGATTTCAACATTTTTAATTGAAAAATAACAGAATCCATATGATTTCAACATTTTTAATTGAAAAATAACAGAATCTGTTATAATTCCATTTGATTTCAACATTTTTAATTGAAAAATAACAGAATCTGATATAATTCCATTTGATTTCAATATTTGTAATAGAAAAATAACAGAATCTGATATAATTCCATTTGATTTCAACATTTATATATAAAAAATAACAAAATGTGATATAATTCCATTTGATTTCAACATTTTTAATTGAAAAATAACAAAATCTGATATAATTCCATTTGATTTCAACATTTGTAATAGAAAAATAACAAAATCTGATATAATTCCATCTCATTTCAACATTTTTAATTGAAAAATGACACAATCTGAAAAAATTCCATTTGATTTCATCATTTTTAATTGAAAAATAACAAAATCTGACATAATTCTATTTGATTTCATCATTTTTAATTGAAAAATACCAGAATCTGATATAATTCCATTTGATTTCAATATTTGTAATAGAAAAATAACAGAATCTGATATAATTCCATCTGATTTCAACATTTTTAATTGAAAAATAACAGAATCTGATATAATTCCATTTGATTTCAACATTTTTAATTGAAAAATAACAGAATGTTATATAATTTCATTTGATTTCAACATTTTTAATTGAAAAATAACAGAATCTGATATTATTCCATTCGATTTCAACATTTTTATTTGAAAAATAACAGAATCTTATATAATTCCATTTGATTTCAACATTTTTAATTAAAAAATTTTAGAATCTGATATAATTCCATTTGATTTCAACATTTTTAATTGAAAAATAACAGAATCTGATATAATTCCATTTGATTTCAACATTTTTAATTGAAAAATAACAGAATGTTATATAATTTCATTTGATTTCAACATTTTTAATTGAAAAATAACAGAATCTGATATTATTCCATTCGATTTCAACATTTTTATTTGAAAAATAACAGAATCTTATATAATTCCATTTGATTTCAACATTTGCTATAGAAAAATAACAAAATCTGATATAATTCCATTTGATTTCAACATTTTTAATTGAAAAATAACAGAATCTGATATAATTCCAATTGATTTCAACATTTGTAATAGAAAAATAACTGAATCTGATATAATTCCATTTGATGTATACATTTTCATTTGAAAAATAAAAGAATCTGATATAATTCCATTTGATTTCAACATTTTCAATTAAAAAATATTAGAATCTGATATAATTTCATTTGATTTCAACATTTTTAATTGAAAAATAACAGAATCTGATATAATTCCACTTGATTTCAACATTTTTAATTGAAAAATAACAAAATCTGACATAATTCCATTTGATTTCAACATTTTTATTTGAAAAATAACAGAATCTGATATAATTCCATTTGATTTCAACATTTTTAATTGAAAAATAAAAGAATCTGATATAATTCCATTTGATTTCAACATTTGTAATAGAAAAATAACAAAATTTGATATAATTCCATTTGATTTCAACATTTTTAATTGAAAAATAACAAAATCTGATATAATTCCATTTGATTTCAAAATTTTTAATTAAAAAATAACAGAATCTCATATAATTCCATCTGATTTATACATTTTTATCTGAAAAATATCAGAATCTGATATAATTCCATTTGATTTCAACATTTTTAATTGAAAAATAACAAAATCTGATATAATTCTATTTGAATTCAACATTTGTAATAGAAAAGTAACAAAATCTGATATAATTCCATTTGATTTCAACATTTTTAATTGAAAAATAACAGAATCCATATGATTTCAACATTTTTAATTGAAAAATAACAGAATCTGTTATAATTCCATTTGATTTCAACATTTTTAATTGAAAAATAACAGAATCTGATATAATTCCATTTGATTTCAATATTTGTAATAGAAAAATAACAGAATCTGATATAATTCCATTTGATTTCAACATTTATATATAAAAAATAACAAAATGTGATATAATTCCATTTGATTTCAACATTTTTAATTGAAAAATAACAAAATCTGATATAATTCCATTTGATTTCAACATTTGTAATAGAAAAATAACAAAATCTGATATAATTCCATCTCATTTCAACATTTTTAATTGAAAAATGACACAATCTGAAAAAATTCCATTTGATTTCATCATTTTTAATTGAAAAATAACAAAATCTGACATAATTCTATTTGATTTCATCATTTTTAATTGAAAAATACCAGAATCTGATATAATTCCATTTGATTTCAATATTTGTAATAGAAAAATAACAGAATCTGATATAATTCCATCTGATTTCAACATTTTTAATTGAAAAATAACAGAATCTGATATAATTCCATTTGATTTATACATTTTTATCTGAAAAATATCAGAATCTGATATAATTTCATTTGATTTCAACATTTTTAATTGAAAAATAACAAAATCTGATATAATTCAATTTGAATTCAACATTTGTAATAGAAAAGTAACAAAATCTGATATAATTCCATTTGATTTCAACATTTTTAATTGAAAAATAACAGAATCTGATATAATTCCATTTGATTTCAACATTTGTGATAGAAAAATAACAGAATCTGATATAATTCCATTAGATGTATACATTTCTATTTGAAAAAAGACTGAATCTGATATAATTCCATTTGATTTCAACATTTTTAATTAAAAAATATTAGAATCTGATATAATTCAATTTGATTTCAACATTTTTAATCGAAAAATAACAGAATCTGATATAATTCCATTTGATTTCAACACTTTTAATTGAAAAATAATAGAATCTGATATAATTTCATTTGATTTCAACATTTTTAATTTAAAAATAACAGAATCTGATATTATTCCATTCGATTTCTACATTTCTATTTGAAAAATAACAGAATCTGATATAATTCCGTTTTATTTCAACATTTTTAATTGAAAAATAACAGAATCTGATATAATTCCATTTGATTTATACATTTTTAATTCAAAAAATAACAGAATCTGATATAATTCCATTTGATTTCAATATTTGTAATAGAAAAATAACAGAATCTGATATAATTCCATTTGATTTCAACATTTATAATTCAAAAATAACAAAATCTGATATAAATCCATTTAATTTCAACATTTTTAATTGAAAAATAACAAAATCTGATATAATTCCATTTGATTTCAACATTTGTAATAGAAAAATAAAAAAATCTGATATAATTCCATTTGATTTCAACATTTTTAATTGAAAAATAATAAAATCTGATATAATTCCATTTGATTTCAACATTTTCAATTGAAAAATAAAAAAATCTGATATAATTCCATCTGATTTCAACATTTTTACTTCAAAAATAAAAAAATCTGATATAATTCCATTTGATTTATGCATTTTTATTTGAAAAATAACAAAATCTGATATAATTCCATTTGATTTCGACATTTTTAATTGAAAATAACAGAATCTGATATAATTTCATTTGATTTCAACATTTTTAATTGAAAAATAACAGAATCTGATATAATTCCATTTGATTTCAACATTTTTAATTAAAACATACAGAATCTGATATAATTCCATTTGATTTCAACATTTTTAATTCAAAAATAACAAAATCTGATATAATTCCATTTGATTTATACATTTTTATTTGAAAAATAACAGAATCTGGTATAATTCCATTTGATTTCAACATTTTTAATTGAAAAATAACAAAATCTGATATAATTCCATTTGATTTCAACATTTGTCATAGAAAAATAACAGAATGTGATATAATTCCATTTGATGTATACATTTTTATTTGAAAAATAACAGAATCTGATATAATTCCACTTGATTTCAACATTTTTAATTGAAAAATAACAAAATCTGACATAATTCCATTTGATTTCAACATTTTTATTTGAAAAATAACAGAATCTGATATAATTCCATTTGATTTCAACATTTTTAATTGAAAAATAAAAGAATCTGATATAATTCCATTTGATTTCAACATTTGTAATAGAAAAATACGAAAATCTGATATAATTCCATTTGATTTCAACATTTTTAATTGAAAAATAACAAAATCTGATATAATTCCATTTGATTTCAACATTTTTAATTAAAAAATAACAAAATCTGATATAATTCCATTGGATTTCAACATTTTTAATTGAAAAATAACAGAATCTGATATAATGCCATTTGATTTCAACATATTTAATTGAAAAATAACAGAATCTGATATAATTCCATTTGATTTCAACATTTGTAATAGAAAAATAACAAAATCTGATATAATTCAATGCTATTTCAACATTTTTAATTGAAAAATAACAGAATCTGATATAATTCCATTTGATTTCAACATTTGTAATAGAAAAATAACAAAATCTGATATAATTCCATTTGATTTCAAAATTTTCAATTGAAAAATAATAAAATATGATATAATTCCATTTGATTTCATCATTTTTAATTGAAAAATAACAAAATCTGATATAATTCCATTTGATTTCAACATTTGTAATAGAAAAATAACAAAACCTGATATAATTCCATTTGATTTCAACATTTTAATTGAAAAATAACAGAATCTGATATAATTCCATTTCATTTCAACATTTTTAATTGAAAAATAACAAAATCTGATATAATTCCATTTCATTTCAACATTTGTTATAGTAAAATAACAAAATCTGATATAATTCCATTTGATTTCGACATTTTTAATTGAAAATAACAGAATCTGATATAATTCCATTTCATTTCAACATTTTTAATTAAAACATACAGAATCTGATATAATTCCATTTGATTTCAACATTTTTAATTCAAAAATAACAGAATCTGATATAATTCCATTTGATTTCAACATTTGTGATAGAAAAATAACAGAATTTGATATAATTCCTTTTGATGTATACATTTTTGTTTGAAAAAAAACAGAATCTGATATAATTCCATTTGATTTCAACATTTGTGATAGAAAAATAACAGAATCTGATATAATTCCATTTGATTTCAACATTTGTGATAGAAAAATAACAGAATCTGATATAATTCCATTTGATGTATACATTTTTATTTGAAAAATAACAGAATCTGATATAATTCCATTTGATTTCAACATTTTTAATTAAAAAATATTAGAATCTGATATAATTCCATTTGATTTCAACCTTTGTAATAGAAAAATAACAGAATCTGATATAATTCCATTTGATTTCAAAATTTATAATTCAAAAATAACAAAATATGATATAATTCCATTTGATTTCAACATTTTTAATTGAAAAATAACAAAATCTGATATAATTCCATTTGATTTCAACATTTTTAATTAAAAAATATTAGAATCTGATATAATTCCATTTGATTTCAACCTTTGTAATAGAAAAATAACAGAATCTGATATAATTCCATTTGATTTCAAAATTTATAATTCAAAAATAACAAAATATGATATAATTCCATTTGATTTCAACATTTTTAATAGAAAAATAACAAAATCTGATATAATTCCATTTGATTTCAACATTTTTAATTGAAAAATAACAGAATCTGATATAATTCCATTTGATTGCAACATTTTTAATTCAAAAATAAAAAAATCTGATATAATTCCATTTGATTTCAACATTGGTTATTGTAAAATGACAGAATCTGATATTATTCCATTTGATTTCAACATTTTTAATTGAAAAATAACAGAATCTGATATAATTCCATTTGATTTCAACATTTTTAATTAAAACATACAGAATCTGATATAATTCCATTCAATTTCAACATTTTTATTTCAAAAATAACAGAATCTGATATAATTCCATTTGATTTCAACATTTGTGATAGAAAAATAATAGAATTTGATATAATTCCTTTTGATGTATACATTTTTGTTTGAAAAAAAACAGAATCTGATATAATTCCATTTGATTTAAACATTTTTAATTAAAAAATATTAGAATCTGATATAATTACATTTGATTTCAAAATTTTAATTGAAAAATAACAAAATCTGATATAATTCCATTTGATTTCAACCTTTGTAATAGAAAAATAACAGAATCTGATATAATTCCATTTGATTTCAACATTTTTAATTCAAAAATAACAAAATTTGATATAATTCAATTTGATTTATACATTTTTATTTGAAAAATTACAGAATCTGATATAATTCCATTTGATTTCAACATTTTTAATTGAAAAATAACAGAATCTGATATAATTCCATTTGATTTCAACATTTGTAATTGAAAAATAACAGAATCTGATATAATTTCATTTGATTTCATCATTTTTAATTGAAAAACAACAGAATCTGATATAATTCCATTTGATTTCAACATTTTTACTTCAAAAATAACAAAATCTGATATAATTCCATTTGATTTATACATCTTTATTTGAAAAATAACAGAATCTGATATAATTCCATTTGATTTCAACATTTTTAATTGAAAAATAACAGAATCTGATATAATTCCATTTGATTTCAACATTTTTAATTGTAAAATAACAGAATCTGATATAATTCCATTTGATTTCAACATTTTTAATTGAAAAATAACAGAATCTGATATAATTCCATTTGATTTCAACATTTTTAATTGTAAAATAACAGAATCTGATATAATTCCATTTGATTTCAACATTTTTAATTCAAAAATAACAAAATCTGATATAATTCTAATTGATTTCAACATTTTATTGAAAAATAACAGAATCTGATATAATTCCATTTGATTTCAAAATTTGTAATAGAAAAATAACAAAATCTGATATAATTCCATTTGATTTCAACATTTTTAATTGAAAAATAACAGAATCTGATATAATTCCATTTGATTTCAACATTTTTAATTGAAAAATAACAAAATCTGATATAATTCCATTTGATTTCAACATTTGTATAGAAAAATAACATAATCTGATATAATTCCAATTAATTTCAACATTTTTAATTGAAAAATAACAAAATCTGATATAATTCCATTTGATTTCAACATTTTTAATTGAAACATAACAGAATCTGATATAATTCCATTTGATTTCAACATTTTTAATTGAAAAATAATACAAACTGATATAATTCCATTTGATTTCTACATTTGTAATAGAAAAATAACAGAATCTGATATAATTCCATTTGATTTCAACATTTTTAATTCAAAAAGAACAGAATATGATATAATTCCAATTGATTTCAACATTTTCAATTAAAAAATAACAGAATCTGATATAATTCCATTTGATTTCAACATTTGTAATAGAAAAATAACAGAATCTGATATACTTCCATTTGATTTCAACATTTTTACTTCAAAAATAACAAAATCTGATATAATTCCATTTGATCTATACATTTTTATTTGAAAAATAACAGAATCTGATATAGTTCCATTTGATTTCAACATTTATAATTCAAAAATTACAAAATCTGATATAATTCCAATTGATTTCAACATTTTTAATTAAAAAATATCAAAATCTGATATTATTTCATTTGATTTCAACATTTGTAATAGAAAAATAACAGAATCTGATATAATTCCATTTGATTTCAACATTTTTAATTGAAAAATAACAAAATCTGATTTAATTCCATTTGATTTCAACATTTGTAATAGAAAAATAACAAAATCTGATATAATTCTAATTGATTTCAACATTTTAATAGAAAAATATCACAATCTGATATAATTCCATTTGATTTCAACATTTTTAATTACAACATACAGAATCTGTAATAATTCCATTCCATTTCAACAGTTTTAATTCAAAAATAACAAAATATGATATCATTTCATTTGATTTATACATTTTTAATTGAAAAATAACAGAATCTGATATAATTCCATTAGATTTCAACATTTTTAATTGAAAAATGAAAGAATATGATATAATTCCATTTGATTTCAACATTTTCAATTGAAAAATGATAGAATCTGATATAATTCCATTTGATTTCAACATTTGTTCTAGAAAATAACAGAATCTGATATAATTTCATTTGATTTCAACATTTTTAATTAAAACATACAGAATCTAATATAATTCCATTTGATTTCAACATTTTTACTTCATAAATAACAAAATCTGATATAATTCCATTTGATTTATACATTTTTATTTGAAAAATAACAGAATCTGATATAATTCCATTTGATTTCAACATTTTTACTTCATAAATAAAAAAATCTGATATAATTCCATTTGATTTATAGATTTTTATTTGAAAATAACAGAATCTGATATAATTCAATTTGATTTCAACATTTTTAATTGAAAAATAACAGAATCTGATATAATTCCATTTGATTTCAACATTTGTAATTGAAAAATAACAGAATCTGATATAATTTCATTTGATTTCATCATTTTTAATTGAAAAATAACAGAATCTGATATTATTCCATTTGATTTCAACATTTTTATTTGAAATATAACAGAATCTGATATAATTCCATTTGATTTCAACATTTGTAATTGAAAAATAACAGAATCTGATATAATTTCATTTGATTTCATCATTTTTAATTGAAAAATAACAGAATCTGATATAATTCCATTTGATTTCCACATTTTCAATTAAAAAATAACAAAATCTAATATAATTCCATTTGAATTATACATTTTTATTAAAAAATAAGAGAATCTGATATAATTCCATTTGATTTCAACATTTTTAATTAAAAAATAACAGAATCTGATATAATTCCATTTGATTTCAACATTTGTAATAGAAAAATAACAGAATCTGATATAATTCCATTTGATTTCAACATTTTTAATTGAAAAATAACAGAATCTGATATAATTCCATTTGATTTCAACATTTTTAATTGAAAAATAACAAAACCTGATATAATTCCATTTGATTTCAACATTTGTAATAGAAAAATAACAAAATCTGATATAATTCCATCTTATTTCAACATTTTTAATAAAAAAATAATAGAATCCGATATAATTCCATTTGATTTCAACATTAGTAACAGAAAAATGACAGAATTTAATATAATTCTGTTTGATTTCAACATTTTTAATTGAAAAATAACAAAATCTGATATAATTCCATCTGATATCAACATTTTTAATTAAAAAATAACAAAATCTGATATAATTCCATCTGATTTCAACATTTTTAATTGAAAAATAAGAGAATCTGATATAATTCCATTTGATTTCAACATTTGTAATAGAAAACTAACAGAATCTGATATAATTCCATATGATTTCCACATTTTTAATAGAAAAATAACATAATCTGATATAAATCCAATTGATTTCAACATTTTAATTAAAAAATAACAGAGTCTGATATAATTCCATTTGATTTCAACATTTGTAATAGAAAAATAACAGAATCTGATATAATTCTAATTGATTTCAAAATTGTTAATTGAAAAATAAGAGAATCTGATATAATTCCATTTGATTTCAACATTTATAATTCAAAAATGACAAAATCTGATATAGTTCCATTTGAATTATACATTTTTATTTGAAAAATAAGAGAATCTGATATAATTCCATTTGATTTCAACATTTTTAATTAAAAAATAAAAGAATCTGATATAATTCCATTTGATTTCAACATTTGTTATAGAAAAAAAACAAAATCTGATATAATTCCATTTGATTTCAACATTTTTAATTGAAAAATAACAGAATCTGATATAATTCCATTTGATTTCAACATTTTTAATGAAAAATAACAAAATCTGATATAATTCCATTTGATTTCAACATTTGTAATAGAAAAATAACAGAATCTGATATAATTCCATTTGATTTCAACATTTTTAATTGAAAAATAACAGAATCTGATATAATTTCATTTGATTTCAACATTTTTAATTGAAAAATAATAGAATCTGAAATAATTCCATTTGATTTGAACATTTTTAATTAAAACATACAGAATCTGATAGAATTCAATTTGATTTCATCATTTTTAATTGAAAAGTAACACAATCTGATATGATTCAATTTGTTTTCAAGATTTTCTAAAGAAAAATAACAGAATCTGATATAATTCCATTTGAATTATACATTTTTATTTGAAAAATGAGAGAATCTGATATAATTCCATTTGATTTCAACATTTGTAATAGAAAAATAACAAAATCTGATATAATTCCATTTGATTTCAACATTTTTAATTGAAAAATAACAGAATATGATATAATTCCATTTGATTTCAACATTTTTAATTGAAAAATAACAAAATCTGATATAATTCCATTTGATTTCAACATTTGTACTAGAAAAATAATAGAATCTGATACAATTCCATTTGATTTCAACATTTTTAATTGAAAAATAACAGAATATGATATAATTCCATTTGATTTCAACATTTTTAATTGAAAAATAACAGACTCTAAAATAATTGCATTTGATTTGAACATTTTTAATTAAAACATACAGAATCTGATATAATTCCATTTGATTTCATCATTTTTACTTGAAAAATAACAGAATCTGATATAATTTCATTTGATTTCAACATTTTTAATAGAAAAATAACAGAATCTGGTATAATTCCATTTGATTTCAACATTTTTAATTAAAGCATAACAGAATCTGATATAATTCCCTGATTTCAATATTTCTAATTGAAAAATAACAGAATCTGATATAATTTCATTTGATTTCATCATTTTTAATTGAAAAATACCAGAATCTGATATTATTCCATTTGATTTCAACATTTTTATTTGAAAAATAACAGAATCTGATATAATTCCATTTGATTTCAACATTTTTAATTGAAAAATAACAGAATCTGATATAATTCCATTTGATTTCAACATTTTTAATTGAAAAATAACAGAATCTGATATAATTCCATTTGATTTCAACATTTGTAATAGAAAAATAACAGAATCTGATATAATTCCATTTGATTTCAATATTTGTAATAGAAAAATAACAGAATCTGATATAATTCCATCTGATTTCAACATTTTTAATTAAAAAATAACAAAATCTGATATAATTCCATCTTTTTTCAACATTTTTAATTGAAAAATAACAGAATCTGATATAATTCCATTTGATTTCAACATTTTTAATTAAAAAATAACAGAATCTGATATAATTCCATTTGATTTCAACATTTGTAATAGAAAAATAACAGAATCTAATATATTTTTATTTGATTTCAACATTTTTAATTGAAAAATAACAGAATCTGATATAATTCCATTTGATTTATACATTTTTATTTGAAAAAAAACAGAATCTGATATAATTCCATTTGATTTCAACATTTGTAATAGAAAAATAACAGAATCTGATATAATTCCATTTGATTTCAACATTTTTAATTGAAAAATAACAGAATCTGATATAATTCCATTTGATTTCAACATTTTTAATTAAAAAATAACAAAATCTGATATAATTCCATTTGATTTATACATCTTTTTTTGAAAAATAAGAGAATCTGAAATAATTCAATTTGATTTCAACTTTTTTAATTAAAAAATAATAGAATCTGATATAATTCCATTTCATTTCAACATTTGTAATAGAAAAATGAAAGAAATCTGATATAATTCCATCTGATTTGAACATTTGTAATAGAAAAATAATAGAATCTGATATAATTCCATTTGATTTCAACATTTTTAATTGAAAATTAACAGAATCTGATATAATTCCATTTGATTTCAACATTTTTAATTGAAAAATAACAGAATCTTATATATTTCCATTTGATTTCCACATTTTTAATTGAAAAATAACAGAATAAGATATAATTCCATTTGATTTCAACATTTTTAATTAAAAAATAACAAAATCTGATATAATTCCATTTGATTTCAACATTTTTAATAGAAAAATAACAATATCTGATATAATTCCATTTGATTTCAACATTTGTAATAGAAAATAACAAAATCTGATATAATTCCATGTGAATTCAACATTTTTAATTGAAAAATAACAGAATCTGAAATAATTCCATTTGATTTCAACATTTTTAATTTAAACATACAGAATCTGATATAATTCCATTTCATTTCAACATTTTTAATTGAAAAATAACAGAATCTGATATAATTCCATTTGATTTCAACATTTTTAATTCAAAAATAACAAAATCTGATATAATTCCATTTGATTTCAACATTTGTAATAGAAAAATAACAGAATCTGATATAATTCCATTTGATTTCAACATTTTTAATTGAAAAATAACAGAATCTATAATAATTCCATTTGATTTCAACATTTTTAATTGAAATATAACAGAATCTGATATAATTCCATTTGATTTCAACATTTGTAATAGAAAAATAACAGAATCTGATATAATTCCATTTGATTTCAAAATTTTTAATTGAAAAATAACAGAATCTGATATAATTCCATTTGATTTCAACATTTTTAATTGAAAAATAACGGAATCTGATATAATTCCATTTGATTTCAACATTTTTAATTGAAAAATAACAAAATCTGATATAATTCTAATTGATTTCAAAATTTTTAATTGAAAAATAACAGAATCTGATATAATTCCATTTGTTTTCAAGATTTTCTAAAGAAAAATAATAGAATCTGATATAATTCCATTTGATTTCAACATTTTTAATTGAAAAATAACAGAATTTGATATAATTCCATTTGATTTCAACATTTTTAATTGAAAAATAACAGAATGTGATATTATTCCATTTGATTTCAACATTTTTATTTGATAAATAACATAATCTGATATAATTCCATTTTATTTCAACATTTTTAATTGAAAAAAACTGAATCTGATATAATTCCATTTGATTTCAACATTTGTAATAGAAAAATAACAGAATCTGATATAATTCCATTTGATTTCAACATGTATAATTCAAAAATAACAAAATCTGATATAATTCCATCTGATTTGATCATTTGTAATAGAAAAATAACAGAATCTGATATAATTCCATTTGATTTCAACATTTTTAATTAAAAAATAACAAAATCTTATATAATTCCATTTGATTTCACCATTTTCAATTGAAAACTAACAGAATGTGATATAATTCCATTTGATTTCAACATTTTTAATTGAAAAATAACAAAATCTTATATAATTCCATTTGATTTCAACATTTGTAATAGAAAAATAACACAATCTGATATAATTCCATCTGATTTGAACATTTGTAATAGAAAAATAACAGAATCTGATATAATTCCATATGATTTCAACATTTTTAATTCAAAAATAACAAAATCTGATATAATTCCATTTGATTTCAACATTTTTAATTAAAAAATGATAGAAGCTGGTATAATTCCATTTAATTTCAACATTTGTAATAGAAAAATAACAGAATCTGATATAATTCCATGTGATTTCAACATTTTTAATTAAAAAATAAAAAAAATTGATATAATTCCATTTTATTTATACATTTGTAATAGAAAAATAACAGAATCTGATGTAATTCCATTTGATTTCATAATTTTTAATTGAAAAATAACAAAATCTGTTATAATTCCATTTGATTTCAACATTTTTAATTGAAAAATAACAGAATTTGATATAATTCCATTTGATTTCAACATATTTATTTGAAAAATAACAGAATCTGATATAATTCCATTTGATGTATACATTTTTATTTGAAAAATAACAGAATCTGATATAATTCCATTTGATTTCAACATTTTTAATTCATAAATAACAAAATCTGATATAATTCCATTTGATTTCAACATTTATAATTGAAAAATAACATAATCTGATATAATTTCATTTGATTTCAACATTTTTAATAGAAAAATAACAGTATCTGATATAATTCCATTTGATTTCAACATTTTTAATTGAAGAATTATAGAATCTTATATAATTCCATCTGTTTTGAACATTTATAATAGAAAAATAACAGAATCTGATATAATTCCATTTGATTTCAACATTTGTAGTAGAAATATAACAGAATCTGATATAATTCCATTTGATTTCAACATTTCTAATTGAAAAATAACAGAATCTAATATAATTCCATTTGATTTCAACATTTTTAATTGAAAAATAACAGAATCTGATATAATTCCATTTGATTTCAACATTTTTAATTGAAAAATAATAGAATCTGATATAATTTCATTTGATTTCAACATTTTTAATTGAAAAATAACAGAATCTGATATAATTCAATTTCTTTTCAAGATTTTCTAAAGAAAAATAACAGAATCTGATATAATTCCATATGACTTCAAAATTTTTAATTGAAAAATAACAGAATCTGATATAATTCCATTTGATTTCAACATTTTTAATTGAAAAATAACAGAATATGATATAATTACATTTGATTTCAACATTTTTAATTGAAAAATAACAGAATCTGTTATAATTCCATTTAATTTCAACATTTCTAACTGAAAAATAACAAAATATGATATAATTCCATTTGATTTCATCATTTTTAATAGAAAAATAACAGAATCTGATATTATTCCATTTGATTTCAACATTTTTATTTAAAAAATAACAGAATCTGATATAATTCCATTTGATTTCAACATTTTTAATTAAAAAATAACAGAATCTGATATAATTCCATTTGAATTCAACATTTTTAATTGAAAAATAAGATAATCTGATATAATTCCATTTGATTTCAACATTTTTAATTGAAAAATAACAGAATCTGATATAATTTCATTTGATTTCAACATTTCTAATTGAAAAATAATAGAATCTAATATAATTCCATTTGATTTCAACATTTATAATTGAAAAATAACAGAATCTGATATAATTCCATTTGATTTCAACATTTTTAATTGAAAAATAATAGAATGTGATATAATTTCATTTGATTTCAACATTTTTAATTGAAAAATAACAGAATCTGATATAATTCAATTTCTTTTCAAGATTTTCTAAAGAAAAATAACAGAATCTGATATAATTCCATATGACTTCAAAATTTTTAATTGAAAAATAACAGAATCTGATATAATTCCATTTGATTTCAACATTTTTAATTGAAAAATAACAGAATATGATATAATTACATTTGATTTCAACATTTTTAATTGAAAAATAACAGAATCGGGTATAATTCCATTTGATTTCAACATTTGTAATAGAAAAATAACAGAATCTGATATAATTCCATTTGATTTCAACATTTTCAATTGAAAAATAACAGAATCTGATATAATTCCATTTGATTTCAACATTTTTTATTAAAAAATGACAGAATCTGATATAATTCCATTTGATTTCAACATTTGTAATAGAAGAATAACAGAATCTGATATAATTCCATTTGATTTCAACATTTTTAATTGAAAAATAACAGAATCTGATGTAATTCCATTTGATTTCAACATTTTTAATAGAAAAATAACAGAATCTAATATAATTCCATTTGATTTCAACATTTTTAATTGAAAAAAAACAGAATCTGATATAATTCCATTTGATTTCAACATTTTTAATTGAAAAATAACAGAATCTGATATAATTTCATTTGATTTCAACATTTTTAATTGAAAAATAACAGAATCTGATACAATTCTATTTGATTTCAACATTTGTAATAGAAAAATAACAGAATCTGATATAATTCCATTTGATTTCAACATTTTTAATTGTAAAATAACAGAATCTGATATAATTCCATTTGATTTCAACATTTTTAATTGAAAAATAACAAAATCTGATATAATTCCAATTGATTTCAACATTTTTAATTGAAAAATAATAGAATCTGATATAATATCATTTGGATTCAACATTTGTAATAGAAAATAACAGAATCTGATATAATTCCATTTGATTTATACATTTTTATTTGAAAAATAACAGAATCTGAAATAATTCCATTTGATTTCAATATTTGTAATAGAAAAATAACAGAATCTGATATAATTCCATTTGATTTCAACATTTATAATTCAAAAATAACAAAATCTGATATAATTCCATTTGATTTCAACATTTTTAATTCAAAAATAACAAAATCTGATATAATTCCATTTGATTTCAACATTTGTAATAGAAAAATAAAAAAATCTGATATAATTCCATCTGATTTCAACATTTTTAATTGAAAAATGACACAATCTGAAATAATTCCATTTGATTTAACATTTTTAATTGAAAAATGACAGAATTTGAAATAATTCCATTTGATTTCATCATTTTTAATTAAAACATACAAATCTGATATAATTCCATTTGATTTCAACATTTTTAATTAAAAAATTTTAGAATCTGATATAATTCCATTTGATTTCAACATTTTTAATTGAAAAATAACAGATTCTGATATAATTCAATTTGTTTTCTAGATTTTTAATTGAAAAATAACAAAATCTGATATAATTCCATTTGATTTCATCATTTGTAATAGAAAAATAACAAAATCTGATATAATTCAATGCTATTTCAACATTTTTAATTGAAAAATAACAGAATCTGATATAATTCCATTTGATTTCAATATTTGTAATAGAAAAATAACAAAATCTGATATAATTCCATTTGATTTCAAAATTTTCAATTGAAACATAATAAAATATGATATAATTCCATTTGATTTCATCATTTTTCATTGAAAAATAACAAAATCTGATATAATTCCATTTGATTTCAACATTTGTAATAGAAAAATAACAAAACCTGATATAATTCCATTTGATTTCAATATTTTTAATTGAAAAATAACAGAATCTGAAATAATTCCATTTGATTTCAACATTTTTAATTAAAACATACAGAATCTGATATAATTCCATTTGATTTCAACATTTTTAATTGAAAAATAACAGAATCTGATATAATTCCATTTGATTTCAACATTTTTAATTCAAAAATGACAAAATCTGATATAATTCCATTTGATTTCAACATTTGTAATAGAAAAATAACAGAATCTGACATAATTCCATTTAATTTCAACATTTCTAACTGAAAAATAACAAAATCTGATATAATTCCATTTGATTTCAACATTTTTAATTGAAAAATAACAGAATCTGATATAATTCCATTTGATTTCAACATTTTTAATTGAAAAATAATAGAATGTGATATAATTTCATTTGATTTCAACATTTTTAATTGAAAAATAACAGAATCTGATATAATTCAATTTCTTTTCAAGATTTTCTAAAGAAAAATAACAGAATCTGATATAATTCCATATGACTTCAAAATTTTTAATTGAAAAATAACAGAATCTGATATAATTCCATTTGATTTCAACATTTTTAATTGAAAAATAACAGAATATGATATAATTACATTTGATTTCAACATTTTTAATTGAAAAATAACAGAATCGGGTATAATTCCATTTGATTTCAACATTTGTAATAGAAAAATAACAGAATCTGATATAATTCCATTTGATTTCAACATTTTCAATTGAAAAATAACAGAATCTGATATAATTCCATTTGATTTCAACATTTTTTATTAAAAAATGACAGAATCTGATATAATTCCATTTGATTTCAACATTTGTAATAGAAGAATAACAGAATCTGATATAATTCCATTTGATTTCAACATTTTTAATTGAAAAATAACAGAATCTGATGTAATTCCATTTGATTTCAACATTTTTAATAGAAAAATAACAGAATCTAATATAATTCCATTTGATTTCAACATTTTTAATTGAAAAAAAACAGAATCTGATATAATTCCATTTGATTTCAACATTTTTAATTGAAAAATAACAGAATCTGATATAATTTCATTTGATTTCAACATTTTTAATTGAAAAATAACAGAATCTGATACAATTCTATTTGATTTCAACATTTGTAATAAAAAAATAACAGAATCTGATATAATTCCATTTGATTTCAACATTTTTAATTGTAAAATAACAGAATCTGATATAATTCCATTTGATTTCAACATTTTTAATTGAAAAATAACAAAATCTGATATAATTCCAATTGATTTCAACATTTTTAATTGAAAAATAATAGAATCTGATATAATATCATTTGGATTCAACATTTGTAATAGAAAATAACAGAATCTGATATAATTCCATTTGATTTATACATTTTTATTTGAAAAATAACAGAATCTGAAATAATTCCATTTGATTTCAATATTTGTAATAGAAAAATAACAGAATCTGATATAATTCCATTTGATTTCAACATTTATAATTCAAAAATAACAAAATCTGATATAATTCCATTTGATTTCAACATTTGTAATAGAAAAATAAAAAAATCTGATATAATTCCATCTGATTTCAACATTTTTAATTGAAAAATGACACAATCTGAAATAATTCCATTTGATTTAACATTTTTAATTGAAAAATGACAGAATTTGAAATAATTCCATTTGATTTCATCATTTTTAATTAAAACATACAAATCTGATATAATTCCATTTGATTTCAACATTTTTAATTAAAAAATTTTAGAATCTGATATAATTCCATTTGATTTCAACATTTTTAATTGAAAAATAACAGATTCTGATATAATTCAATTTGTTTTCTAGATTTTTAATTGAAAAATAACAAAATCTGATATAATTCCATTTGATTTCATCATTTGTAATAGAAAAATAACAAAATCTGATATAATTCAATGCTATTTCAACATTTTTAATTGAAAAATAACAGAATCTGATATAATTCCATTTGATTTCAATATTTGTAATAGAAAAATAACAAAATCTGATATAATTCCATTTGATTTCAAAATTTTCAATTGAAACATAATAAAATATGATATAATTCCATTTGATTTCATCATTTTTCATTGAAAAATAACAAAATCTGATATAATTCCATTTGATTTCAACATTTGTAATAGAAAAATAACAAAACCTGATATAATTCCATTTGATTTCAATATTTTTAATTGAAAAATAACAGAATCTGAAATAATTCCATTTGATTTCAACATTTTTAATTAAAACATACAGAATCTGATATAATTCCATTTGATTTCAACATTTTTAATTGAAAAATAACAGAATCTGATATAATTCCATTTGATTTCAACATTTTTAATTCAAAAATGACAAAATCTGATATAATTCCATTTGATTTCAACATTTGTAATAGAAAAATAACAGAATCTGACATAATTCCATTTAATTTCAACATTTCTAACTGAAAAATAACAAAATCTGATATAATTCCATTTGATTTCATCATTTTTAATAGAAAAATAACAGAATCTGATATTATTCCATTTGATTTCAACATTTTTATTTAAAAAATAACAGAATCTGATATAATTTCATTTGATTTCAACATTTTTAATTAAAAAATAACAGAATCAGATATAATTCCATTTGAATTCAACATTTTTAATTGAAAAATAAGATAATCTGATATAATTCCATTTGATTTCAACATTTTTAATTGAAAAATAACAGAATCTGATATAATTTCATTTGATTTCAACATTTCTAATTGAAAAATAACAGAATCTAATATAATTCCATTTGATTTCAACATTTTTAATTGAAAAATAACAGAATCTGATATAATTCAATTTCTTTTCAAGATTTTCTAAAGAAAAATAACAGAATCTGATATAATTCCATATGACTTCAAAATTTTTAATTGAAAAATAACAGAATCTGATATAATTCCATTTGATTTCAACATTTTTAATTGAAAAATAACAGAATATGATATAATTACATTTGATTTCATCATTTTTAATTGAAAAATAACAGAATCGGGTATAATTCCATTTGATTTCAACATTTGTAATAGAAAAATAACAGAATCTGATATAATTCCATTTGATTTCAACATTTTCAATTGAAAAATAACAGAATCTGATATAATTCCATTTGATTTCAACATTTTTTATTAAAAAATGACAGAATCTGATATAATTCCATTTGATTTCAACATTTGTAATAGAAGAATAACAGAATCTGATATAATTCCATTTGATTTCAACATTTTTAATTGAAAAATAACAGAATCTGATGTAATTCCATTTGATTTCAACATTTTTAATAGAAAAATAACAGAATCTAATATAATTCCATTTGATTTCAACATTTTTAATTGAAAAAAAACAGAATCTGATATAATTCCATTTGATTTCAACATTTTTAATTGAAAAATAACAGAATCTGATATAATTTCATTTGATTTCAACATTTTTAATTGAAAAATAACAGAATCTGATATAATTCTATTTGATTTCAACATTTGTAATAGAAAAATAACAGAATCTGATATAATTCCATTTGATTTCAACATTTTTAATTGTAAAATAACAGAATCTGATATAATTCCATTTGATTTCAACATTTTTAATTGAAAAATAACAAAATCTGATATAATTCCAGTTGATTTCAACATTTTTAATTGAAAAATAATAGAATCTGATATAATATCATTTGGATTCAACATTTGTAATAGAAAAATAACAGAATCTGATATAATTCCATTGATTTATACATTTTTATTTGAAAAATAACAGAATCTGAAATAATTCCATTTGATTTCAATATTTGTAATAGAAAAATAATAGAATCTGATATAATTCCATTTGATTTCAACATTTATAATTCAAAAATAACAAAATCTGATATAATTCCATTTGATTTCAACATTTTTAATTCAAAAATAACAAAATCTGATATAATTCCATTTGATTTCAACATTTGTAATAGAAAAATAAAAAAATCTGATATAATTCCATCTGATTTCAACATTTTTAATTGAAAAATGACACAATCTGAAATAATTCCATTTGATTTAACATTTTTAATTGAAAAATGACAGAATTTGAAATAATTCCATTTGATTTCATCATTTTTAATTAAAACATACCAAATCTGATATAATTCCATTTGATTTCAACATTTTTAATTAAAAAATTTTAGAATCTGATATAATTCCATTTGATTTCAACATTTTTAATTGAAAAATAACAGATTCTGATATAATTCAATTTGTTTTCTAGATTTTTAATTGAAAAATAACAAAATCTGATATAATTCCATTTGATTTCATCATTTGTAATAGAAAAATAACAAAATCTGATATAATTCAATGCTATTTCAACATTTTTAATTGAAAAATAACAGAATCTGATATAATTCCATTTGATTTCAATATTTGTAATAGAAAAATATCAGAATCTGATATAATTCCATTTGATTTCAACATTTTAATTGAAAAATAACAGAATCTGATATAATTCCACTTGATTTCAACATTTGTAATAGAAATATAACAAAATCTGATATAATTCCATTTCATTTCAACATTTTTAATTGCAAAATAACAGAATCTGATATAATTCCATTTGATTTCAACCTTTTTAATTGAAAAATAACAGAAACTGATAAAATTCCATTTGATTTCAACATTATTAATTGAAAAATATCAGAATCTGATATAATTCCATGTGATTTCAACATTTTTAATTGAAAAATAACAAAATCTGATATAATTCCAATTGATTTCAATATTTTTATTGAAAAATAACAGAATCTGATATAATTCCAATTCATTTCAACATTTTCAATTCAAAAATAACAAAATCAGATATAATTACATTTGATTTATACATTTTTATTTGAAAAATAACAGAATCTTATATAATTCCATTTGATTTCAACATTTTTAATTGAAAAATAACAAAATCTGATATAATTCCATTTGATTTCAACATTTTTAATTAAAAAATAACAAAACCTGATGTAATTCCATTTCATTTCAATATTTTTAATTGAAAAATAACAGAATCTCATATAATTCCATTTGATTTCAACATTTTTAATTAAAAAATAACAAAATCTTATATAATTCCATTTGATTTCAACATTGGTAATAGAAAAATAAAAGAATCTGTTATAATTCCATTTGATTTCAACATTTTTAATTGAAAAATAACAAAATCTGATATAATTCCATTTGATTTCAACATTTGTAATAGAAAAATAACAAAATCTGATATAATTCCATCTGATTTCAACATTTTTAATTGAAAAATGACAGAATCTGAAATAATTCCATTTGATTTCAACATTTTTAATAGAAAAATGACAGAATCTGATGTAATTCCATCTGATTTCAACATTTTTAATTGAAAAATGACAGAATCTGAAATAATTCCATTTGATTTCAACATTTTTAATAGAAAAATAACAGAATCTGATATAATTCCATTTGATTTCAACATTTTTAATTGAAAAATAACAGAATCTGAAATAATTCCATATGATTTCAACATTTTCAATTAAAACATACAGAACCTGATATAATTCCATTCGATTTCAACATTTTTAATTAAAAAATAAAAAAGACTTATATAATTCCAATTGATTTCAATATTTTCAATTGAAAAATAACAGAATCTGATATAATTCCATTCGATTTCAACATTTTTCATTGAAAAATAACAGAATCTGATATAATTCCATTTGATTTGAACTTTTTTATTTGAAAAATAACAGAATCTGTTATAATTCCATTTGATTTCAATCATTGTAATAGGAAAATAACAGAATCTGATATAATTCCATTTGATTTCAACATTTTTAATTCAAAAAGAACAAAATCTGATATAATTCCATTTGATTTAAACATTTTTAATTGAAAAATAACAGAATATGATATAATTCAATAAGTTTTCAAGATTTTCAAAAGAAAAATAACAAAATCTGATATAATTCCATTTGATTTCAACATTTTTGGTTGAAAAATAACAGAATCTGATATAATTCCATTTGATTTCAACATTATTAATTGAAAAATAACAGAATCTGATATAATTCCATGTGATTTCAACATTTTTAATTGAAAAATAACAGAATCTGATATAATTCCATTTGATTTCAACATTTTTAATTGAAAAATAACAGAATCTGATATAATTCCATATGATTTCAACATTTTTATTGAAAAATAACAAAATCTGATATAATTCCATTTGATTTCAACATTTGTAATGGAAAAATAACAAAATCTGATATAATTCCATGTGATTTCGACATTTTTAATTGAAAAATAACAGAATCTGAAATAATTCCATTTGATTTCAACATTTTTAATTAAAACATACAGAATCTGATATAATTCCATTCGATTTCAACATTTTTAATTAAAAAATAACAGAATCTGATATAATTCCATTTGATTTCAACTTTTTTAATTAAAAAATAACAAAATCTGATATAATTCCATTTTATTTCATCATTTATAATAGAAAAATAACAAAATCTGATATAATTCCATGTGATTTCAAAATTTTTAATTGAAAAATAACACAATCAGAAATAATTCCATTTGATTTCAACATTTTTAATTAAATATACAGAATCTGATATAATTCCATTTCATTTAAACATTTTTAATTGAAAAATAACAGAATCTGATATAATTCCATTTAACTTCAACATTTTTAATTAAAAAATAACAAAATCTGAGATAATTCCATTTGATTTCAACATGTGTAATAGAAAAATAACAGAATCTGATATAATTCCATTTGATTTCAACATTTTTAATTGAAAAATAACAGAATGTGATATAATTCCATTTGAATTCAACATTTTCAACTAAAAGATAACAGAATCTGATATAATTCCATTTGATTTCAACATTGGTAATAGAAAAATAACAGAATCTGATATAAATCCATTTGATTTGAACATTTTTAATTGAAAAATAACAGAATCTGATATAATTCCATTTGATTTCAACATTTTTAATTGAAAAATAACAGAATATGATATAGTTACATTAGATTTCAACATTTTTAATTGAAAAATAACAGAATCTGATATAATTCCATTTGATTTCAAAATTTGTAATTGAAAAATAACAGAATCTGATATAATTTCATTTGATTTCAGCATTTTTAATTGAAAAATAACAGAATCTGATATTATTCCATTTAATTTCAACATTTTTATTTGAAAAATAACAGAATCTGATATAATTCCATTTGATTTCAACATTTTTAATTGAAAAATAACAGAATCTGATATGATTCCATTTGTTTTAAACATTTTTAATTGAAAAATAACAGATTCTAATATAATTACATTTGATTTCAACATATTTAATTGAAAAATAACAGAATCTAATATAATTCTTTTTGATTTCAACATTTTTAATTAAAAAATGACAGAATCTGATATAATTCCATTTGATTTCAACATTTGTAATAGAAAAATAACAGAATCTGATATAATTCCATTTGATTTCAACATTTTTAATTGAAAAATAACAGAATCTGATATAATTCCATGTGATTTCAACATTTTCAATTGAAAAATAACAGAATCTGATATAATTCCACTTGATTTCATAATTTTTAATTGAAAAATAACAAAATCTGATATAATTACATTTGATTTCAACATTTTTACTTCAAAAATAACAAAATCTGATATAATACCATTTGATTTCAACATTTGTAATAGAAAAATAACAGAATCTGATATAATTCCACTTGATTTCAACATTTTTACTTCAAAAATAACAAAATCTGATATAATTCCATTTGATCTATACATTTTTATTTGAAAAATAACAGAATCTGATATAATTCCATTTGATTTCAACATTTTTAATTAAAAAATATTAGAATCTGATATAATTCCATTTGATTTCAACATTTTTAATTGAAAAATAACAGAATCTGATATAATTCCATTTGATTTCAACATTTTTAATTGAAAAATAAAAGAATCTGATATAATTCCATTTGATTTCAACATTTGTAATTGAAAAATAACAGAATCTAATATTATTCCATTTGATTTCATCATTTTTAATTAAAACATACCAAATCTGATATAATTCCATTTGATTTCAACATTTTTAATTAAAAAATTTTAGAATCTGATATAATTCCATTTGATTTCAACATTTTTAATTGAAAAATAACAGATTCTGATATAATTCAATTTGTTTTCTAGATTTTTAATTGAAAAATAACAAAATCTGATATAATTCCATTTGATTTCATCATTTGTAATAGAAAAATAACAAAATCTGATATAATTCAATGCTATTTCAAGATTTTTAATTGAAAAATAACAGAATCTGATATAATTCCATTTGATTTCAATATTTGTAATAGAAAAATATCAGAATCTGATATAATTCCATTTGATTTCAACATTTTAATTGAAAAATAACAGAATCTGATATAATTCCACTTGATTTCAACATTTGTAATAGAAATATAACAAAATCTGATATAATTCCATTTCATTTCAACATTTTTAATTGCAAAATAACAGAATCTGATATAATTCCATTTGATTTCAACCTTTTTAATTGAAAAATAACAGAAACTGATAAAATTCCATTTGATTTCAACATTATTAATTGAAAAATATCAGAATCTGATATAATTCCATGTGATTTCAACATTTTTAATTGAAAAATAACAAAATCTGATATAATTCCAATTGATTTCAATATTTTTATTGAAAAATAACAGAATCTGATATAATTCCAATTCATTTCAACATTTTCAATTCAAAAATAACAAAATCAGATATAATTACATTTGATTTATACATTTTTATTTGAAAAATAACAGAATCTTATATAATTCCATTTGATTTCAACATTTTTAATTGAAAAATAACAAAATCTGATATAATTCCATTTGATTTCAACATTTTTAATTAAAAAATAACAAAACCTGATGTAATTCCATTTCATTTCAATATTTTTAATTGAAAAATAACAGAATCTCATATAATTCCATTTGATTTCAACATTTTTAATTAAAAAATAACAAAATCTTATATAATTCCATTTGATTTCAACATTGGTAATAGAAAAATAAAAGAATCTGTTATAATTCCATTTGATTTCAACATTTTTAATTGAAAAATAACAAAATCTGATATAATTCCATTTGATTTCAACATTTGTAATAGAAAAATAACAAAATCTGATATAATTCCATCTGATTTCAACATTTTTAATTGAAAAATGACAGAATCTGAAATAATTCCATTTGATTTCAACATTTTTAATAGAAAAATGACAGAATCTGATGTAATTCCATCTGATTTCAACATTTTTAATTGAAAAATGACAGAATCTGAAATAATTCCATTTGATTTCAACATTTTTAATAGAAAAATAACAGAATCTGATATAATTCCATTTGATTTCAACATTTTTAATTGAAAAATAACAGAATCTGAAATAATTCCATATGATTTCAACATTTTCAATTAAAACATACAGAACCTGATATAATTCCATTCGATTTCAACATTTTTAATTAAAAAATAAAAAAGTCTTATATAATTCCAATTGATTTCAATATTTTCAATTGAAAAATAACAGAATCTGATATAATTCCATTCGATTTCAACATTTTTCATTGAAAAATAACAGAATCTGATATAATTCCATTTGATTTGAACTTTTTTATTTGAAAAATAACAGAATCTGTTATAATTCCATTTGATTTCAATCATTGTAATAGGAAAATAACAGAATCTGATATAATTCCATTTGATTTCAACATTTTTAATTCAAAAAGAACAAAATCTGATATAATTCCATTTGATTTAAACATTTTTAATTCAAAAATAACAGAATATGATATAATTCAATAAGTTTTCAAGATTTTCAAAAGAAAAATAACAAAATCTGATATAATTCCATTTGATTTCAACATTTTTGGTTGAAAAATAACAGAATCTGATATAATTCCATTTGATTTCAACATTATTAATTGAAAAATAACAGAATCTGATATAATTCCATGTGATTTCAACATTTTTAATTGAAAAATAACAGAATCTGATATAATTCCATTTGATTTCAACATTTTTAATTGAAAAATAACAGAATCTGATATAATTCCATATGATTTCAACATTTTTATTGAAAAATAACAAAATCTGATATAATTCCATTTGATTTCAACATTTGTAATGGAAAAATAACAAAATCTGATATAATTCCATGTGATTTCGACATTTTTAATTGAAAAATAACAGAATCTGAAATAATTCCATTTGATTTCAACATTTTTAATTAAAACATACAGAATCTGATATAATTCCATTCGATTTCAACATTTTTAATTAAAAAATAACAGAATCTGATATAATTCCATTTGATTTCAACTTTTTTAATTAAAAAATAACAAAATCTGATATAATTCCATTTTATTTCATCATTTATAATAGAAAAATAACAAAATCTGATATAATTCCATGTGATTTCAAAATGTTTAATTGAAAAATAACACAATCAGAAATAATTCCATTTGATTTCAACATTTTTAATTAAATATACAGAATCTGATATAATTCCATTTCATTTAAACATTTTTAATTGAAAAATAACAGAATCTGATATAATTCCATTTAACTTCAACATTTTTAATTAAAAAATAACAAAATCTGAGATAATTCCATTTGATTTCAACATGTGTAATAGAAAAATAACAGAATCTGATATAATTCCATTTGATTTCAACATTTTTAATTGAAAAATAACAGAATGTGATATAATTCCATTTGAATTCAACATTTTCAACTAAAAGATAACAGAATCTGATATAATTCCATTTGATTTCAACATTGGTAATAGAAAAATAACAGAATCTGATATAAATCCATTTGATTTGAACATTTTTAATTGAAAAATAACAGAATCTGATATAATTCCATTTGATTTCAACATTTTTAATTGAAAAATAACAGAATATGATATAGTTACATTAGATTTCAACATTTTTAATTGAAAAATAACAGAATCTGATATAATTCCATTTGATTTCAAAATTTGTAATTGAAAAATAACAGAATCTGATATAATTTCATTTGATTTCAGCATTTTTAATTGAAAAATAACAGAATCTGATATTATTCCATTTAATTTCAACATTTTTATTTGAAAAATAACAGAATCTGATATAATTCCATTTGATTTCAACATTTTTAATTGAAAAATAACAGAATCTGATATGATTCCATTTGTTTTAAACATTTTTAATTGAAAAATAACAGATTCTAATATAATTACATTTGATTTCAACATATTTAATTGAAAAATAACAGAATCTAATATAATTCTTTTTGATTTCAACATTTTTAATTAAAAAATGACAGAATCTGATATAATTCCATTTGATTTCAACATTTGTAATAGAAAAATAACAGAATCTGATATAATTCCATTTGATTTCAACATTTTTAATTGAAAAATAACAGAATCTGATATAATTCCATGTGATTTCAACATTTTCAATTGAAAAATAACAGAATCTGATATAATTCCACTTGATTTCATAATTTTTAATTGAAAAATAACAAAATCTGATATAATTACATTTGATTTCAACATTTTTACTTCAAAAATAACAAAATCTGATATAATACCATTTGATTTCAACATTTGTAATAGAAAAATAACAGAATCTGATATAATTCGACTTGATTTCAACATTTTTACTTCAAAAATAACAAAATCTGATATAATTCCATTTGATCTATACATTTTTATTTGAAAAATAACAGAATCTGATATAATTCCATTTGATTTCAACATTTTTAATTAAAAAATATTAGAATCTGATATAATTCCATTTGATTTCAACATTTTTAATTGAAAAATAACAGAATCTGATATAATTCCATTTGATTTCAACATTTTTAATTGAAAAATAAAAGAATCTGATATAATTCCATTTGATTTCAACATTTGTAATTGAAAAATAACAGAATCTAATATTATTCCATTTAATTTCAACATTTTTAATTGGAAAATAACAGAATCTGATATAATTTCATTTGATTTCAACATTTTTAATTGAAAAATAACAGAATGTGATATAATTCCATTTGAATTCAACATTTTCAACTAAAAGATAACAGAATCTGATATAATTCCATTTGATTTCAACATTGGTAATAGAAAAATAACAGAATCTGATATAAATCCATTTGATTTGAACATTTTTAATTGAAAAATAACAGAATCTGATATAATTCCATTTGATTTCAACATTTTTAATTGAAAAATAACAGAATATGATATAGTTACATTAGATTTCAACATTTTTAATTGAAAAATAACAGAATCTGATATAATTCCATTTGATTTCAAAATTTGTAATTGAAAAATAACAGAATATGATATAATTCCATTTGATTTCATCATTTTTAATAGAAAAATAACAGAATCTGATATTATTCCATTTGATTTCAACATTTTTATTTAAAAAATAACAGAATCTGATATAATTCCATTTGATTTCAACATTTTTAATTAAAAAATAACAGAATCTGATATAATTCCATTTGAATTCAACATTTTTAATTGAAAAATAAGATAATCTGATATAATTCCATTTGATTTCAACATTTTTAATTGAAAAATAACAGAATCTGATATAATTTCATTTGATTTCAACATTTCTAATTGAAAAATAATAGAATCTAATATAATTCCATTTGATTTCAACATTTTTAATTGAAAAATAACAGAATCTGATATAATTCCATTTGATTTCAACATTTTTAATTGAAAAATAATAGAATCTGATATAATTTCATTTGATTTCAACATTTTTAATTGAAAAATAACAGAATCTGATATAATTCAATTTCTTTTCAAGATTTTCTAAAGAAAAATAACAGAATCTGATATAATTCCATATGACTTCAAAATTTTTAATTGAAAAATAACAGAATCTGATATAATTCCATTTGATTTCAACATTTTTAATTGAAAAATAACAGAATATGATATAATTACATTTGATTTCAACATTTTTAATTGAAAAATAACAGAATCGGGTATAATTCCATTTGATTTCAACATTTGTAATAGAAAAATAACAGAATCTGATATAATTCCATTTGATTTCAACATTTTCAATTGAAAAATAACAGAATCTGATATAATTCCATTTGATTTCAACATTTTTTATTAAAAAATGACAGAATCTGATATAATTCCATTTGATTTCAACATTTGTAATAGAAGAATAACAGAATCTGATATAATTCCATTTGATTTCAACATTTTTAATTGAAAAATAACAGAATCTGATGTAATTCCATTTGATTTCAACATTTTTAATAGAAAAATAACAGAATCTAATATAATTCCATTTGATTTCAACATTTTTAATTGAAAAAAAACAGAATCTGATATAATTCCATTTGATTTCAACATTTTTAATTGAAAAATAACAGAATCTGATATAATTTCATTTGATTTCAACATTTTTAATTGAAAAATAACAGAATCTGATACAATTCTATTTGATTTCAACATTTGTAATAGAAAAATAACAGAATCTGATATAATTCCATTTGATTTCAACATTTTTAATTGTAAAATAACAGAATCTGATATAATTCCATTTGATTTCAACATTTTTAATTGAAAAATAACAAAATCTGATATAATTCCAATTGATTTCAACATTTTTAATTGAAAAATAATAGAATCTGATATAATATCATTTGGATTCAACATTTGTAATAGAAAATAACAGAATCTGATATAATTCCATTTGATTTATACATTTTTATTTGAAAAATAACAGAATCTGAAATAATTCCATTTGATTTCAATATTTGTAATAGAAAAATAACAGAATCTGATATAATTCCATTTGATTTCAACATTTATAATTCAATAATAACAAAATCTGATATAATTCCATTTGATTTCAACATTTTTAATTGAAAAATAACAAAATCTGATATAATTCCATTTGATTTCAACATTTGTAATAGAAAAATAAAAAAATCTGATATAATTCCATCTGATTTCAACATTTTTAATTGAAAAATGACACAATCTGAAATAATTCCATTTGATTTAACATTTTTAATTGAAAAATGACAGAATTTGAAATAATTCCATTTGATTTCATCATTTTTAATTAAAACATACAAATCTGATATAATTCCATTTGATTTCAACATTTTTAATTAAAAAATTTTAGAATCTGATATAATTCCATTTGATTTCAACATTTTTAATTGAAAAATAACAGATTCTGATATAATTCAATTTGTTTTCTAGATTTTTAATTGAAAAATAACAAAATCTGATATAATTCCATTTGATTTCATCATTTGTAATAGAAAAATAACAAAATCTGATATAATTCAATGCTATTTCAACATTTTTAATTGAAAAATAACAGAATCTGATATAATTCCATTTGATTTCAATATTTGTAATAGAAAAATAACAAAATCTGATATAATTCCATTTGATTTCAAAATTTTCAATTGAAACATAATAAAATATGATATAATTCCATTTGATTTCATCATTTTTCATTGAAAAATAACAAAATCTGATATAATTCCATTTGATTTCAACATTTGTAATAGAAAAATAACAAAACCTGATATAATTCCATTTGATTTCAATATTTTTAATTGAAAAATAACAGAATCTGAAATAATTCCATTTGATTTCAACATTTTTAATTAAAACATACAGAATCTGATATAATTCCATTTGATTTCAACATTTTTAATTGAAAAATAACAGAATCTGATATAATTCCATTTGATTTCAACATTTTTAATTCAAAAATGACAAAATCTGATATAATTCCATTTGATTTCAACATTTGTAATAGAAAAATAACAGAATCTGACATAATTCCATTTAATTTCAACATTTCTAACTGAAAAATAACAAAATCTGATATAATTCCATTTGATTTCATCATTTTTAATAGAAAAATAACAGAATCTGATATTATTCCATTTGATTTCAACATTTTTATTTAAAAAATAACAGAATCTGATATAATTTCATTTGATTTCAACATTTTTAATTAAAAAATAACAGAATCAGATATAATTCCATTTGAATTCAACATTTTTAATTGAAAAATAAGATAATCTGATATAATTCCATTTGATTTCAACATTTTTAATTGAAAAATAACAGAATCTGATATAATTTCATTTGATTTCAACATTTCTAATTGAAAAATAACAGAATCTAATATAATTCCATTTGATTTCAACATTTTTAATTGAAAAATAACAGAATCTGATATAATTCCATTTGATTTCAACATTTTTAATTGAAAAATAATAGAATCTGATATAATTTCATTTGATTTCAACATTTTTAATTGAAAAATAACAGAATCTGATATAATTCAATTTCTTTTCAAGATTTTCTAAAGAAAAATAACAGAATCTGATATAATTCCATATGACTTCAAAATTTTTAATTGAAAAATAACAGAATCTGATATAATTCCATTTGATTTCAACATTTTTAATTGAAAAATAACAGAATATGATATAATTACATTTGATTTCATCATTTTTAATTGAAAAATAACAGAATCGGGTATAATTCCATTTGATTTCAACATTTGTAATAGAAAAATAACAGAATCTGATATAATTCCATTTGATTTCAACATTTTCAATTGAAAAATAACAGAATCTGATATAATTCCATTTGATTTCAACATTTTTTATTAAAAAATGACAGAATCTGATATAATTCCATTTGATTTCAACATTTGTAATAGAAGAATAACAGAATCTGATATAATTCCATTTGATTTCAACATTTTTAATTGAAAAATAACAGAATCTGATGTAATTCCATTTGATTTCAACATTTTTAATAGAAAAATAACAGAATCTAATATAATTCCATTTGATTTCAACATTTTTAATTGAAAAAAAACAGAATCTGATATAATTCCATTTGATTTCAACATTTTTAATTGAAAAATAACAGAATCTGATATAATTTCATTTGATTTCAACATTTTTAATTGAAAAATAACAGAATCTGATATAATTCTATTTGATTTCAACATTTGTAATAGAAAAATAACAGAATCTGAAATAATTCCATTTGATTTCAACATTTTTAATTGTAAAATAAGAGAATCTGATATAATTCCATTTGATTTCAACATTTTTAATTGAAAAATAACAAAATCTGATATAATTCCAGTTGATTTCAACATTTTTAATTGAAAAATAATAGAATCTGATATAATATCATTTGGATTCAACATTTGTAATAGAAAAATAACAGAATCTGATATAATTCCATTGATTTATACATTTTTATTTGAAAAATAACAGAATCTGAAATAATTCCATTTGATTTCAATATTTGTAATAGAAAAATAATAGAATCTGATATAATTCCATTTGATTTCAACATTTATAATTCAAAAATAACAAAATCTGATATAATTCCATTTGATTTCAACATTTTTAATTCAAAAATAACAAAATCTGATATAATTCCATTTGATTTCAACATTTGTAATAGAAAAATAAAAAAATCTGATATAATTCCATCTGATTTCAACATTTTTAATTGAAAAATGACACAATCTGAAATAATTCCATTTGATTTAACATTTTTAATTGAAAAATGACAGAATTTGAAATAATTCCATTTGATTTCATCATTTTTAATTAAAACATACCAAATCTGATATAATTCCATTTGATTTCAACATTTTTAATTAAAAAATTTTAGAATCTGATATAATTCCATTTGATTTCAACATTTTTAATTGAAAAATAACAGATTCTGATATAATTCAATTTGTTTTCTAGATTTTTAATTGAAAAATAACAAAATCTGATATAATTCCATTTGATTTCATCATTTGTAATAGAAAAATAACAAAATCTGATATAATTCAATGCTATTTCAACATTTTTAATTGAAAAATAACAGAATCTGATATAATTCCATTTGATTTCAATATTTGTAATAGAAAAATATCAGAATCTGATATAATTCCATTTGATTTCAACATTTTAATTGAAAAATAACAGAATCTGATATAATTCCACTTGATTTCAACATTTGTAATAGAAATATAACAAAATCTGATATAATTCCATTTCATTTCAACATTTTTAATTGCAAAATAACAGAATCTGATATAATTCCATTTGATTTCAACCTTTTTAATTGAAAAATAACAGAAACTGATAAAATTCCATTTGATTTCAACATTATTAATTGAAAAATATCAGAATCTGATATAATTCCATGTGATTTCAACATTTTTAATTGAAAAATAACAAAATCTGATATAATTCCAATTGATTTCAATATTTTTATTGAAAAATAACAGAATCTGATATAATTCCAATTCATTTCAACATTTTCAATTCAAAAATAACAAAATCAGATATAATTACATTTGATTTATACATTTTTATTTGAAAAATAACAGAATCTTATATAATTCCATTTGATTTCAACATTTTTAATTGAAAAATAACAAAATCTGATATAATTCCATTTGATTTCAACATTTTTAATTAAAAAATAACAAAACCTGATGTAATTCCATTTCATTTCAATATTTTTAATTGAAAAATAACAGAATCTGATATAATTCCATTTGATTTCAACATTTTTAATTAAAAAATAACAAAATCTTATATAATTCCATTTGATTTCAACATTGGTAATAGAAAAATAAAAGAATCTGTTATAATTCCATTTGATTTCAACATTTTTAATTGAAAAATAACAAAATCTGATATAATTCCATTTGATTTCAACATTGGTAATAGAAAAATAACAAAATCTGATATAATTCCATCTGATTTCAACATTTTTAATTGAAAAATGACAGAATCTGAAATAATTCCATTTGATTTCAACATTTTTAATAGAAAAATGACAGAATCTGATGTAATTCCATCTGATTTCAACATTTTTAATTGAAAAATGACAGAATCTGAAATAATTCCATTTGATTTCAACATTTTTAATAGAAAAATAACAGAATCTGATATAATTCCATTTGATTTCAACATTTTTAATTGAAAAATAACAGAATCTGAAATAATTCCATATGATTTCAACATTTTCAATTAAAACATACAGAACCTGATATAATTCCATTCGATTTCAACATTTTTAATTAAAAAATAAAAAAGTCTTATATAATTCCAATTGATTTCAATATTTTCAATTGAAAAATAACAGAATCTGATATAATTCCATTCGATTTCAACATTTTTCATTGAAAAATAACAGAATCTGATATAATTCCATTTGATTTGAACTTTTTTATTTGAAAAATAACAGAATCTGTTATAATTCCATTTGATTTCAATCATTGTAATAGGAAAATAACAGAATCTGATATAATTCCATTTGATTTCAACATTTTTAATTCAAAAAGAACAAAATCTGATATAATTCCATTTGATTTAAACATTTTTAATTGAAAAATAACAGAATATGATATAATTCAATAAGTTTTCAAGATTTTCAAAAGAAAAATAAATAAATCTGATATAATTCCATTTGATTTCAACATTTTTGGTTGAAAAATAACAGAATCTGATATAATTCCATTTGATTTCAACATTATTAATTGAAAAATAACAGAATCTGATATAATTCCATGTGATTTCAACATTTTTAATTGAAAAATAACAGAATCTGATATAATTCCATTTGATTTCAACATTTTTAATTGAAAAATAACAGAATCTGATATAATTCCATATGATTTCAACATTTTTATTGAAAAATAACAAAATCTGATATAATTCCATTTGATTTCAACATTTGTAATGGAAAAATAACAAAATCTGATATAATTCCATGTGATTTCGACATTTTTAATTGAAAAATAACAGAATCTGAAATAATTCCATTTGATTTCAACATTTTTAATTAAAACATACAGAATCTGATATAATTCCATTCGATTTCAACATTTTTAATTAAAAAATAACAGAATCTGATATAATTCCATTTGATTTCAACTTTTTTAATTAAAAAATAACAAAATCTGATATAATTCCATTTTATTTCATCATTTATAATAGAAAAATAACAAAATCTGATATAATTCCATGTGATTTCAAAATTTTTAATTGAAAAATAACACAATCAGAAATAATTCCATTTGATTTCAACATTTTTAATTAAATATACAGAATCTGATATAATTCCATTTCATTTAAACATTTTTAATTGAAAAATAACAGAATCTGATATAATTCCATTTAACTTCAACATTTTTAATTAAAAAATAACAAAATCTGAGATAATTCCATTTGATTTCAACATGTGTAATAGAAAAATAACAGAATCTGATATAATTCCATTTGATTTCAACATTTTTAATTGAAAAATAACAGAATGTGATATAATTCCATTTGAATTCAACATTTTCAACTAAAAGATAACAGAATCTGATATAATTCCATTTGATTTCAACATTGGTAATAGAAAAATAACAGAATCTGATATAAATCCATTTGATTTGAACATTTTTAATTGAAAAATAACAGAATCTGATATAATTCCATTTGATTTCAACATTTTTAATTGAAAAATAACAGAATATGATATAGTTACATTAGATTTCAACATTTTTAATTGAAAAATAACAGAATCTGATATAATTCCATTTGATTTCAAAATTTGTAATTGAAAAATAACAGAATCTGATATAATTTCATTTGATTTCAGCATTTTTAATTGAAAAATAACAGAATCTGATATTATTCCATTTAATTTCAACATTTTTATTTGAAAAATAACAGAATCTGATATAATTCCATTTGATTTCAACATTTTTAATTGAAAAATAACAGAATCTGATATGATTCCATTTGTTTTAAACATTTTTAATTGAAAAATAACAGATTCTAATATAATTACATTTGATTTCAACATATTTAATTGAAAAATAACAGAATCTAATATAATTCTTTTTGATTTCAACATTTTTAATTAAAAAATGACAGAATCTGATATAATTCCATTTGATTTCAACATTTGTAATAGAAAAATAACAGAATCTGATATAATTCCATTTGATTTCAACATTTTTAATTGAAAAATAACAGAATCTGATATAATTCCATGTGATTTCAACATTTTCAATTGAAAAATAACAGAATCTGATATAATTCCACTTGATTTCATAATTTTTAATTGAAAAATAACAAAATCTGATATAATTACATTTGATTTCAACATTTTTACTTCAAAAATAACAAAATCTGATATAATACCATTTGATTTCAACATTTGTAATAGAAAAATAACAGAATCTGATATAATTCCACTTGATTTCAACATTTTTACTTCAAAAATAACAAAATCTGATATAATTCCATTTGATCTATACATTTTTATTTGAAAAATAACAGAATCTGATATAATTCCATTTGATTTCAACATTTTTAATTAAAAAATATTAGAATCTGATATAATTCCATTTGATTTCAACATTTTTAATTGAAAAATAACAGAATCTGATATAATTCCATTTGATTTCAACATTTTTAATTGAAAAATAAAAGAATCTGATATAATTCCATTTGATTTCAACATTTGTAATTGAAAAATAACAGAATCTAATATTATTCCATTTAATTTCAACATTTTTAATTGAAAAATAACAGAATGTGATATAATTCCATTTGATTTCAACATTGGTAATAGAAAAATAACAGAATCTGATATAAATCCATTTGATTTCAACATTGGTAATAGAAAAATAACAGAATCTGATATAAATCCATTTGATTTGAACATTTTTAATTGAAAAATAACAGAATCTGATATAATTCCATTTGATTTCAACATTTTTAATTGAAAAATAACAGAATATGATATAGTTACATTAGATTTCAACATTTTTAATTGAAAAATAACAGAATCTGATATAATTCCATTTGATTTCAAAATTTGTAATTGAAAAATAACAGAATATGATATAATTCCATTTGATTTCATCATTTTTAATAGAAAAATAACAGAATCTGATATTATTCCATTTGATTTCAACATTTTTATTTAAAAAATAACAGAATCTGATATAATTCCATTTGATTTCAACATTTTTAATTAAAAAATAACAGAATCTGATATAATTCCATTTGAATTCAACATTTTTAATTGAAAAATAAGATAATCTGATATAATTCCATTTGATTTCAACATTTTTAATTGAAAAATAACAGAATCTGATATAATTTCATTTGATTTCAACATTTCTAATTGAAAAATAATAGAATCTAATATAATTCCATTTGATTTCAACATTTTTAATTGAAAAATAACAGAATCTGATATAATTCCATTTGATTTCAACATTTTTAATTGAAAAATAATAGAATCTGATATAATTTCATTTGATTTCAACATTTTTAATTGAAAAATAACAGAATCTGATATAATTCAATTTCTTTTCAAGATTTTCTAAAGAAAAATAACAGAATCTGATATAATTCCATATGACTTCAAAATTTTTAATTGAAAAATAACAGAATCTGATATAATTCCATTTGATTTCAACATTTTTAATTGAAAAATAACAGAATATGATATAATTACATTTGATTTCAACATTTTTAATTGAAAAATAACAGAATCGGGTATAATTCCATTTGATTTCAACATTTGTAATAGAAAAATAACAGAATCTGATATAATTCCATTTGATTTCAACATTTTCAATTGAAAAATAACAGAATCTGATATAATTCCATTTGATTTCAACATTTTTTATTAAAAAATGACAGAATCTGATATAATTCCATTTGATTTCAACATTTGTAATAGAAGAATAACAGAATCTGATATAATTCCATTTGATTTCAACATTTTTAATTGAAAAATAACAGAATCTGATGTAATTCCATTTGATTTCAACATTTTTAATAGAAAAATAACAGAATCTAATATAATTCCATTTGATTTCAACATTTTTAATTGAAAAAAAACAGAATCTGATATAATTCCATTTGATTTCAACATTTTTAATTGAAAAATAACAGAATCTGATATAATTTCATTTGATTTCAACATTTTTAATTGAAAAATAACAGAATCTGATACAATTCTATTTGATTTCAACATTTGTAATAGAAAAATAACAGAATCTGATATAATTCCATTTGATTTCAACAATTTTAATTGTAAAATAACAGAATCTGATATAATTCCATTTGATTTCAACATTTTTAATTGAAAAATAACAAAATCTGATATAATTCCAATTGATTTCAACATTTTTAATTGAAAAATAATAGAATCTGATATAATATCATTTGGATTCAACATTTGTAATAGAAAATAACAGAATCTGATATAATTCCATTTGATTTATACATTTTTATTTGAAAAATAACAGAATCTGAAATAATTCCATTTGATTTCAATATTTGTAATAGAAAAATACCAGAATCTGATATAATTCCATTTGATTTCAATATTTGTAATAGAAAAATAACAGAATCTGATATAATTCCATCTGATTTCAACATTTTTAATTGAAAAATAACAGAATCTGATATAATTCCATTTGATTTATACATTTTTATCTGAAAAATATCAGAATCTGATATAATTTCATTTGATTTCAACATTTTTAATTGAAAAATAACAAAATCTGATATAATTCTATTTGAATTCAACATTTGTAATAGAAAAGTAACAAAATCTGATATAATTCCATTTGATTTCAACATTTTTAATTGAAAAATAACAGAATCTGATATAATTCCATTTGATTTCAACATTTGTGATAGAAAAATAACAGAATCTGATATAATTCCATTAGATGTATACATTTCTATTTGAAAAAAGACTGAATCTGATATAATTCCATTTGATTTCAACATTTTTAATTAAAAAATATTAGAATCTGATATAATTCAATTTGATTTCAACATTTTTAATCGAAAAATAACAGAATCTGATATAATTCCATTTGATTTCAACACTTTTAATTGAAAAATAATAGAATCTGATATAATTTCATTTGATTTCAACATTTTTAATTTAAAAATAACAGAATCTGATATTATTCCATTCGATTTCTACATTTCTATTTGAAAAATAACAGAATCTGATATAATTCCGTTTTATTTCAACATTTTTAATTGAAAAATAACAGAATCTGATATAATTCCATTTGATTTATACATTTTTAATTCAAAAAATAACAGAATCTGATATAATTCCATTTGATTTCAATATTTGTAATAGAAAAATAACAGAATCTGATATAATTCCATTTGATTTCAACATTTATAATTCAAAAATAACAAAATCTGATATAAATCCATTTAATTTCAACATTTTTAATTGAAAAATAACAAAATCTGATATAATTCCATTTGATTTCAACATTTGTAATGGAAAAATAACAAAATCTGATATAATTCCATGTGATTTCGACATTTTTAATTGAAAAATAACAGAATCTGAAATAATTCCATTTGATTTCAACATTTTTAATTAAAACATACAGAATCTGATATAATTCCATTCGATTTCAACATTTTTAATTAAAAAATAACAGAATCTGATATAATTCCATTTGATTTCAACTTTTTTAATTAAAAAATAACAAAATCTGATATAATTCCATTTTATTTCATCATTTATAATAGAAAAATAACAAAATCTGATATAATTCCATGTGATTTCAAAATTTTTAATTGAAAAATAACACAATCAGAAATAATTCCATTTGATTTCAACATTTTTAATTAAATATACAGAATCTGATATAATTCCATTTCATTTAAACCTTTTTAATTGAAAAATAACAGAATCTGATATAATTCCATTTAACTTCAACATTTTTAATTAAAAAATAACAAAATCTGAGATAATTCCATTTGATTTCAACATGTGTAATAGAAAAATAACAGAATCTGATATAATTCCATTTGATTTCAACATTTTTAATTGAAAAATAACAGAATGTGATATAATTCCATTTGAATTCAACATTTTCAACTAAAAGATAACAGAATCTGATATAATTCCATTTGATTTCAACATTGGTAATAGAAAAATAACAGAATCTGATATAAATCCATTTGATTTGAACATTTTTAATTGAAAAATAACAGAATCTGATATAATTCCATTTGATTTCAACATTTTTAATTGAAAAATAACAGAATATGATATAGTTACATTAGATTTCAACATTTTTAATTGAAAAATAACAGAATCTGATATAATTCCATTTGATTTCAAAATTTGTAATTGAAAAATAACAGAATCTGATATAATTTCATTTGATTTCAGCATTTTTAATTGAAAAATAACAGAATCTGATATTATTCCATTTAATTTCAACATTTTTATTTGAAAAATAACAGAATCTGATATAATTCCATTTGATTTCAACATTTTTAATTGAAAAATAACAGAATCTGAAATAATTCCATATGATTTCAACATTTTCAATTAAAACATACAGAACCTGATATAATTCCATTCGATTTCAACATTTTTAATTAAAAAATAAAAAAGTCTTATATAATTCCAATTGATTTCAATATTTTCAATTGAAAAATAACAGAATCTGATATAATTCCATTCGATTTCAACATTTTTCATTGAAAAATAACAGAATCTGATATAATTCCATTTGATTTGAACTTTTTTATTTGAAAAATAACAGAATCTGTTATAATTCCATTTGATTTCAATCATTGTAATAGGAAAATAACAGAATCTGATATAATTCCATTTGATTTCAACATTTTTAATTCAAAAAGAACAAAATCTGATATAATTCCATTTGATTTAAACATTTTTAATTGAAAAATAACAGAATATGATATAATTCAATAAGTTTTCAAGATTTTCAAAAGAAAAATAACAAAATCTGATATAATTCCATTTGATTTCAACATTTTTGGTTGAAAAATAACAGAATCTGATATAATTCCATTTGATTTCAACATTATTAATTGAAAAATAACAGAATCTGATATAATTCCATGTGATTTCAACATTTTTAATTGAAAAATAACAGAATCTGATATAATTCCATTTGATTTCAACATTTTTAATTGAAAAATAACAGAATCTGATATAATTCCATATGATTTCAACATTTTTATTGAAAAATAACAAAATCTGATATAATTCCATTTGATTTCAACATTTGTAATGGAAAAATAACAAAATCTGATATAATTCCATGTGATTTCGACATTTTTAATTGAAAAATAACAGAATCTGAAATAATTCCATTTGATTTCAACATTTTTAATTAAAACATACAGAATCTGATATAATTCCATTCGATTTCAACATTTTTAATTAAAAAATAACAGAATCTGATATAATTCCATTTGATTTCAACTTTTTTAATTAAAAAATAACAAAATCTGATATAATTCCATTTTATTTCATCATTTATAATAGAAAAATAACAAAATCTGATATAATTCCATGTGATTTCAAAATTTTTAATTGAAAAATAACACAATCAGAAATAATTCCATTTGATTTCAACATTTTTAATTAAATATACAGAATCTGATATAATTCCATTTCATTTAAACATTTTTAATTGAAAAATAACAGAATCTGATATAATTCCATTTAACTTCAACATTTTTAATTAAAAAATAACAAAATCTGAGATAATTCCATTTGATTTCAACATGTGTAATAGAAAAATAACAGAATCTGATATAATTCCATTTGATTTCAACATTTTTAATTGAAAAATAACAGAATGTGATATAATTCCATTTGAATTCAACATTTTCAACTAAAAGATAACAGAATCTGATATAATTCCATTTGATTTAAACATTGGTAATAGAAAAATAACAGAATCTGATATAAATCCATTTGATTTGAACATTTTTAATTGAAAAATAACAGAATCTGATATAATTCCATTTGATTTCAACATTTTTAATTGAAAAATAACAGAATATGATATAGTTACATTAGATTTCAACATTTTTAATTGAAAAATAACAGAATCTGATATAATTCCATTTGATTTCAAAATTTGTAATTGAAAAATAACAGAATCTGATATAATTTCATTTGATTTCAGCATTTTTAATTGAAAAATAACAGAATCTGATATTATTCCATTTAATTTCAACATTTTTATTTGAAAAATAACAGAATCTGATATAATTCCATTTGATTTCAACATTTTTAATTGAAAAATAACAGAATCTGATATGATTCCATTTGTTTTAAACATTTTTAATTGAAAAATAACAGATTCTAATATAATTACATTTGATTTCAACATATTTAATTGAAAAATAAAAGAATCTAATATAATTCTTTTTGATTTCAACATTTTTAATTAAAAAATGACAGAATCTGATATAATTCCATTTGATTTCAACATTTGTAATAGAAAAATAACAGAATCTGATATAATTCCATTTGATTTCAACATTTTTAATTGAAAAATAACAGAATCTGATATAATTCCATGTGATTTCAACATTTTCAATTGAAAAATAACAGAATCTGATATAATTCCACTTGATTTCATAATTTTTAATTGAAAAATAACAAAATCTGATATAATTACATTTGATTTCAACATTTTTACTTCAAAAATAACAAAATCTGATATAATACCATTTGATTTCAACATTTGTAATAGAAAAATAACAGAATCTGATATAATTCCACTTGATTTCAACATTTTTACTTCAAAAATAACAAAATCTGATATAATTCCATTTGATCTATACATTTTTATTTGAAAAATAACAGAATCTGATATAATTCCATTTGATTTCAACATTTTTAATTAAAAAATATTAGAATCTGATATAATTCCATTTGATTTCAACATTTTTAATTGAAAAATAACAGAATCTGATATAATTCCATTTGATTTCAACATTTTTAATTGAAAAATAAAAGAATCTGATATAATTCCATTTGATTTCAACATTTGTAATTGAAAAATAACAGAATCTAATATTATTCCATTTAATTTCAACATTTTTAATTGGAAAATAACAGAATCTGATATAATTTCATTTGATTTCAACATTTTTAATTGAAAAATAACAGAATGTGATATAATTCCATTTGAATTCAACATTTTCAACTAAAAGATAACAGAATCTGATATAATTCCATTTGATTTCAACATTGGTAATAGAAAAATAACAGAATCTGATATAAATCCATTTGATTTGAACATTTTTAATTGAAAAATAACAGAATCTGATATAATTCCATTTGATTTCAACATTTTTAATTGAAAAATAACAGAATATGATATAGTTACATTAGATTTCAACATTTTTAATTGAAAAATAACAGAATCTGATATAATTCCATTTGATTTCAAAATTTGTAATTGAAAAATAACAGAATATGATATAATTCCATTTGATTTCATCATTTTTAATAGAAAAATAACAGAATCTGATATTATTCCATTTGATTTCAACATTTTTATTTAAAAAATAACAGAATCTGATATAATTCCATTTGATTTCAACATTTTTAATTAAAAAATAACAGAATTTGATATAATTCCATTTGAATTCAACATTTTTAATTGAAAAATAAGATAATCTGATATAATTCCATTTGATTTCAACATTTTTAATTGAAAAATAACAGAATCTGATATAATTTCATTTGATTTCAACAATTCTAATTGAAAAATAATAGAATCTAATATAATTCCATTTGATTTCAACATTTTTAATTGAAAAATAACAGAATCTGATATAATTCCATTTGATTTCAACATTTTTAATTGAAAAATAATAGAATCTGATATAATTTCATTTGATTTCAACATTTTTAATTGAAAAATAACAGAATCTGATATAATTCAATTTCTTTTCAAGATTTTCTAAAGAAAAATAACAGAATCTGATATAATTCCATATGACTTCAAAATTTTTAATTGAAAAATAACAGAATCTGATATAATTCCATTTGATTTCAACATTTTTAATTGAAAAATAACAGAATATGATATAATTACATTTGATTTCAACATTTTTAATTGAAAAATAACAGAATCGGGTATAATTCCATTTTATTTCAACATTTGTAGTAGAAAAATAACAGAATCTGATATAATTCCATTTGATTTCAACATTTTCAATTGAAAAATAACAGAATCTGATATAATTCCATTTGATTTCAACATTTTTTATTAAAAAATGACAGAATCTGATATAATTCCATTTGATTTCAACATTTGTAATAGAAGAATAACAGAATCTGATATAATTCCATTTGATTTCAACATTTTTAATTGAAAAATAACAGAATCTGATGTAATTCCATTTGATTTCAACATTTTTAATAGAAAAATAACAGAATCTAATATAATTCCATTTGATTTCAACATTTTTAATTGAAAAAAAACAGAATCTGATATAATTCCATTTGATTTCAACATTTTTAATTGAAAAATAACAGAATCTGATATAATTTCATTTGATTTCAACATTTTTAATTGAAAAATAACAGAATCTGATACAATTCTATTTGATTTCAACATTTGTAATAGAAAAATAACAGAATCTGATATAATTCCATTTGATTTCAACATTTTTAATTGTAAAATAACAGAATCTGATATAATTCCATTTGATTTCAACATTTTTAATTGAAAAATAACAAAATCTGATATAATTCCAATTGATTTCAACATTTTTAATTGAAAAATAATAGAATCTGATATAATATCATTTGGATTCAACATTTGTAATAGAAAATAACAGAATCTGATATAATTCCATTTGATTTATACATTTTTATTTGAAAAATAACAGAATCTGAAATAATTCCATTTGATTTCAATATTTGTAATAGAAAAATAACAGAATCTGATATAATTCCATTTGATTTCAACATTTTTAATTGAAAAATAACAAAATCTGATATAATTCCATTTGATTTCAACATTTGTAATAGAAAAATAAAAAAATCTGATATAATTCCATCTGATTTCAACATTTTTAATTGAAAAATGACACAATCTGAAATAATTCCATTTGATTTAACATTTTTAATTGAAAAATGACAGACTTTGAAATAATTCCATTTGATTTCATCATTTTTAATTAAAACATACAAATCTGATATAATTCCATTTGATTTCAACATTTTTAATTAAAAAATTTTAGAATCTGATATAATTCCATTTGATTTCAACATTTTTAATTGAAAAATAACAGATTCTGATATAATTCAATTTGTTTTCTAGATTTTTAATTGAAAAATAACAAAATCTGATATAATTCCATTTGATTTCATCATTTGTAATAGAAAAATAACAAAATCTGATATAATTCAATGCTATTTCAACATTTTTAATTGAAAAATAACAGAATCTGATATAATTCCATTTGATTTCAATATTTGTAATAGAAAAATAACAAAATCTGATATAATTCCATTTGATTTCAAAATTTTCAATTGAAACATAATAAAATATGATATAATTCCATTTGATTTCATCATTTTTCATTGAAAAATAACAAAATCTGATATAATTCCATTTGATTTCAACATTTGTAATAGAAAAATAACAAAACCTGATATAATTCCATTTGATTTCAATATTTTTAATTGAAAAATAACAGAATCTGAAATAATTCCATTTGATTTCAACATTTTTAATTAAAACATACAGAATCTGATATAATTCCATTTGATTTCAACATTTTTAATTGAAAAATAACAGAATCTGATATAATTCCATTTGATTTCAACATTTTTAATTCAAAAATGACAAAATCTGATATAATTCCATTTGATTTCAACATTTGTAATAGAAAAATAACAGAATCTGACATAATTCCATTTAATTTCAACATTTCTAACTGAAAAATAACAAAATCTGATATAATTCCATTTGATTTCATCATTTTTAATAGAAAAATAACAGAATCTGATATTATTCCATTTGATTTCAACATTTTTATTTAAAAAATAACAGAATCTGATATAATTTCATTTGATTTCAACATTTTTAATTAAAAAATAACAGAATCAGATATAATTCCATTTGAATTCAACATTTTTAATTGAAAAATAAGATAATCTGATATAATTCCATTTGATTTCAACATTTTTAATTGAAAAATAACAGAATCTGATATAATTTCATTTGATTTCAACATTTCTAATTGAAAAATAACAGAATCTAATATAATTCCCTTTGATTTCAACATTTTTAATTGAAAAATAACAGAATCTGATATAATTCCATTTGATTTCAACATTTTTAATTGAAAAATAATAGAATCTGATATAATTTCATTTGATTTCAACATTTTTAATTGAAAAATAACAGAATCTGATATAATTCAATTTCTTTTCAAGATTTTCTAAAGAAAAATAACAGAATCTGATATAATTCCATATGACTTCAAAATTTTTAATTGAAAAATAACAGAATCTGATATAATTCCATTTGATTTCAACATTTTTAATTGAAAAATAACAGAATATGATATAATTACATTTGATTTCATCATTTTTAATTGAAAAATAACAGAATCGGGTATAATTCCATTTGATTTCAACATTTGTAATAGAAAAATAACAGAATCTGATATAATTCCATTTGATTTCAACATTTTCAATTGAAAAATAACAGAATCTGATATAATTCCATTTGATTTCAACATTTTTTATTAAAAAATGACAGAATCTGATATAATTCCATTTGATTTCAACATTTGTAATAGAAGAATAACAGAATCTGATATAATTCCATTTGATTTCAACATTTTTAATTGAAAAATAACAGAATCTGATGTAATTCCATTTGATTTCAACATTTTTAATAGAAAAATAACAGAATCTAATATAATTCCATTTGATTTCAACATTTTTAATTGAAAAAAAACAGAATCTGATATAATTCCATTTGATTTCAACATTTTTAATTGAAAAATAACAGAATCTGATATAATTTCATTTGATTTCAACATTTTTAATTGAAAAATAACAGAATCTGATATAATTCTATTTGATTTCAACATTTGTAATAGAAAAATAACAGAATCTGATATAATTCCATTTGATTTCAACATTTTTAATTGTAAAATAACAGAATCTGATATAATTCCATTTGATTTCAACATTTTTAATTGAAAAATAACAAAATCTGATATAATTCCAGTTGATTTCAACATTTTTAATTGAAAAATAATAGAATCTGATATAATATCATTTGGATTCAACATTTGTAATAGAAAAATAACAGAATCTGATATAATTCCATTGATTTATACATTTTTATTTGAAAAATAACAGAATCTGAAATAATTCCATTTGATTTCAATATTTGTAATAGAAAAATAATAGAATCTGATATAATTCCATTTGATTTCAACATTTATAATTCAAAAATAACAAAATCTGATATAATTCCATTTGATTTCAACATTTTTAATTCAAAAATAACAAAATCTGATATAATTCCATTTGATTTCAACATTTTTAATTGAAAAATGACACAATCTGAAATAATTCCATTTGATTTAACATTTTTAATTGAAAAATGACAGAATTTGAAATAATTCCATTTGATTTCATCATTTTTAATTAAAACATACCAAATCTGATATAATTCCATTTGATTTCAACATTTTTAATTAAAAAATTTTAGAATCTGATATAATTCCATTTGATTTCAACATTTTTAATTGAAAAATAACAGATTCTGATATAATTCAATTTGTTTTCTAGATTTTTAATTGAAAAATAACAAAATCTGATATAATTCCATTTGATTTCATCATTTGTAATAGAAAAATAACAAAATCTGATATAATTCAATGCTATTTCAACATTTTTAATTGAAAAATAACAGAATCTGATATAATTCCATTTGATTTCAATATTTGTAATAGAAAAATAACAAAATCTGATATAATTCCATTTGATTTCAAAATTTTCAATTGAAACATAATAAAATATGATATAATTCCATTTGATTTCATCATTTTTAATTGAAAAATAACAAAATCTGATATAATTCCATTTGATTTCAACATTTGTAATAGAAAAATAACAAAACCTGATATAATTCCATTTGATTTCAATATTTTTAATTGAAAAATAACAGAATCTGAAATAATTCCATTTGATTTCAACATTTTTAATTAAAACATACAGAATCTGATATAATTCCATTTCATTTCAACATTTTTAATTGAAAAATAACAGAATCTGATATAATTCCATTTGATTTCAACATTTTTAATTCAAAAATGACAAAATCTGATATAATTCCATTTGATTTCAACATTTTTAATTAACAAAAAACAGAAACTGATATAATTCCATTTGATTTCAACATTTGTAATAGAAAAATAACAGAATCTGATATAATTCCATTTGATTTCAACATTTTTATTTGAAAAATAACCGAATGTGATATAATTCCATTTGATTTCAACATTTGTAATAGAAAAATAACAGAATCTGATATAATTCCATTTGATTTAAACATTTTTAGTTGAAAAATAACAGAATGTGATATAATTCCATTTGATTTCAAAATTTTAATAGAAAAATAACAGAATCTGATATAATTCCATTTGATTTCAACATTTTTAATTCAAAAATAACAAAATCTGATATACTTCCATTTGATTTCAACATTGTTAATTGAAAAATAACAAAATCTGATATAATTCCGTTTGATTTCAACATTTGTAATTGAAACATAACAAAATCTGATATAATTCCATGTGATTTCAACATTTTTAATTGAAAAATAACAGAATCTGAAATAATTCCATTTGATTTCAACATTTTTAATTAAAACATACAGAATCTGATATAATTCCATTTCATTTCAACATTTTTAATTGAAAAATAACAGAATCTGATATAATTCCATTTGATTTCAACATTTTTAATTGAAAAATAACAGAATCTGATATAATTCCATTTGATTTCAACATTTGTAATAGAAAAATAAAAAAATCTGATATAATTCCATCTGATTTCAACATTTTTAATTGAAAAATGACACAATCTGAAATAATTCCATTTGATTTAACATTTTTAATTGAAAAATGACAGAATTTGAAATAATTCCATTTGATTTCATCATTTTTAATTAAAACATACAAATCTGATATAATTCCATGTGATTTCAACATTTTTAATTAAAAAATTTTAGAATCTGATATAATTCCATTTGATTTCAACATTTTTAATTGAAAAATAACAGATTCTGATATAATTCAATTTGTTTTCTAGATTTTTAATTGAAAAATAACAAAATCTGATATAATTCCATTTGATTTCATCATTTGTAATAGAAAAATAACAAAATCTGATATAATTCAATGCTATTTCAACATTTTTAATTGAAAAATAACAGAATCTGATATAATTCCATTTGATTTCAATATTTGTAATAGAAAAATAACAAAATCTGATATAATTCCATTTGATTTCAAAATTTTCAATTGAAACATAATAAAATATGATATAATTCCATTTGATTTCATCATTTTTCATTGAAAAATAACAAAATCTGATATAATTCCATTTGATTTCAACATTTGTAATAGAAAAATAACAAAACCTGATATAATTCCATTTGATTTCAATATTTTTAATTGAAAAATAACAGAATCTGAAATAATTCCATTTGATTTCAACATTTTTAATTAAAACATACAGAATCTGATATAATTCCATTTGATTTCAACATTTTTAATTGAAAAATAACAGAATCTGATATAATTCCATTTGATTTCAACATTTTTAATTCAAAAATGACAAAATCTGATATAATTCCATTTGATTTCAACATTTGTAATAGAAAAATAACAGAATCTGACATAATTCCATTTAATTTCAACATTTCTAACTGAAAAATAACAAAATCTGATATAATTCCATTTGATTTCATCATTTTTAATAGAAAAATAACAGAATCTGATATTATTCCATTTGATTTCAACATTTTTATTTAAAAAATAACAGAATCTGATATAATTTCATTTGATTTCAACATTTTTAATTAAATAATAACAGAATCAGATATAATTCCATTTGAATTCAACATTTTTAATTGAAAAATAAGATAATCTGATATAATTCCATTTGATTTCAACATTTTTAATTGAAAAATAACAGAATCTGATATAATTTCATTTGATTTCAACATTTCTAATTGAAAAATAACAGAATCTAATATAATTCCATTTGATTTCAACATTTTTAATTGAAAAATAACAGAATCTGATATAATTCCATTTGATTTCAACATTTTTAATTGAAAAATAATAGAATCTGATATAATTTCATTTGATTTCAACATTTTTAATTGAAAAATAACAGAATCTGATATAATTCAATTTCTTTTCAAGATTTTCTAAAGAAAAATAACAGAATCTGATATAATTCCATTTGATTTCAACATTTTTAATTGAAAAATAACAGAATATGATATAATTACATTTGATTTCATCATTTTTAATTGAAAAATAACAGAATCGGGTATAATTCCATTTGATTTCAACATTTGTAATAGAAAAATAACAGAATCTGATATAATTCCATTTGATTTCAACATTTTCAATTGAAAAATAACAGAATCTGATATAATTCCATTTGATTTCAACATTTTTTATTAAAAAATGACAGAATCTGATATAATTCCATTTGATTTCAACATTTGTAATAGAAGAATAACAGAATCTGATATAATTCCATTTGATTTCAACATTTTTAATTGAAAAATAACAGAATCTGATGTAATTCCATTTGATTTCAACATTTTTAATAGAAAAATAACAGAATCTAATATAATTCCATTTGATTTCAACATTTTTAATTGAAAAAAAACAGAATCTGATATAATTCCATTTGATTTCAACATTTTTAATTGAAAAATAACAGAATCTGATATAATTTCATTTGATTTCAACATTTTTAATTGAAAAATAACAGAATCTGATATAATTCTATTTGATTTCAACATTTGTAATAGAAAAATAACAGAATCTGATATAATTCCATTTGATTTCAACATTTTTAATTGTAAAATAACAGAATCTGATATAATTCCATTTGATTTCAACATTTTTAATTGAAAAATAACAAAATCTGATATAATTCCAGTTGATTTCAACATTTTTAATTGAAAAATAATAGAATCTGATATAATATCATTTGGATTCAACATTTGTAATAGAAAAATAACAGAATCTGATATAATTCCATTGATTTATACATTTTTATTTGAAAAATAACAGAATCTGAAATAATTCCATTTGATTTCAATATTTGTAATAGAAAAATAATAGAATCTGATATAATTCCATTTGATTTCAACATTTATAATTCAAAAATAACAAAATCTGATATAATTCCATTTGATTTCAACATTTTTAATTCAAAAATAACAAAATCTGATATAATTCCATTTGATTTCAACATTTTTAATTGAAAAATGACACAATCTGAAATAATTCCATTTGATTTAACATTTTTAATTGAAAAATGACAGAATTTGAAATAATTCCATTTGATTTCATCATTTTTAATTAAAACATACCAAATCTGATATAATTCCATTTGATTTCAACATTTTTAATTAAAAAATTTTAGAATCTGATATAATTCCATTTGATTTCAACATTTTTAATTGAAAAATAACAGATTCTGATATAATTCAATTTGTTTTCTAGATTTTTAATTGAAAAATAACAAAATCTGATATAATTCCATTTGATTTCATCATTTGTAATAGAAAAATAACAAAATCTGATATAATTCAATGCTATTTCAACATTTTTAATTGAAAAATAACAGAATCTGATATAATTCCATTTGATTTCAATATTTGTAATAGAAAAATAACAAAATCTGATATAATTCCATTTGATTTCAAAATTTTCAATTGAAACATAATAAAATATGATATAATTCCATTTGATTTCATCATTTTTAATTGAAAAATAACAAAATCTGATATAATTCCATTTGATTTCAACATTTGTAATAGAAAAATAACAAAACCTGATATAATTCCATTTGATTTCAATATTTTTAATTGAAAAATAACAGAATCTGAAATAATTCCATTTGATTTCAACATTTTTAATTAAAACATACAGAATCTGATATAATTCCATTTCATTTCAACATTTTTAATTGAAAAATAACAGAATCTGATATATTTCCATTTGATTTCAACATTTTTAATTCAAAAATGACAAAATCTGATATAATTCCATTGGATTTCAACATTTTTAATTAACAAAAAACAGAAACTGATATAATTCCATTTGATTTCAACATTTGTAATAGAAAAATAACAGAATCTGATATAATTCCATTTGATTTCAACATTTTTATTTGAAAAATAACCGAATGTGATATAATTCCATTTGATTTCAACATTTGTAATAGAAAAATAACAGAATCTGATATAATTCCATTTGATTTAAACATTTTTAGTTGAAAAATAACAGAATGTGATATAATTCCATTTGATTTCAAAATTTTAATAGAAAAATAACAGAATCTGATATAATTCCATTTGATTTCAACATTTTTAATTCAAAAATAACAAAATCTGATATACTTCCATTTGATTTCAACATTGTTAATTGAAAAATAACAAAATCTGATATAATTCCGTTTGATTTCAACATTTGTAATTGAAACATAACAAAATCTGATATAATTCCATGTGATTTCAACATTTTTAATTGAAAAATAACAGAATCTGAAATAATTCCATTTGATTTCAACATTTTTAATTAAAACATACAGAATCTGATATAATTCCATTTCATTTCAACATTTTTAATTGAAAAATAACAGAATCTGATATAATTCCATTTGATTTCAACATTTTTAATTGAAAAATAACAGAATCTGATATAATTCCATTTGATTTCAACATTTGTGATAGAAAAATAACAGAATCTGATATAATTCCATTTGATGTATACATTTTTATTTGAAAAATAACAGAATCTGATATAATTCCATTTGATTTCAAAATTTTTAATTAAAAAAATTTAGAATCTGATATAATTCCATTTGATTTCAACATTTCTAATTGAAACATAACAGAATCTGGTATAATTCCATTTGATTTCAACATTTTTAATTGAAAAATAATAGAATCTGATATAATTCAATGTCTTTTCAAGATTTTCTAAAGAAAAATAACAGTATGTGATATAATTCCATTTGATTTCAAAATTTTTAAGTGAAAAATGACAGAATCTGATATAATTCCATTTGATTTCAACATTTGTAATAGAAAAATAACAGAATCTGATATAATTCCATTTGATTTCAACATTTTTAATTGAAAAATAACAGCATCTGATATAATTCCATTTGATTTCAACATTTTTAATTGAAACATAACAGAATCTGATATAATTCCATTTGATTTCAACATTTTTAATTGAAAAATAACAGAATCTGATATAATTCAATTTATTTTTAAGATTTTCTAAAGAAAAATAAAGGAATCTGATATAATTCCATTTGATTTCAACATTTGTGATAGAAAAATAACAGAATGTGATATAATTCCATTTGATTTCAACATTTTCAATTGAAAAATAACAGAATCTGATATAATTCCATTTGATTTCAACATTTTTAATTCAAAAATAACAAAATCTGATATACTTCCATTTGGTTTCAACATTTTTAATTGGAAAATAACAAAATCTGATATAATTCCATTTGATTTCAACATTTGTAATAGAAAAATAACAGAATCTTATATAATTCTATTTGATTTCAACATTTTTAATTAAAACATACAGAATCTGATATAATTCCATTTCATTTCAACATTTTTAATTGAAAAATAACAGAATCTGATATAATTTCATTTGATTTCAAAATTTTTAATTGAAAAATAACAGAATCTGATATTATTCCAATCGATTTCAACATTTTTATTTGAAAAATAACAGAATCTTAAATAATTCCATTTGATTTCAACATTTTTAATTGAAAAATAACAGAATCTGATATAATTCCATTTGATTTAAACATTTGCAATTGAAAAATAACAGAATCTGATATAATTTCATTTGATTTCATCATTTTTAATTGAAAAATAACAGAATCTGATATTATTCCATTTGATTTCAACATTTTTATTTGAAAAATAAAAGAATCTGATATAATTCCATTTGATTTCAACATTTTTAATTGAAAAATAACAGAATCTGATATAAATCCATTTGATTTCAACATTTGTAATAGAAAAATAACAGAATCTGATATAATTCCATTTGATTTCAATATTTATAATTCCAAAATAACAAAATATGATATAATTCCATTTGATTTCAACATTTTTAATTGAAAAATAACAGAATCATATATAATTCCATTTCATTTCAACATTTTTGATTGAAAAATAAAATCTGATATAATTCCATTTGATTTCAAGATTTGCTATAGAAAATAACAAAAACTGATATAATTCCATTTGATTTCAACATTTTTAATTGAAAAATAACAAAATCTGACATGATTCCATTTCATTTCAACATTTTTATTTGAAAAATAACAGAATCTGATATAATTCAATTTGATTTCAACATTTTTAATTGAAAAATAACAGAATCTGATATAATTCCATTTGATTTCAACATTTGTAATAGAAAAATAACAAAATCTGATATAATTCCATTTGATTTCAACATTTTCAATTGAAAAATAAGAAAATATGATATAATTCCATTTGATTTCAACATTTTTAATTAAAAAATAAAAAAATCTGATATAATTCCATTTGATTTCAACATTTGCAATAGAAAAATAACAAAATCTGGTATAAATCGATTTGATTTCAACATTTTTAATTGAAAAATAACAATATCTGATAAAATTCCATTTGATTTAAAAATTTGTAATAGAAAAATAACAAAATCTGATATAATTCCATTTGATTTCAACATTTTTAATTGAAAAATAACAGAATCTGATATAATGCCATTTGATTTCAACATATTTAAATGAAAAATAACAGAATCTGCTATAATTCCATTTGATTTCAACATTTTTAATTGAAAAATAACAGAATCCATATGATTTCAACATTTTTAATTGAAAAATAACAGAATCTGATATAATTGCATTTGATTTCAACATTTTTAATTGAAAAATAACAGAATCTGATATAATTCCATTTGATTTCAATATTTGTAATAGAAAAATAACAGAATCTGATATAATTCCATTTGATTTCAACATTTATAATTCAAAAATCACAAAATCTGATATAATTCCATTTGATTTCAACATTTTTAATTGAAAAATAAAAAAATCTGATATAATTCCATTTGATTTCAACATTTGTAATAGAAAAATAAAAAAATCTGATATAATTCCATCTGATTTCAACATTTTTAATTGAAAAATGACACAATCTGAAATAATTCCATTTTATTTCAACATTTTTAATTGAAAAATAACAAAATCTGACATAATTCTATTTGATTTCAATATTTATAATAGAAAAATAACAGAATCTGATATAATTCCATCTGATTTCAACATTTTTAATTGAAAAATGACAGAATCTAAAATAATTCCATTTGATTTCATCATTTTTAATTAAAACATACCAAATCTGATATAATTCCATGTGATTTCAACATTTTTAATTAAAAAATTTTAGAATCTGATATAATTCCATTTGATTTCAACATTTTTAATTGAAAAATAACAGAATCTGATATAATTCCATTTGATTTCAACATTTTTAATTGAAAAATAACAGAATGTTATATAATTTCATTTGATTTCAACATTTTTAATTGAAAAATAACAGAATCTCATATTATTCCATTCGATTTCAACATTTTTATTTGAAAAATAACAGAATCTTATATAATTCCATTTGATTTCAACATTTGCTATAGAAAAATAACAAAATCTGATATAATTCCATTTGATTTCAACATTTTTAATTGAAAAATAACAGAATCTGATATAATTCCATTTGATTTCAACATTTGTAATAGAAAAATAACTGAATCTGATATAATTCCATTTGATGTATACATTTTCATTTGAAAAATAAAAGAATCTGATATAATTCCATTTGATTTCAACATTTTCAATTAAAAAATATTAGAATCTGATATAATTTCATTTGATTTCAACATTTTTAATTGAAAAATAACAAAATCTGACATAATTCCATTTGATTTCAACATTTTTATTTGAAAAATAACAGAATCTGATATAATTCCATTTGATTTCAACATTTTTAATTGAAAAATAAAAGAATCTGATATAATTCCATTTGATTTCAACATTTGTAATAGAAAAATAACAAAATTTGATATAATTCCATTTGATTTCAACATTTTTAATTGAAAAATAACAAAATCTGATATAATTCCATTTGATTTCAAAATTTTTAATTAAAAAATAACAGAATCTCATATAATTCCATTTGATTTATACATTTTTATCTGAAAAATATCAGAATCTGATATAATTCCATTTGATTTCAACATTTTTACTTGAAAAATAACAAAATCTGATATAATTCTATTTGAATTCAACATTTGTAATAGAAAAGTAACAAAATCTGATATAATTCCATTTGATTTCAACATTTTTAATTGAAAAATAACAGAATCTGATATAATTCCGTTTTATTTCAACATTTTTAATTGAAAAATAACAGAATCTGATATAATTCCATTTGATTTCAACATTTTTAATTGAAAAATAACAGAATCTGATATAATTCCATTTGATTTCAACATTTGTAATAGAAAAATAAAAAAATCTGATATAATTCCATTTGATTTCAACATTTTGAATTGAAAAATAACAAAATCTGATATAATTCCATTTGATTTCAACATTTGTAATAGATAAATAACAAAATCTGATATAACGCCATTTGATTTCAACATTTTTAATTGAAAAATAACAGAATCCATATGATTTCAACATTTTTAATTGAAAAATAACAGAATCTATTATAATTCCATTTGATTTCAACATTTTTAATTGAAAAATAACAGAATCTGATATAATTCCATTTGATTTCAATATTTGTAATAGAAAAATAACAGAATCTGATATAATTCTATTTGATTTCAACATTTATATATCAAAAATAACAAAATGTGATATAATTCCATTTGATTTCAACATTTTCAATTGAAAAATAACAAAATCTGATATAATTCCATTTGATTTCAACATTTGTAATAGAAAAATAACAAAATCTGATATAATTCCATCTCATTTCAACATTTTTAATTGAAAAATGACACAATCTGAAAAAATTCCATTTGATTTCATCATTTTTAATTGAAAAATAACAAAATCTGACATAATTCTATTTGATTTCATCATTTTTAATTGAAAAATACCAGAATCTGATATAATTCCATTTGATTTCAATATTTGTAATAGAAAAATAACAGAATCTGATATAATTCCATCTGATTTCAACATTTTTAATTGAAAAATAACAGAATCTGATATAATTCCATTTGATTTCAGCATTTTCAATTAAAACATACAGAATCTGATATAATTCCATTTGATTTCAAAATTTTTAATTAAAAAATAACAGAATCTGATATAATTCCATTTGATTTATACATTTTTATCTGAAAAATATCAGAATCTGATATAATTTCATTTGATTTCAACATTTTTAATTGAAAAATAACAAAATCTGATATAATTCTATTTGAATTCAACATTTGTAATAGAAAAGTAACAAAATCTGATATAATTCCATTTGATTTCAACATTTTTAATTCAAAAATCACAAAATCTGATATAATTCCATTTGATTTCAACATTTTTAATTGAAAAATAAAAAAATCTGATATAATTCCATTTGATTTCAACATTTGTAATAGAAAAATAAAAAAATCTGATATAATTCCATCTGATTTCAACATTTTTAATTGAAAAATGACACAATCTGAAATAATTCCATTTTATTTCAACATTTTTAATTGAAAAATAACAAAATCTGACATAATTCTATTTGATTTCAATATTTATAATAGAAAAATAACAGAATCTGATATAATTCCATCTGATTTCAACATTTTTAATTGAAAAATGACAGAATCTAAAATAATTCCATTTGATTTCATCATTTTTAATTAAAACATACCAAATCTGATATAATTCCATGTGATTTCAACATTTTTAATTAAAAAATTTTAGAATCTGATATAATTCCATTTGATTTCAACATTTTTAATTGAAAAATAACAGAATCTGATATAATTCCATTTGATTTCAACATTTTTAATTGAAAAATAACAGAATGTTATATAATTTCATTTGATTTCAACATTTTTAATTGAAAAATAACAGAATCTCATATTATTCCATTCGATTTCAACATTTTTATTTGAAAAATAACAGAATCTTATATAATTCCATTTGATTTCAACATTTGCTATAGAAAAATAACAAAATCTGATATAATTCCATTTGATTTCAACATTTTTAATTGAAAAATAACAGAATCTGATATAATTCCATTTGATTTCAACATTTGTAATAGAAAAATAACTGAATCTGATATAATTCCATTTGATGTATACATTTTCATTTGAAAAATAAAAGAATCTGATATAATTCCATTTGATTTCAACATTTTCAATTAAAAAATATTAGAATCTGATATAATTTCATTTGATTTCAACATTTTTAATTGAAAAATAACAAAATCTGACATAATTCCATTTGATTTCAACATTTTTATTTGAAAAATAACAGAATCTGATATAATTCCATTTGATTTCAACATTTTTAATTGAAAAATAAAAGAATCTGATATAATTCCATTTGATTTCAACATTTGTAATAGAAAAATAACAAAATTTGATATAATTCCATTTGATTTCAACATTTTTAATTGAAAAATAACAAAATCTGATATAATTCCATTTGATTTCAAAATTTTTAATTAAAAAATAACAGAATCTCATATAATTCCATTTGATTTATACATTTTTATCTGAAAAATATCAGAATCTGATATAATTCCATTTGATTTCAACATTTTTACTTGAAAAATAACAAAATCTGATATAATTCTATTTGAATTCAACATTTGTAATAGAAAAGTAACAAAATCTGATATAATTCCATTTGATTTCAACATTTTTAATTGAAAAATAACAGAATCTGATATAATTCCGTTTTATTTCAACATTTTTAATTGAAAAATAACAGAATCTGATATAATTCCATTTGATTTCAACATTTTTAATTGAAAAATAACAGAATCTGATATAATTCCATTTGATTTCAACATTTGTAATAGAAAAATAAAAAAATCTGATATAATTCCATTTGATTTCAACATTTTGAATTGAAAAATAACAAAATCTGATATAATTCCATTTGATTTCAACATTTGTAATAGATAAATAACAAAATCTGATATAACGCCATTTGATTTCAACATTTTTAATTGAAAAATAACAGAATCCATATGATTTCAACATTTTTAATTGAAAAATAACAGAATCTATTATAATTCCATTTGATTTCAACATTTTTAATTGAAAAATAACAGAATCTGATATAATTCCATTTGATTTCAATATTTGTAATAGAAAAATAACAGAATCTGATATAATTCTATTTGATTTCAACATTTATATATCAAAAATAACAAAATGTGATATAATTCCATTTGATTTCAACATTTTCAATTGAAAAATAACAAAATCTGATATAATTCCATTTGATTTCAACATTTGTAATAGAAAAATAACAAAATCTGATATAATTCCATCTCATTTCAACATTTTTAATTGAAAAATGACACAATCTGAAAAAATTCCATTTGATTTCATCATTTTTAATTGAAAAATAACAAAATCTGACATAATTCTATTTGATTTCATCATTTTTAATTGAAAAATACCAGAATCTGATATAATTCCATTTGATTTCAATATTTGTAATAGAAAAATAACAGAATCTGATATAATTCCATCTGATTTCAACATTTTTAATTGAAAAATAACAGAATCTGATATAATTCCATTTGATTTCAGCATTTTCAATTAAAACATACAGAATCTGATATAATTCCATTTGATTTCAAAATTTTTAATTAAAAAATAACAGAATCTGATATAATTCCATTTGATTTATACATTTTTATCTGAAAAATATCAGAATCTGATATAATTTCATTTGATTTCAACATTTTTAATTGAAAAATAACAAAATCTGATATAATTCTATTTGAATTCAACATTTGTAATAGAAAAGTAACAAAATCTGATATAATTCCATTTGATTTCAACATTTTTAATTGAAAAATAACAGAATCTGATATAATTCCATTTGATTTCAACATTTGTGATAGAAAAATAACAGAATCTGATATAATTCCATTAGATGTATACATTTCTATTTGAAAAAAGACTGAATCTGATATAATTCCATTTGATTTCAACATTTTTAATTAAAAAATATTAGAATCTGATATAATTCAATTTGATTTCAACATTTTTAATCGAAAAATAACAGAATCTGATATAATTCCATTTGATTTCAACACTTTTAATTGAAAAATAATAGAATCTGATATAATTTCATTTGATTTCAACATTTTTAATTTAAAAATAACAGAATCTGATATTATTCCATTCGATTTCTACATTTCTATTTGAAAAATAACAGAATCTGATATAATTCCGTTTTATTTCAACATTTTTAATTGAAAAATAACAGAATCTGATATAATTCCATTTGATTTATACATTTTTAATTGAAAAATAACAGAATCTGATATAATTCCATTTGATTTCAATATTTGTAATAGAAAAATAACAGAATCTGATATAATTCCATTTGATTTCAACATTTATAATTCAAAAATAACAAAATCTGATATAAATCCATTTAATTTCAACATTTTTAATTGAAAAATAACAAAATCTGATATAATTCCATTTGATTTCAACATTTGTAATAGAAAAATAAAAAAATCTGATATAATTCCATTTGATTTCAACATTTTTAATTGAAAAATAATAAAATCTGATATAATTCCATTTGATTTCAACATTTTCAATTGAAAAATAAAAAAATCTGATATAATTCCATCTGATTTCAACATTTTTACTTCAAAAATAAAAAAATCTGATATAATTCCATTTGATTTATGCATTTTTATTTGAAAAATAACAGAATCGGGTATAATTCCATTTGATTTCAATATTTTTAATTGAAAAATAACAGAATCTGATATAATTTCATTTGATTTCAACATTTTTAATTAAAACATACAGAATCTGATATAATTCCATTTGATTTCAACATTTTTAATTCAAAAATAACAAAATCTGATATAATTCCATTTGATTTATACATTTTTATTTGAAAAATAACAGAATCTGGTATAATTCCATTTGATTTCAACATTTTTAATTGAAAAATAACAAAATCTGATATAATTCCATTTGATTTCAACATTTGTGATAGAAAAATAACAGAATCTGATATAATTCCATTTGATGTATACATTTTTATTTGAAAAATAACAGAATCTGATATAATTCCATTTTATTTCAATATTTTTACTTAAAAAGTATTAGAATCTGATATAATTTCATTTGATTTCAACATTTTTAATTGAAAAATAACAGAATCTGATATAATTCCACTTGATTTCAACATTTTTAATTGAAAAATAACAAAATCTGACATAATTCCATTTGATTTCAACATTTTTATTTGAAAATTAACAGAATCTGATATAATTCCATTTGATTTCAACATTTTTAATTGAAAAATAAAAGAATCTGATATAATTCCATTTGATTTCAACATTTGTAATAGAAAAATAACAAAATCTGATATAATTCCATTTGATTTCAACATTTTTAATTGAAAAATAACAAAATCTGATATAATTCCATTTGATTTCAACATTTTTAATTAAAAAATAACAAAATCTGATATAATTCCATTGGATTTCAACATTTTTAATTGAAAAATAACAGAATCTGATATAATGCCATTTGATTTCAACATATTTAATTGAAAAATAACAGAATCTGATATAATTCCATTTGATTTCAACATTTGCAATAGAAAAATAACAAAATCTGATATAATTCAAGGCTATTTCAACATTTTTAATTGAAAAATAACAGAATCTGATATAATTCCATTTGATTTCAACATTTGTAATAGAAAAATAACAAAATCTGATATAATTCCATTTGATTTCAACCTTTGTAATAGAAAAATAACAGAATCTGATATAATTCCATTTGATTTCAACATTTTTAATTGAAAAATAACAGAATCTGATATAATTCCATTTCATTTCAACATTTTAATTCAAAAATAAAAAAATCTGATATAATTCCATTTGATTTCAACATTGGTTATTGTAAAATGACAGAATCTGATATTATTCCATTTGATTTCAACATTTTTAATTGAAAAATAACAGAATCTGATATAATTCCATTTGATTTCAACATTTTTAATTAAAACATACAGAATCTGATATAATTCCATTCAATTTCAACATTTTTATTTCAAAAATAACAGAATCTGATATAATTCCATTTGATTTCAACATTTGTGATAGAAAAATAACAGAATTTGATATAATTCCTTTTGATGTATACATTTTTGTTTGAAAAAAAACAGAATCTGATATAATTCCATTTGATTTAAACATTTTTAATTAAAAAATATTAGAATCTGATATAATTACATTTGATTTCAAAATTTTAATTGAAAAATAACAAAATCTGATATAATTCCATTTGATTTCAACCTTTGTAATAGAAAAATAACAGAATCTGATATAATTCCATTTGATTTCAACATTTTTAATTCAAAAATAACAAAATTTGATATAATTCAATTTGATTTATACATTTTTATTTGAAAAATTACAGAATCTGATATAATTCCATTTGATTTCAACATTTTTAATTGAAAAATAACAGAATCTGATATAATTCCATTTGATTTCAACATTTGTAATTGAAAAATAACAGAATCTGATATAATTTCATTTGATTTCATCATTTATAATTGAAAAACAACAGAATCTGATATAATTCCATTTGATTTCAACATTTTTACTTCAAAAATAACAAAATCTGATATAATTCCATTTGATTTATACATCTTTATTTGAAAAATAACAGAATCTGATATAATTCCATTTGATTTCAACATTTTTAATTGAAAAATAACAGAATCTGATATAATTCCATTTGATTTCAACATTTTTAATTGTAAAATAACAGAATCTGATATAATTCCATTTGATTTCAACATTTTTAATTCAAAAATAACAAAATCTGATATAATTCTAATTGATTTCAACATTTTATTGAAAAATAACAGAATCTGATATAATTCCATTTGATTTCAAAATTTGTAATAGAAAAATAACAAAATCTGATATAATTCCATTTGATTTCAACATTTTTAATTGAAAAATAACAGAAGCTGATATAATTCCATTTGATTTCAACATTTTTATTTGAAAAATAACAAAATCTGATATAATTCCATTTGATTTCAACATTTGTATAGAAAAATAACAAAATCTGAAATACTTCCATGTGATTTCAACATTTTTAATTGAAAAATAACAGAATCTGATATAATTCCATTTCATTTCAACATTTTTAATTGAAAAATAATAGAATCTTATATAATTCCATTTGATTTCAACATTTTTAATTCAAAAATAAGAAAATCTGATATAATTCCATTTGATTTCAACATTTGTAATAGAAAAATAACAGAATCTGATATAATTCCATTTGATTTCAACATTTTTAATTGAAAAATAACAGAATGTGATATAATTCCAATTGATTTCAACATTTTCAATTAAAAAATAACAGAATCTGATATAATTCCATTTGATTTCAACATTTGTAATAGAAAAATAACAGAATCTGATATAATTCCATTTGATTTCAGCATTTTTAATTCAAAAATAACAAAATTGGATATAATTCCATTTGATTTATACCTTTTTAATTTAAAAATAACAGAATCTGATATAATTCCATTTGATTTCAACATTTTTAATTGAAAAATAACAAAATCTGATATAATTCCATTTGATTTCAACATTTTTAATTGAAAAATAACAAAATCTGATATAATTCCATTTGATTTCAACATTTGTAATAGAAAAATAAAATCTGATATAATTCCTTTAGATTTATACATTTTTATTTGAAAAATTACAGAATCTGATATAATTCCATTTCATTTCAACATTTTTAATTAAAAAATAACAGAATCTGATATAATTCTATTTGATTTCAACATTTGTAATAGAAAAATAAGAGAATCTGATATAATTCCATTTCATTTCAACATTTTTAATTGAAAAATAACAATCTCATATTATTCCATTTGATTTCAACATTTTTATTTGAAAAATAACAGAATCTGATATAATTCCATTTGATTTCAACATTTTTAATTGAAAAATAACATAATCTGTTATAATTCCATTTGATTTCAAGATTTTCAATTAAAAAATGACAGAATCTGATATAATTCCATTTGATTTCAACATTTGTAATAGAAAAATAACAAAATCTGATATAATTCCATTTGATTTCAACATTTTTAATTGAAAAATAAAAAAATCTGATATAATTCTTATTGATTTCAACATTTTTAATTGAAAAATAACAGAATCTGATATAATTCCATTTGATTTCAACATTTGTAATAGAAAAATAACAGAATCTGATATAATTCCATTTGATTTCAACATTTATAATTCAAAAATAAGAAAATATGATGTAATTCCATTTGATTTCCACATTTTTAATTGAAAAATTACAAAATCTGATATAATTCCATTTGATTTCAACATTTGTAATAGAAAAATAACAAAATCTGATATAATTCCACATGATTTCAACATTTTTAATTGAAAAATAACAGAATCTGATATAATTCCATTTCATTTCAACATTTTTAATTGAAAAATAACAAAATCTGATATAATTCCATTTGATTTCGAAATTTTTAATTGAAAATAACAGAATCTGATATAATTCCATTTCATTTCAACATTTTTAATTAAAACATACAGAATCTGATATAATTCCATTTGATTTCAACATTTTTAATTCAAAAATAACAGAATCTGATATAATTCCATTTGATTTCAACATTTGTGATAGAAAAATAACAGAATCTGATATAATTCCATTTGATGTATACATTTTTATTTGAAAAATAACAGAATCTGATATAATTCCATTTGATTTCAACATTTTTAATTAAAAAATATTAGAATCTGATATAATTCCATTTGATTTCAACATTTCTAATAGAAAAATAACAGAATCTGATATAATTCCATTTGATTTCAACATTTATAATTCAAAAATAACAAAATATTATATAATTCCATTTGATTTCAACATTTTTAATTGAAAAATAACAAAATCTGATATAATTCCATTTGATTTCAAAATTTGTAATAGAAAAATAACAAAATCTGATATAATTCCATTTGATTTCAACATTTTTAATTGAAAAATAACAGAATCTGATATAATTACATTTGATTGCAACATTTTTAATTCAAAAATAAAAAAATCTGATATAATTCCATTTGATTTCAACATTGGTTATTGTAAAATGACAGAATCTGATATAATTCCATTTGATTTCAACATTTTTAATTGAAAAATAACAGAATCTGATATAATTCCATTTGATTTCAACATTTTTAATTAAAACATACAGAATCTGATATAATTCCATTCAATTTCAACATTTTTAATTCAAAAATAACAGAATCTGATATAATTCCATTTGATTTCAACATTTGTGATAGAAAAATAACAGAATTTTATATAATTCCTTTTGATGTATACATTTTTGTTTGAAAAAAAACAGAATCTGATATAATTCCATTTGATTTAAACATTTTTAATTAAAAAATATTAGAATCTGATATAATTACATTTGATTTCAAAATTTTAATTAAAAAATAACAGAATCTGATATAATTCCATTTGATTTATACATTTGTTATAGAAAATAACAAATTCTGATATAATTCCATTTGATTTCAACCTTTGTAATAGAAAAATAACAGAATCTGATATAATTCCATTTGATTTCAACATTTTTAATTCAAAAATAACAAAATTTGATATAATTCAATTTGATTTATACATTTTTATTTGAAAAATTACAGAATCTGATATAATTCCATTTGATTTCAACATTTTTAATTGAAAAATAACAGAATCTGATATAATTCCATTTGATTTCAACATTTGTAATTGAAAAATAACAGAATCTGATATAATTTCATTTGATTTCATCATTTTTAATTGAAAAACAACAGAATCTGATATAATTCCATTTGATTTCAACATTTTTACTTCAACAAAATCTGATATAATTCCATTTGATTTATACATTTTTATAAAAAAATGTTGAGATCAAATGAAATCATATCAGATTCTGTTATTTTTCTATTACAAATGTTGAAATCAAATGGAATTATATCAGATTTTGTTATTTTTCAATTAAAAATGTTGAAATCAAATGGAATTATATCATATTTTCTTATTTTTGAATTATAAATGTTGAAATCAAATGGAATTATATCAGATTCTGTTATTTTTCTATTACAAATGTTGAAATCAAATGGAATTATATCAGATTCTGTTATTTTTCAATTAAAAATGTTGAAATCAATTAGAATTATATCAGATTTTTTTATTTTTCAATTAAAAATGTTGAAATCAAATGGAATTATATCAGATTCTGTTATTTATCAATTAAAAATGTTGAAATGAAATGGAATTATAGCAGATTCTGTTATTTTTCAATTAAAAATATTGAAATCAAATGGAATTATATCAGATTCTGTTATTTTTCAATTAAAAATGTTGAAATCAAATGGAATAATATCAGATTCTGTTATTTTTCAATTAAAAATGATGAAATCAAATGAAATTATATCAGATTCTGTTATTTTTCTATTACAAATGTTGAAATCAAATGGAATTATATCAGATTCTGTCATTTTTTAATTGAAAATATTGAAATCAAATGGAATTATAACAGATTATGTTATTTTTCAATTAAAAATGTTGAAATCAAATGGAATTATATCAGATTCTGTTATTTTTCAAATAAAAATGTATAAATCAAATGGAATTATATCAGATTTTGTTATTTTTGAAGTAAAAATGTTGAAATCAAATGGAATTATATCAGATTCTGTTATTTTTCAAATAAAATGTTGAAATCAAATGGAATAATATCAGATTCTGTTATTTTTCAATTAAAAATGTTGAAATGAAATGGAATTATATCAGACTTTGTTATTTTTTAATTAAAAATGTTGAAATCAAATGGAATTATATCAGATTCTCTTATTTTACTATAACAAATGTTGAAATCAAATAGAATTATATCAGATTCTGTTATTTTTTAATTAAAAATGTTGAAATGAAATGGAATTATATCAGATTCTGTAATTTTTCAAATAAAAATGTATAAATCAAAAGGAATTATATCAGATTTTGTTATTTTTCAATTAAAAATGTTGAAATCAAATGGAATTATATCAGATTTTGTTATTTTTAATTACAAATATTGAAATCAAATGAAATTATATCAGATTCTGTTATTTTTCAATTAAAAATGATAAAATCAATTAGAATTATGTCAGATTTTGTTATTTTTCAATTAAAAATGTTGAAATCAAATAGAATTATATCAGATTCTGGTATTTTTCAATTAAAAATGTTGAAATCAAATGGAATTATATCAGATTCTTGTATTTTTCAATTAAAAATGTTGAAATCAAATGGAATTATATCAGATTCTGTAATTTTTCAAATAAAAATGTATGAATCAAATGGAATTATATCAGATTTTGTTATTTTTCTATTACAAATGTTGAAATCAAATGTAATTATATCAGATTTTGTTATTTTTCAATTAAAAATGTTGAAATCAAATGGAATTATATCAGATTCTGTTATTCATCTATTACAAATGTTGAAATCAAATGGAATTATATCAGATTCTGTCATTTTGTAATTAAAAATGTTGAAATCAAATGGAATTATATCAGATTCTGTTATTTTTCAATAAAAATGTTTAAATCAAATGGAATTATTTCAGATTCTGTTATTTTTCAAATAAAAATGTATAAATCAAATGGAATTATATCAGATTCTGTTATTTTTCAATTATTTTTCAATTAAAAATGTTGAAATCAATTGGAATTATATCAGATTTTGTTATTTTTCAATTAAAAATGTTGAAATCAAATGGAATTATATCAGATTCTGTTATTTTACAATTAAAAATGTTGAAATCAAATGCAATTATATCAGATTCTGTTATTTTTCTATTACAAATGTTGAAATCAAATGGAATTATATCAGATTTTGTCATTTTTGAATTAAAAATGTCGAAATCAAATGGAATTATATCAGATTCTGTTATTTTTCAATTGAAAATGTTGAAATCAAATGTAATTATTTCAGATTCTGTTATTTTTCAATTAAAAATGTTGAAATCAAATGGAATTATATCAGATTTTGCTATTTTTGTATTACAAATATTGAAATCAAATGGAATTATATCAGATTCTGTTATTTTTTAATTAAAAAGAATATGATATAATTCCATTTGATTTCAACATTTTTAATTGAAAAATAACAGAATCTGATATAATTCCATTTGATTTCAACATTTGTAATAGAAAAATAACAGAATCTGATATACTTCCATTTGATTTCAACATTTTTACTTCAAAAATAACAAAATCTGATATAATTCCATTTGATCTATACATTTTTATTTGAAAAATAACAGAATCTGATATAGTTCCATTTGATTTCAACATTTATAATTCAAAAATTACAAAATCTGATATAATTCCAATTGATTTCAACATTTTTAATTGAAAAATATCAAAATCTGATATTATTTCATTTGATTTCAACATTTGTAATAGAAAAATAACAGAATCTGATATAATTCCATTTGATTTCAACATTTTGAATTGAAAAATAACAGAATCTGATATAATTTCATTTGATTTCAACATTTTTAATAGAAAAATAACAGTATCTGATATAATTCCATTTGATTTCAACATTTTTAATTGAAAAATAACAGAATCTGATATAATTCCATCTGATTTGAACATTTGTAATAGAAAAATAACAGAATCTGATATAATTCCATTTGATGTATACATTTTTATTTGAAAAATAACAGAATCTGATATAATTCCATTTGATTTCAACATTTTTAATTGAAAAATAACAGAATCTGATATAATTCCATTTGATTTCAACATTTTTAATTGAAAAATAACAGAATCTGATATAATTCCATTTGATTTCAACATTTGTAATAGAAAAATAACAGAATCTTATATAATTCCATTCGATTTCAACATTTTTAGTTCAAAAATAACAAAATCTGATATAATTCCATTTGATCTATACATTTTTATTTGAAAAATAACAGAATCTGATATAATTCCATTTGATTTCAACATTTTTAATTGAAAAATAATAGAATCTGATAAAATTTCATTTGATTTCATCATTTATAATTCGAAAATTACAAAATCTGATATAATTCCAATTGATTTCAACATTTTTAATTGAAAAATATCAAAATCTGATAAAATTCCATTTGATTTCAATATTTTTAATTAAAAAATAACAAAATATGATATAATTCCATTTGATTTCAACATTTGTAATAGAAAAATAACAGAATCTGATATAATTCTATTTGATTTCAACATTTTGAATTGAAAAATAACAGAATCTGATATAATTTCATTTGATTTAAACATTTTTAATAGAAAAATAACAGTATCTGATATAATTCCATTTGATTTCAACATTTTTAATTGAAAAATAACAGAATCTGATATAATTCCATATGATTTCAACATTTTTAATTCAAAAATAACAAAATCTGATATAATTCCATTTGATTTCAACATTTTTAATTAAAAAATGATAGAATCTGGTAAAATTCCATTTGATTTCAACATTTGTAATAGAAAAATAACAGAATCTGATATAATTCCATGTGATTTCAACATTTTGAATTGAAAAATAACAGAATCTGATATAATTTCATTTGATTTCAACATTTTTAATAGAAAAATAACAGTATCTGATATAATTCCATTTGATTTCAACATTTTTAATTGAAAAATTATAGAATCTGATATAATTCCATCTGTTTTGAACATTTGTAATAGAAAAATAACAGAATCTGATATAATTCCATTTGATTTCAACATTTGTAATAGAAATATAACAGAATCTGATATAATTCCATTTGATTTCAACATTTCTAATTGAAAAATAACAGAATCTAATATAATTCCATTTGATTTCAACATTTTTAATTGAAAAATAACAGAATCTGATATAATTCCATTTGATTTCAACATTTTTAATTGAAAAATAATAGAATCTGATATAATTTCATTTGATTTCAACATTTTTAATTGAAAAATAACAGAATCTGATATAATTCAATTTCTTTTCAAGATTTTCTAAAGAAAAATAACAGAATCTGATATAATTCCATTTGACTTCAAAATTTTTAATTGAAAGATAACAGAATCTGATATAATTCCATTTGATTGCAACATTTTTAATTGAAAAATAACAGAATATGATATAATTACATTTGATTTCAACATTTTTAATTGAAAAATAACAGAATCTGTTATAATTCCATTTAATTTCAACATTTGTAACTGAAAAATAACAAAATCTGATATAATTCCATTTGATTTCATCATTTTTAATAGAAAAATAACAGAATCTGATATTATTCCATTTGATTTCAACATTTTTATTTGAAAAATAACAGAATCTGATATAATTCCATTTGATTTCAACATTTTTAATTAAAAAATAACAGAATCTGATATAATTCCATTTGAATTCAACATTTTTAATTGAAAAATAAGATAATCTGATATAATTCCATTTGATTTCAACATTTTTAATTGAAAAATAACAGAATCTGATATAATTTCATTTGATTTCAACATTTCTAATAGAAAAATAACAGTATCTGATATAATTCAATTTGAATTCAACATTTTTAATTGAAAAATAACAGAATCTGATATAATTTCATCTGATTTGAACATTTGTAATAGAAAAATAACAGAATGATATACTTCCATTTGATTTCAACATTTGTAATAGAAAAATAACAGAATCTGATATAATTCCATTTGATTTCAACATTTTCAATTGAAAAATAACAGAATCTGATATAATTCCATTTGATTTCAACATTTTTTATTAAAAAATGACAGAATCTGATATAATTCCATTTGATTTCAACATTTGTAATAGAAGAATAACAGAATCTGATATAATTCCATTTGATTTCAACATTTTTAATTGAAAAATAACAGAATCTGATATAATTCCATTTGATTTCAACATTTTTAATAGAAAAATAACAGAATCTAATATAATTCCATTTGATTTCAACATTTTTAATTGAAAAATAACAGAATCTGATATAATTCCATTTGATTTCAACATTTTTAATTGTAAAATAACAGAATCTGATATAATTCCATTTGATTTCAACATTTTTAATTGAAAAATAATAGAATCTGATATAATATCATTTGGATTCAACATTTGTAATAGAAAAATAACAGAATCTGATATAATTCCATTTGATTTCACCATTTTTAATAGAAAAATAACAGAATCTGATATTATTCCATTTGATTTCAACATTTTTATTTGAAAAATAACAGAATCTGATATAATTCCATTTGATTTCAACATTTTTAATTAAAAAATAACAGAATCTGATATAATTCCATTTGATTTCAACATTTTTAATTGAAAAATTCTAGAATCTGATATAATTCCATATGATTTCAACATTTTTAATTCAAAAATAACAAAATCTGATATAATTCCATTTGATTTCAACATTTTTAATTGAAAAATAATAGAATCTGATAAAATTTCATTTGATTTCAACATTTATAATTCGAAAATTACAAAATCTGATATAATTCCAATTGATTTCAACATTTTTAATTGAAAAATATCAAAATCTGATAAAATTCCATTTGATTTCAATATTTTTAATCAAAAAATAACAAAATCTGATATAATTCCATTTGATTTCAACATTTGTAATAGAAAAATAACAGAATCTGATATAATTCTATTTGATTTCAACATTTTGAATTGAAAAATAACAGAATCTGATATAATTTCATTTGATTTAAACATTTTTAATAGAAAAATAACAGTATCTGATATAATTCCATTTGATTTCAACATTTTTAATTGAAAAATAACAGAATCTGATATAATTCCATATGATTTCAACATTTTTAATTCAAAAATAACAAAATCTGATATAATTCCATTTGATTTCAAAATTTTTAATTAGAAAATGATAGAATCTGGTAAAATTCCATTTGATTTCAACATTTGTAATAGAAAAATAACAGAATCTGATATAATTCCATGTGATTTCAACATTTTTAATTGAAAAATAAAAAAAATTGATATAATTCCAATTGATTTATACATTTGTAATAGAAAAATAATAGAATCTTATGTAATTCCATTTGATTTCATAATTTTTAATTGAAAAATAACAAAATCTGTTATAATTCCATTTTATTTCAACATTTTTAATTGAAAAATAACAGAATCTGATATAATTCCCTTTGATTTCAACATTTGTGATAGAAAAATAACAGAATCTGATATAATTCCATTTGATGTATACATTTTTATTTGAAAAATAACAGAATCTGATATAATTCCATTTGATTTCAACATTTTTAATTGAAAAATAAAAGAATCTGATATAATTCCATTTGATTTCAACATTTTTAATTGAAAAATAACAGAATCTGATATAATTCCATTTGATTTCAACATTTGTAATAGAAAAATAACAGAATCTGATATAATTCCATTTGATTTCAACATTTTTAGTTCAAAAATAACAAAATCTGATATAATTCCATTTGATCTATACATTTTTATTTGAAAAATAACAGAATCTGATATAATTCCATTTGATTTCAACATTTTTAATTGAAAAATAATAGAATCTGATAAAATTTCATTAGATTTCAACATTTATAATTCGAAAATTACAAAATCTGATATAATTCCAATTGATTTCAACATTTTTAATTGAAAAATATCAAAATCTGATAAAATTCCATTTGATTTCAATATTTTTAATTAAAAAATAACAAAATCTGATATAATTCCATTTGATTTCAACATTTGTAATAGAAAAATAACAGAATCTGATATAATTCTATTTGATTTCAACATTTTGAATTGAAAAATATCAGAATCTGATATAATTTCATTTGATTTCAACATTTTTAATAGAAAAATAACAGTATCTGATATAATTCCATTTGATTTCAACATTTTTAATTGAAAAATTATAGAATCTGATATAATTCCATCTGTTTTGAACATTTGTAATAGAAAAATAACAGAATCTGATATAATTCCATTTGACTTCAAAATTTTTAATTGAAAGATAACAGAATCTGATATAATTCCATTTGATTGCAACATTTTTAATTGAAAAATAACAGAATATGATATAATTACATTTGATTTCAACATTTTTAATTGAAAAATAACAGAATCTGTTATAATTCCATTTAATTTCAACATTTGTAACTGAAAAATAACAAAATCTGATATAATTCCATTTGATTTCAACATTTTTAATTAAAAAATAACAGAATCTGATATAATTCTATTTGATTTCAACATTTGTTATAGAAAAATAAGAGAATCTGATATAATTCCATTTGATTTCAAAATTTTTAATTTAAAAATAACAAAGTCTGATATAATTCCATTTGATTTCAACATTTTTAATTGAAAAATAACAGAATCTGATATTATTCCATTTGATTTCAACATTTTTAATTGAAAAATAACATAATCTGTTATAATTCCATTTGATTTCAAGATTTTCAATTAAAAAATGACAGAATCTGATATAATTCCATTTGATTTCAACATTTGTAATAGAAAAATAACAGAATCTGATATAATTTCATTTGATTTCAACATTTTTAATTGAAAAATAACAGAATCTGATATAATTCCATTTGATTTCAACATTTTTAATTGAAAAATAAAAAAATCTGATATAATTCTAATTGATTTCAACATTTTTAATTGAAAAATAACAGAATCTGATATAATTCCATTTGATTTCAACATTTGTAATAGAAAAATAACAGAATCTGATATAATTCCATTTGATTTCAACATTTATAATTCAAAAATAAGAAAATATGATATAATTCCATTTGATTTCCACATTTTTAATTGAAAAATAACAAAATCTCATATAATTCCATTTGATTTCAACATTTGTAATAGAAAAATAACAAAATCTGATATAATTCCACTTGATTTCAACATTTTTAATTGAAAAATAACAGAATCTGATATAATTCCATTTCATTTCAACATTTTTAATTGAAAAATAACAAAATCTGATATAATTCCATTTCATTTCAACATTTGTTATAGTAAAATAACAAAATCTGATATAATTCCATTTGATTTCGACATTTTTAATTGAAAATAACAGAATCTGATATAATTCCATTTCATTTCAACATTTTTAATTAAAACATACAGAATCTGATATAATTCCATTTGATTTCAACATTTTTAATTCAAAAATAACAGAATCTGATATAATTCCATTTGATTTCAACATTTGTGATAGAAAAATAACAGAATCTGATATAATTCCATTTGATGTATACATTTTTATTTGAAAAATAACAGAATCTGATATAATTCCATTTGATTTCAACATTTTTAATTAAAAAATATTAGAATCTGATATAATTCCATTTGATTTCAACCTTTGTAATAGAAAAATAACAGAATCTGATATAATTCCATTGGATTTCAACATTTATAATTCAAAAATAACAAAATATGATATAATTCCATTTGATTTCAACATTTTTAATTGAAAAATAACAAAATCTGATATAATTCCATTTGATTTCAACATTTGTAATAGAAAAATAACAAAATCTGATATAATTCCATTTGATTTCAACATTTTTAATTGAAAAATAACAGAATCTGATATAATTCCATTTGAATGCAACATTTTTAATTCAAAAATAAAAAAATCTGATATAATTCCATTTGATTTCAATATTGGTTATTGTAAAATGACAGAATCTGATATAATTCCATTTGATTTCAACATTTTTAATTGAAAAATAACAGAATCTGATATAATTCCATTTGATTTCAACATTTTTAATTAAAACATACAGAATCTGATATAATTCCATTCAATTTCAACATTTTTAATTCAAAAATAACAGAATCTGATATAATTCCATTTGATTTCAACATTTCTGATAGAAAAATAACAGAATTTGATATAATTCCTTTTGATGTATACATTTTTGTTTGAAAAAAAACAGAATCTGATATAATTCCATTTGATTTAAACATTTTTAATTAAAAAATATTAGAATCTGATATAATTACATTTGATTTCAAAATTTTAATTGAAAAATAACAGAATCTGATATAATTCCATTTGATTTCAACATTTGTTATAGAAAATAACAAAATCTGATATAATTCCATTTGATTTCAACCTTTGTAATAGAAAAATAACAGAATCTGATATAATTCCATTTGATTTCAACATTTTTAATTCAAAAATAACAAAATTTGATATAATTCAATTTGATTCATACATTTTTATTTGAAAAATTACAGAATCTGATATAATTCCATTTGATTTCAACATTTTTAATTGAAAAATAACAGAATCTGATATAATTCCATTTGATTTCAACATTTGTAATTGAAAAATAACAGAATCTGATATAATTTCATTTGATTTCATCATTTTTAATTGAAAAACAACAGAATCTGATATAATTCCATTTGATTTCAACATTTTTACTTCAAAAATAACAAAATCTGATATAATTCCATTTGATTTATACATCTTTATTTGAAAAATAACAGAATCTGATATAATTCCATTTGATTTCAACATTTTTAATTGTAAAATAACAGAATCTGATATAATTCCATTTGATTTCAACATTTTTAATTCAAAAATAAAAAAATCTGATATAATTCTTATTGATTTCAACATTATATTGAAAAATAACAGAATCTGATATAATTCCATTTGATTTCAACATTTGTATAGAAAAATAACAAAATCTGAAATACTTCCATGTGATTTCAACATTTATAATTGAAAAATAACAGAATCTGATATAATTCCATTTCATTTCAACATTTTTAATTGAAAAATAATAGAATCTTATATAATTCCATTTGATTTCAACATTTTTAATTCAAAAATAAGAAAATCTGATATAATTCCATTTGATTTCAACATTTGTAATAGAAAAATAACAGAATCTGATATAATTCCATTTGATTTCAACATTTTTAATTGAAAAATAACAGAATGTGATATAATTCCAATTGATTTCAACATTTTTAATTAAAAAATAACAGAATCTGATATAATTCCATTTGATGTATACATTTTTATTTGAAAAATAACAGTATTTGATATAATTCCATTTGATTTCAACATTTTTAATTCAAAAATAACTAAATTGGATATAATTCCATTTGATTTATACCTTTTTAATTTAAAAATAACAGAATCTGATATAATTCCATTTGATTTCAACATTTTTAATTGAAAAATAACAAAATCTGATATAATTCCATTTGATTTCAACATTTGTAATAGAAAAATAACGAAATCTGATATAATTCCTTTTGATTTATAAATTTTTATTTGAAAAATTACAGAATCTGATATAATTACATTTCATTTCAACATTTTTAATTAAAAAATAAGAGAATCTGATATAATTCTATTTGATTTCAACATTTTTATTTGATAAATAACAGAATCTGATATAATTCCAATTGATTTCAACATTTGTAATAGAAAAATAACAGAATCTGATATAATTCCATTTGATTTCAACATTTATAATTCAAAAATAAGAAAATATGATATAATTCCATTTGATTTCCACATTTTTAATTGAAAAATAACAAAATCTGATATAATTCCATTTGATTTCAACATTTGTAATAGAAAAATAACAAAATCTGATATAATTCCACTTGATTTCAACATTTTTAATTGAAAAATAACAGAATCTGATATAATTCCATTTCATTTCAACATTTTTAATTGAAAAATAACAAAATCTGATATAATTCCATTTCATTTAAACATTTGTTATAGTAAAATAACAAAATCTGATATAATTCCATTTGATTTCGACATTTTTAATTGAAAATAACAGAATCTGATATAATTCCATTTCATTTCAACATTTTTAATTAAAACATACAGAATCTGATATAATTCCATTTGATTTCAACATTTTTAATTCAAAAATAACAGAATCTGATATAATTCCATTTGATTTCAACATTTGTGATAGAAAATAACAGAATCTGATATAATTCCATTTGATGTATACATTTTTATTTGAAAAATAACAGAATCTGATATAATTCCATTTGATTTCAACATTTTTAATTAAAAAATATTAGAATCTGATATAATTCCATTTGATTTCAACCTTTGTAATAGAAAAATAACAGAATCTGATATAATTCCATTTGATTTCAACATTTATAATTCAAAAATAACAAAATATGATATAATTCCATTTGATTTCAACATTTTTAATTGAAAAATAACAAAATCTGATATAATTCCATTTGATTTCAACATTTGTAATAGAAAAATAACAAAATCTGATATAATTCCATTTGATTTCAACATTTTTAATTGAAAAATAACAGAATCTGATATAATTCCATTTGAATGCAACATTTTTAATTCAAAAATAAAAAAATCTGATATAATTCCATTTGATTTCAACATTGGTTATTGTAAAATGACAGAATCTGATATAATTCCATTTGATTTCAACATTTTTAATTGAAAAATAACAGAATCTGATATAATTCCATTTGATTTCAACATTTTTAATTAAAACATACAGAATCTGATATAATTCCATTCAATTTCAACATTTTTAATACAAAAATAACAGAATCTGATATAATTCCATTTGATTTCAACATTTGTGATAGAAAAATAACAGAGTTTGATATAATTCCTTTTGATGTATACATTTTTGTTTGAAAAAAAACAGGATCTGATATAATTCCATTTGATTTAAACATTTTTAATTAAAAAATATTAGAATCTGATATAATTACATTTGATTTCAAAATTTTAATTGAAAAATAACAGAATCTGATATAATTCCATTTGATTTCAACATTTGTTATAGAAAATAACAAAATCTGATATAATTCCATTTGATTTCAACCTTTGTAATAGAAAAATAACAGAATCTGATATAATTCCATTTGATTTCAACATTTTTAATTCAAAAATAACAAAATTTGATATAATTCAATTTGATTTATACATTTTTATTTGAAAAATTACAGAATCTGATATAATTCCATTTGATTTCAACATTTTTAATTGAAAAATAACAGAATCTGATATAATTCCATTTGATTTCAACATTTGTAATTGAAAAATAACAGAATCTGATATAATTTCATTTGATTTCATCATTTTTAATTGAAAAACAACAGAATCTGATATAATTCCATTTGATTTCAACATTTTTACTTCAAAAATAACAAAATCTGATATAATTCCATTTGATTTATACATCTTTATTTGAAAAATAACAGAATCTGATATAATTCCATTTGATTTCAACATTTTTAATTGAAAAATAACAGAATCTGATATAATTCCATTTGATTTCAACATTTTTAATTGTAAAATAACAGAATCTGATATAATTCCATTTGATTTCAACATTTTTAATTCAAAAATAACAAAATCTGATATAATTCTAATTGATTTCAACATTTTATTGAAAAATAACAGAATCTGATATAATTCCATTTGATTTCAAAATTTGTAATAGAAAAATAACAAAACTGATATAATTCCATTTGATTTCAACATTTTTAATTGAAAAATAACAGAAGCTGATATAATTCCATTTGATTTTAACATTTTTAATTGAAAAATAACAAAATCTGATATAATTCCATTTGATTTCAACATTTGTATAGAAAAAAAACAAAATCTGAAATACTTCCATGTGATTTCAACATTTTTAATTGAAAAATAACAGAATCTGATATAATTCCATTTCATTTCAACATTTTTAATTGAAAAATAACAGAATGTGATATAATTCCAATTGATTTCAACATTTTTAATTAAAAAATAACAGAATCTGATATAATTCCATTTGATTTCAACATTTGTAATAGAAAAATAACAGAATCTGATATAATTCCATTTGATTTCAACATTTTTAATTCAAAAATAACAAAATTGGATATAATTCCATTTGATTTATACCTTTTTAATTTAAAAATAACAGAATCTGATATAATTCCATTTGATTTCAACATTTTTAATTGAAAAATAACAAAATCTGATATAATTCCATTTGATTTCAACATTTATAATTAAAAATAACAAAATCTGATATAATTCCATTTGATTTCAACATTTGTAATAGAAAAATAACAAAATCTGATATAATTCCTTTTGATTTATACATTTTTATTTGAAAAATTACAGAATCTGATATAATTCCATTTCATTTCAACATTTTTTATTTAAAAAATAACAGAATCTGATATAATTCTATTTGATTTCAACATTTGTTATAGAAAAATAAGAGAATCTGATATAATTCCATTTGATTTCAACATTTTTAATAAAAAAATAACAAAGTCTGATATAATTCCATTTCATTTCAACATTTTTAATTGAAAAATAACAGAATCTGATATTATTCCATTTGATTTCAACATTTTTATTTGAAAAATAACAGAATCTGATATAATTCCATTTGATTTCAACATTTTTAATTGAAAAATAACATAATCTGGTATAATTCCATTTGATTTCAAGATTTTCAATTAACAAATGACAGAATCTGATATAATTCCATTTGATTTCAACATTTGTAATAGAAAAATAACAGAATCTGATATAATTTCATTTGATTTCATCATTTTTAATTGAAAAATAACAGAATCTGATATTATTCCATTTGATTTCAATATTTTTAATTGAAAAATAACAGAATCTGATATAATTCCATTTGATTTCAACATTTTTAATTGAAAAATAACAGAATCTGATATAATTCCATTTGATTTCAACATTTTTATTTGATAAATAACAGAATCTGATATAATTCCATTTGATTTCAACATTTATAATTCAAAAATAAGAAAATATGATATAATTCCATTTGATTTCCACATTTTTAATTGAAAAATAACAAAATCTGATATAATTCCATTTGATTTCAACATTTGTAATAGAAAAATAACAAAATCTGATATAATTCCATTGATTTCAACATTTTTAATTGAAAAATAACAGAATCTGATATAATTCCATTTCATTTCAACATTTTTAATTGAAAAATAACAAAATCTGATATAATTCCATTTCATTTCAAAATTTTTAATTGAAAAATAATAGAATCTTATATAATTCCATTTGATTTCAACATTTTTAATTCAAAAATAAGAAAATCTGATATAATTCCATTTGACTTCAACATTTGTAATAGAAAAATAACAGAATCTGATATAATTCCATTTGATTTCAACTTTTTTAATTGAAAAATAACAGAATGTGATATAATTCCAATTGATTTCAACATTTTTAATTGAAAAATAACAGAATCTGATATAATTCCATTTGATTTCAACATTTGTAATAGAAAAATAACAGAATCTGATATAATTCCATTTGATTTCAACATTTATAATTCAAAAATAACAAAATTGGATATAATTCCATTTGATTTATACCTTTTTAATTTAAAAATAACAGAATCTGATATAATTCCATTTGATTTCAACATTTTTAATTGAAAAATAACAGAATCTGATATAATTCCATTTGATTTCAACATTTGTAATTGAAAAATAACAGAATCTGATATAATTTCATTTGATTTCATCATTTTTAATTGAAAAATAACAGAATCTGATATAATTTCATTTAATTTCAATATTTGTAATTGAAAAATAACAAAATCTGATATAATTCCATTTGATTTCAACATTTATAATTAAAAATAACAAAATCTGATATAATTCCATTTGATTTCAACATTTTTAATTGAAAAATAACAAAATCTGATATAATTCCATTTGATTTCAAGATTTTCAATTAAAAAATGACAGAATCTTATATAATTCCATTTGATTTCAACATTTGTAATAGAAAAATAACAGAATCTGATATAATTTCATTTGATTTCATCATTTTTAATTGAAAAATAACAGAATCTGATATTATTCCATTTAATTTCAACATTTTTAATTGAAAAATAACAGAATCTGATATAATTCCATTTGATTTCAACATTTTTAATTGAAAAATAACAGAATCTGATATAATTCCATTTGATTTCAAATTTTTTAATTGATAAATAACAGAATGTGATATAATTCCATTTGATTTCAACATTTCTAATTGAAAAATAAAAAAATCTGATATAATTCTAATTGATTTCAACATTTTTAATTGAAAAATAACAGAATCTGATATAATTCCATTTGATTTCAACATTTGTAATAGAAAAATAACAGAATCTGATATAATTCCATTTGATTTCAACATTTATAATTCAAAAATAAGAAAATATGATATAATTCCATTTGATTTCAACATTTTTAATTGAAAAATAACAAAATCTGATATAATTCCATTTGATTTCAACATTTGTAATAGAAAAATAACAAAATCTGATATAATTCCATTTGATTTCAACATTTTTAATTGAAAAATAACAGAATCTGATATAATTCCATTTCATTTCAACATTTTTAATTGAAAAATAACAAAATCTGATATAATTCCATTTCATTTCAACATTTGTTATAGTAAAATAACAAAATCTGATATAATTCCATTTGATTTCGACATTTTTAATTGAAAATAACAATCTGATATAATTCCATTTCATTTCAACATTTTTAATTAAAACATACAGAATCTGATATAATTCCATTTGATTTCAACATTTTTAATTCAAAAATAACAGAATCTGATATAATTCCATTTGATTTCAACATTTGTGATAGAAAAATAACAGAATCTGATATAATTCCATTTGATGTATACATTTTTATTTGAAAAATAACAGAATCTGATATAATTCCATTTGATTTCAACATTTTTAATTAAAAAATATTAGAATCTGATATAATTCCATTTGATTTCAACCTTTGTAATAGAAAAATAACAGAATCTGATATAATTCCATTTGATTTCAACATTTATAATTCAAAAATAACAAAATATGATATAATTCCATTTGATTTCAACATTTTTAATTGAAAAATAACAAAATCTGATATAATTCCATTTGATTTCAACATTTGTAATAGAAAAATAACAAAATCTGATATAATTCCATTTGATTTCAACATTTTTAATTGAAAAATAACAGAATCTGATATAATTCCATTTGATTGCAACATTTTTAATTCAAAAATAACAAAATCTGATATAATTCCATTTGATTTCAACATTGGTTATTGTAAAATAACAGAATCTGATATAATTCCATTTGATTGCAACATTTTTAATTCAAAAATAACAAAATCTGATATAATTCCATTTGATTTCAACATTTTTAATTGAAAAATAACAGAATCTGATATAATTCCATTCAATTTCAACATTTTTAATTCAAAAATAACAGAATCTGATATAATTCCATTTGATTTCAACATTTGTGATAGAAAAATAACAGAATTTGATATAATTCCTTTTGATGTATACATTTTTGTTTGAAAAAAGACAGAATCTGATATAATTCCATTTGATTTAAACATTTTTAATTAAAAAATATTAGAATCTGATATAATTACATTTGATTTCAAAATTTTAATTGAAAAATAACAGAATCTGATATAATTCCATTTGATTTCAACATTTATAATTCAAAAATAACAATATATGATATAATTCCATTTGATTTCAACATTTTTAATTGAAAAATAACAAAATCTGATATAATTCCATTTGATTTCAACATTTGTAATAGAAAAATAACAAAATCTGATATAATTCCATTTGATTTCAACATTTTTAATTGAAAAATAACAGAATCTGATATAATTCCATTTGATTGCAACATTTTTAATTCAAAAATAACAAAATCTGATATAATTCCATTTGATTTCAACATTTGTGATAGAAAAATAACAGAATTTGATATAATTCCTTTTGATGTATACATTTTTTTTGAAAAAAGACAGAATCTGATATAATTCCATTTGATTTAAACATTTTTAATTAAAAAATATTAGAATCTGATATAATTACATTTGATTTCAAAATTTTAATTGAAAAATAACAGAATCTGATATAATTCCATTTGATTTCAACATTTGTTATAGAAAAATAACAAAATCTGATATAATTCCATTTGATTTCAACCTTTGTAATAGAAAAATAATAGAATCTGATATAATTCCATTTGATTTCAACATTTGTAATTAAAAAATAACAGAATCTGATATAATTCCATTTGATTTCAACATTTTTAATTCAAAAATAACAAAATTTGATATAATTCCATTTGATTTATACATTTTTATTTGAAAAATTACAGAATCTGTTATAATTCCATTTGATTTCAACATTTTTAATTCCAAAATAAGAAAATCTGATATAATTCCATTTGATTTCAACATTTGTAATAGAAAAATAACAGAATCTGATATAATTCCATTTGATTTTGAACATTTGTAATAGAAAAATAACAGAATCTGATATAATTCCATTTGATTTCAACATTTGTAATTCAAAAATAACAAAATTGGATATAATTCCATTTGATTTATACCTTTTTAATTTAAAAATAATAGAATCTGATATAATTTCATTTGATTTCATCATTTTTAATTGAAAAATAACAGAATCTGATATAATTTCATTTAATTTCAATATTTGTAATTGAAAAATAACAAAATCTGATATAATTCCATTTGATTTCAACATTTATAATTAAAAATAACAAAATCTGATATAATTCCATTTGATTTCAACATTTTTAATTGAAAAATAACAAAATCTGATATAATTCCATTTGATTTCAAGATTTTCAATTAAAAAATGACAGAATCTTATATAATTCCATTTGATTTCAACATTTGTAATAGAAAAATAACAGAATCTGATATAATTTCATTTGATTTCATCATTTTTAATTGAAAAATAACAGAATCTGATATTATTCCATTTAATTTCAACATTTTTAATTGAAAAATAACAGAATCTGATATAATTCCATTTGATTTCAACATTTTTAATTGAAAAATAACAGAATCTGATATAATTCCATTTGATTTCAAATTTTTTAATTGATAAATAACAGAATGTGATATAATTCCATTTGATTTCAACATTTCTAATTGAAAAATAAAAAAATCTGATATAATTCTAATTGATTTCAACATTTTTAATTGAAAAATAACAGAATCTGATATAATTCCATTTGATTTCAACATTTGTAATAGAAAAATAACAGAATCTGATATAATTCCATTTGATTTCAACATTTATAATTCAAAAATAAGAAAATATGATATAATTCCATTTGATTTCAACATTTTTAATTGAAAAATAACAAAATCTGATATAATTCCATTTGATTTCAACATTTGTAATAGAAAAATAACAAAATCTGATATAATTCCATTTGATTTCAACATTTGTTATAGTAAAATAACAAAATCTGATATAATTCCATTTGATTTCGACATTTTTAATTGAAAATAACAATCTGATATAATTCCATTTCATTTCAACATTTTTAATTAAAACATACAGAATCTGATATAATTCCATTTGATTTCAACATTTTTAATTCAAAAATAACAGAATCTGATATAATTCCATTTGATTTCAACATTTGTGATAGAAAAATAACAGAATCTGATATAATTCCATTTGATGTATACATTTTTATTTGAAAAATAACAGAATCTGATATAATTCCATTTGATTTCAACATTTTTAATTAAAAAATATTAGAATCTGATATAATTCCATTTGATTTCAACCTTTGTAATAGAAAAATAACAGAATCTGATATAATTCCATTTGATTTCAACATTTATAATTCAAAAATAACAAAATATGATATAATTCCATTTGATTTCAACATTTTTAATTGAAAAATAACAAAATCTGATATAATTCCATTTGATTTCAACATTTGTAATAGAAAAATAACAAAATCTGATATAATTCCATTTGATTTCAACATTTTTAATTGAAAAATAACAGAATCTGATATAATTCCATTTGATTGCAACATTTTTAATTCAAAAATAACAAAATCTGATATAATTCCATTTGATTTCAACATTGGTTATTGTAAAATAACAGAATCTGATATAATTCCATTTGATTGCAACATTTTTAATTCAAAAATAACAAAATCTGATATAATTCCATTTGATTTCAACATTTTTAATTGAAAAATAACAGAATCTGATATAATTCCATTCAATTTCAACATTTTTAATTCAAAAATAACAGAATCTGATATAATTCCATTTGATTTCAACATTTGTGATAGAAAAATAACAGAATTTGATATAATTCCTTTTGATGTATACATTTTTGTTTGAAAAAAGACAGAATCTGATATAATTCCATTTGATTTAAACATTTTTAATTAAAAAATATTAGAATCTGATATAATTACATTTGATTTCAAAATTTTAATTGAAAAATAACAGAATCTGATATAATTCCATTTGATTTCAACATTTATAATTCAAAAATAACAATATATGATATAATTCCATTTGATTTCAACATTTTTAATTGAAAAATAACAAAATCTGATATAATTCCATTTGATTTCAACATTTGTAATAGAAAAATAACAAAATCTGATATAATTCCATTTGATTTCAACATTTTTAATTGAAAAATAACAGAATCTGATATAATTCCATTTGATTGCAACATTTTTAATTCAAAAATAACAAAATCTGATATAATTCCATTTGATTTCAACATTGGTTATTGTAAAATAACAGAATCTGATATAATTCCATTTGATTGCAACATTTTTAATTCAAAAATAACAAAATCTGATATAATTCCATTTGATTTCAACATTTTTAATTGAAAAATAACAGAATCTGATATAATTCCATTCAATTTCAACATTTTTAATTAAAAAATATTAGAATCTGATATAATTCCATTTGATTTCAAAATTTGTGATAGAAAAATAACAGAATTTGATATAATTCCTTTTGATGTATACATTTTTTTTGAAAAAAGACAGAATCTGATATAATTCCATTTGATTTAAACATTTTTAATTAAAAAATATTAGAATCTGATATAATTACATTTGATTTCAAAATTTTAATTGAAAAATAACAGAATCTGATATAATTCCATTTGATTTCAACATTTGTTATAGAAAAATAACAAAATCTGATATAATTCCATTTGATTTCAACCTTTGTAATAGAAAAATAATAGAATCTGATATAATTCCATTTGATTTCAACATTTGTAATTAAAAAATAACAGAATCTGATATAATTCCATTTGATTTCAACATTTTTAATTCAAAAATAACAAAATTTGATATAATTCCATTTGATTTATACATTTTTATTTGAAAAATTACAGAATCTGATATAATTCCATTTGATTTCAACATTTTTAATTCCAAAATAAGAAAATCTGATATAATTCCATTTGATTTCAACATTTGTAATAGAAAAATAACAGAATCTGATATAATTCCATTTGATTTCAACATTTGTAATAGAAAAATAACAGAATCTGATATAATTCCATTTGATTTCAACATTTGTAATTCAAAAATAACAAAATTGGATATAATTCCATTTGATTTATACCTTTTTAATTTAAAAATAATAGAATCTGATATAATTCCATTTGATTTCAACATTTTTAATTGAAAAATAACAGAATCTGATATAATTCCATTTGATTTCAACATTTGTAATTGAAAAATAACAGAATCTGATATAATTTCATTTGATTTCATAATTTTTAATTGAAAAATAACAGAATCTGATATAATTCCATTTGATTTCAACATTTTTACTTCAAAAATAACAAAATCTGATATAATTCCATATGATTTATACATTTTATTTAAAAAATAACAGAATCTGATATAATTCAATTTGATTTCAACATTTTTAATTGAAAAATAACAGAATCTGATATAATTCCATTTGATTTCAACATTTGTAATTGATAAATAACAGAATCTGATATAATTCCATTTGATTTCAACATTTTTAATTGAAAAATAACAAAATCTGCTACAATTCTAATTGATTTCAACATTTTTAAATGAGAAATAACAGAATCTGATATAATTCCATTTCATTTCAACATTTTTAATTGAAAAATAACAAAATCTGATATAATTCCATTTGATTTCAACATTTTTAATTCAAAATAACAAAATCTGATATAATTCCATTTGATTTCAACATTTGTAATAGAAAAATAACAAAATCTGATATAATTCCATTTGATTTATACATTTTTATTTTAAAAATTACAGAATCTGATATAATTCCATTTCATTTCAACATTTTTAATTAAAAAATAACAGAATCTGATATAATTCTATTTGATTTCAACATTTGTTATAGAAAAATAAGAGAATCTGATATAATTCCATTTGATTTCAACATTTTTAATTAAAAAATAACAAAGTCTGATATAATTCCAATACATTTCAACATTTTTAATTAAAAAATAACAGAATCTGATATAATTCTATTTGATTTCAACATTTGTTATAGAAAAATAAGAGAATCTGATATAATTCCATTTGATTTCAACATTTGTGATAGAAAAATAACAGAATTTGATATAATTCCTTTTGATGTATACATTTTTTTTGAAAAAAGACAGAATCTGATATAATTCCATTTGATTTAAACATTTTTAATTAAAAAATATTAGAATCTGATATAATTACATTTGATTTCAAAATTTTAATTGAAAAATAACAGAATCTGATATAATTCCATTTGATTTCAACATTTGTTATAGAAAATAACAAAATCTGATATAATTCCATTTGATTTCAACCTTTGTAATAGAAAAATAATAGAATCTGATATAATTCCATTTGATTTCAACATTTGTAATTAAAAAATAACAGAATCTGATATAATTCCATTTGATTTCAACATTTTTAATTCAAAAATAACAAAATTTGATATAATTCCATTTGATTTATACATTTTTATTTGAAAAATTACAGAATCTGATATAATTCCATTTGATTTCAACATTTTTAATTCCAAAATAAGAAAATCTGATATAATTCCATTTGATTTCAACATTTGTAATAGAAAAATAACAGAATCTGATATAATTCCATTTGATTTCAACATTTGTAATAGAAAAATAACAGAATCTGATATAATTCCATTTGATTTCAACATTTGTAATTCAAAAATAACAAAATTGGATATAATTCCATTTGATTTATACCTTTTTAATTTAAAAATAATAGAATCTGATATAATTCCATTTGATTTCAACATTTTTAATTGAAAAATAACAGAATCTGATATAATTCCATTTGATTTCAACATTTGTAATTGAAAAATAACAGAATCTGATATAATTTCATTTGATTTCATAATTTTTAATTGAAAAATAACAGAATCTGATATAATTCCATTTGATTTCAACATTTTTACTTCAAAAATAACAAAATCTGATATAATTCCATATGATTTATACATTTTATTTAAAAAATAACAGAATCTGATATAATTCAATTTGATTTCAACATTTTTAATTGAAAAATAACAGAATCTGATATAATTCCATTTGATTTCAACATTTGTAATTGATAAATAACAGAATCTGATATAATTCCATTTGATTTCAACATTTTTAATTGAAAAATAACAAAATCTGCTACAATTCTAATTGATTTCAACATTTTTAATTGAGAAATAACAGAATCTGATATAATTCCATTTCATTTCAACATTTTTAATTGAAAAATAACAAAATCTGATATAATTCCATTTGATTTCAACATTTTTAATTCAAAATAACAAAATCTGATATAATTCCATTTGATTTCAACATTTGTAATAGAAAAATAACAAAATCTGATATAATTCCATTTGATTTATACATTTTTATTTTAAAAATTACAGATTCTGATATAATTCCATTTCATTTCAACATTTTTAATTAAAAAATAACAGAATCTGATATAATTCTATTTGATTTCAACATTTGTTATAGAAAAATAAGAGAATCTGATATAATTCCATTTGATTTCAACATTTTTAATTAAAAAATAACAAAGTCTGATATAATTCCAATTCATTTCAACATTTTTAATTGAAAAATAACAGAATCTGATATTATTCCATTTGATTTCAATATTTTTATTTGAAAAATAACAGAATCTGATATAATTCCATTTGATTTCAACATTTTGACTTCAAAAATAACAAAATCTGATATAATTCCATTTGATTTATACATTTTTATTTGAAAAATAACAGAATCTGATATAATTCCATTTGATTTCAACATTTTTAATTGAAAAATAACATAATCTGTTATAATTCCATTTGATTTCAAGATTTTCAATTAAAAAATGACAGAATCTGATATATTTCCATTTGATTTCAACATTTGTAATAGAAAAATAACAGAATCTGATATAATTTCATTTGATTTCATCATTTTTAATTGAAAAATAACAGAATCTGATATTATTCCATTTGATTTCAACATTTTTAATTGAAAAATAACAGAATCTGATATAATTCCATTTGATTTCAACATTTTTAATTGAAAAATAACAGAATCTGATATAATTCCATTTGATTTCAACATTTTTAATTGATAAATAACAGAATCTGATATAATTCCATTTGATTTCAACATTTCTAATTGAAAAATAAAAAAATCTGATATAATTCTTCTTGATTTCAACATTTTTAATTGAAAAATAACAGAATCTGATATAATTCCATTTGATTTCAACATTTGTAATAGAAAAATAACAGAATCTGATATAATTCCATTTGATTTCAACATTTATAATTCAAAAATAAGAAAATATGATATAATTCCATTTGATTTCAACATTTTTAATTGAAAAATAACAAAATCTGATATAATTCCATTTAATTTCAACATTTGTAATAGAAAAATAACAAAATCTGATATAATTCCATTTGATTTCAACATTTTTAATTGAAAAATAACAGAATCTGATATAATTCCATTTCATTTCAACATTTTTAATTGAAAAATAACAAAATCTGATATAATTCCATTTCATTTCAACATTTGTTATAGTAAAATAACAAAATCTGATATAATTCCATTTGATTTCGACATTTTTAATTGAAAATAACAGAATCTGATATAATTCCATTTCATTTCAACATTTTTAATTAAAATATACAGAATCTGATATAATTCCATTTGATTTCAACATTTTTAATTCAAAAATAACAGAATCTGATATAATTCCATTTCATTTCAATATTTGTGATAGAAAAATAACAGAATCTGATATAATTCCATTTGATGTATACATTTTTATTTGAAAAATAACAGAATCTGATATAATTCCATTTGATTTCAACATTTTTAATTAAAAAATATTAGAATCTGATATAATTCCATTTGATTTCAACCTTTGTAATAGAAAAATAACAGAATCTGATATAATTCCATTTGATTTCAACATTTATAATTCAAAAATAACAAAATATGATATAATTCCATTTGATTTCAACATTTGTAATAGAAAAATAACAAAATCTGATATAATTCCATTTGATTTCAACATTTGTAATAGAAAAATAACAAAATCTGATATAATTCCATTTGATTTCAACATTTTTAATTCAAAAATAACAGAATCTGATATAATTCCATTTGATTTCAACATTTTTAATTGAAACATAACAGAATCTGATATAATTCCATTCAATTTCAACATTTTTAATTCAAAAATAACAGAATCTGATATAATTCCATTTGATTTCAACATTTGTGATAGCAAAATAACAGAATTTGATATAATTCCTTTTGATGTATACATTTTTGTTTGAAAAAAAACAGAATCTGATATAATTCCATTTGATTTAAACATTTTTAATTAAAAAATATTAGAATCTGATATAATTACATTTGATTTATAAATTTTAATTGAAAAATAACAGAATCTGATATAATTCCATTTGATTTCAACATTTGTTATAGAAAATAACAAAATCTGATATAATTCCATTTGATTTCAACCTTTGTAATAGAAAAATAACAGAATCTGATATAATTCCATTTGATTTCAACATTTGTAATTAAAAAATAACAGAATCTGATATAATTCCATTTGATTTCAACATTTTTAATTCAAAAATAACAAAATTTGATATAATTCCATTTGATTTATACATTTTTATTTGAAAAATTACAGAATCTGATATAATTCCATTTGATTTCAACATTTTTAATTCAAAAATAAGAAAATCTGATATAATTCCATTTGATTTCAACATTTGTAATAGAAAAATAACAGAATCTGATATAATTCCATTGGATTTCAACATTTTTAAATAAAACATACAGAATCTGATATAATTCCATTTGATTTATACCTTTTTAATTTAAAAATAACAGAATCTGATATAATTCCATTTGATTTCAACATTTTTAATTCAAAAATAACAAAATTGGATATAATTCCATTTGATTTATACCTTTTTAATTTAAAAATAACAGAATCTGATATAATTCCATTTGATTTCAACATTTTTAATTGAAAAATAACAGAATCTGATATAATTCCATTTGATTTCAACATTTGTAATTGAAAAATAACAGAATCTGATATAATTTCATTTGATTTCATAATTTTTAATTGAAAAATAACAGAATCTGATATAATTCCATTTGATTTCAACATTTTTACTTCAAAAATAACAAAATCTGATATAATTCCATATGATTTATACATTTTTATTTAAAAAATAACAGAATCTGATATAATTCCATTTGAATTCAACATTTGTAATTAAAAAATAACAGAATCTGATATAATTCCATTTGATTTCAATATTTTTAATTCAAAAATAACAAAATCTGATATAATTCTAATTGATTTCAACATTTTTAATTGAAAAATAACAGAATCTGATATAATTCAATTTGATTTCAAAATTTGTAATAGAAAATAACAAAATCTGATATAATTCCATTTGATTTCAACATTTTTAATTGAAAAATAACAGAATCTGATATAATTCCATTTGATTTCAACATTTTTAATTCAAAAATAACAAAATCTGATATAATTCTAATTGATTTCAACATTTTTAATTGAAAAATAACAGAATCTGATATAATTCAATTTGATTTCAAAATTTGTAATAGAAAATAACAAAATCTGATATAATTCCATTTGATTTCAACATTTTTAATTGAAAAATAACAGAATCTGATATAATTCAATTTGATTTCAAAATTTGTAATAGAAAATAACAAAATCTGATATAATTCCATTTGATTTCAACATTTGTAATTGTAAAATAACAGAATCTGATATAATTCCATTTGATTTCAACATTTTTAATTGAAAAATAACAGAATCTGATATAATTCCATTTGATTTCAACATTTTTAATTCAAAAATAACAAAATCTGATATAATTCTAATTGATTTCAACATTTTGAATTGAAAAATAACAGAATCTGATATAATTCAATTTGATTTCAAAATTTGTAATAGAAAATAACAAAATCTGATATAATTCCATTTGATTTCAACATTTTTAATTGAAAAATAACAGAAGCTGATATAATTCCATTTGATTTCAACATTTTTACTTCAAAAATAACAAAATCTGATATAATTCCATATGATTTATACATTTTTATTTAAAAAATAACAGAATCTGATATAATTCCATTTGATTTCAACATTTTTAATTGATAAATAACAGAATCTGATATAATTCCATTTGATTTCAACATTTTTAATTGAAAAATAACAGAATGTGATATAATTCCATTTGATTTCAACATTTGTAATTGAAAAATAACAGAATCTGATATAATTTCATTTGATTTCATCATTTTTAATTGAAAAACAACAGAATCTGATATAATTCCATTTGATTTCAACATTTATAATTCAAAAATAACAAAATATGATATAATTCCATTTGATTTCAACATTTATAATTCAAAAATAACAAAATATGATATAATTCCATTTGATTTCAACATTTTTAATTGAAAAATAACAAAATCTGATATAATTCCATTTGATTTCAACATTTTGAATTGAAAAATAACAGAATCTGATATAATTCCATTTCATTTCAACATTTTTACTTCGAAAATAACAAAATCTGATATAATTCCATTTGATTTCAACATTTTTAATTGAAAAAAAACAAAATCTGATATAATTCCATTTGATTTCAACATTTGTAATAGAAAAATAACAAAATCTGATATAATTCCATTTCATTTCAACATTTGTTATAGTAAAATAACAAAATCTGATATAATTCCATTTGATTTCGACATTTTTAATTGAAAATAACAGAATCTGATATAATTCCATTTCATTTCAACATTTTTAATTAAAACATACAGAATCTGATATAATTCCATTTGATTTCAACATTTTTAATTCAAAAATAACAGAATCTGATATAATTCCATTTGATTTCAACATTTGTGATAGAAAAATAACAGAATCTGATATAATTCCATTTGATGTATACATTTTTATTTGAAAAATAACAGAATCTGATATAATTCCATTTGATTTCAACATTTTTAATTAAAAAATATTAGAATCTGATATAATTCCATTAGATTTCAACCTTTGTAATAGAAAAATAACAAAATCTGATATAATTCCATTTGATTTCAACATTTGTAATAGAAAAATAACAAAATTTGATATAATTCCATTTGATTTCAACATTTTTAATTGAAAAATAACAGAATCTGATATAATTCCATTTGATTGCAACATTTTTAATTCAAAAATAACAGAATCTGATATAATTCCATTTGATTTCAACATTTGTGATAGAAAAATAACAGAATTTGATATAATTCCTTTTGATGTATACATTTTTTTTGAAAAAAAACAGAATCTGATATAATTCCATTTGATTTAAACATTTTTAATTAAAAAATATCAGAATCTGATATAATTACATTTGATTTCAAAATTTTAATTGAAAAATAACAGAATCTGATATAATTCCATTTGATTTCAACATTTGTTATAGAAAAATAACAAAATCTGATATAATTCCATTTGATTTCAACCTTCGTAATAGAAAAATAACAGAATCTGATATAATTCCATTTGATTTCAACATTTTTAATTCAAAAATAACAAAATTTGATATAATTCCATTTGATTTATACATTTTTATTTGAAAAATTACTGAATCTGATATAATTCCATTTGATTTCAACATTTTTAATTCAAAAATAAGAAAATCTGATATAATTCCATTTGATTTCAACATTTGTAATAGAAAAATAACAGAATCTGATATAATTCCATTGGATTTCAACATTTTTAATTGAAAAATAACAGAATGTGATATAATTCCAATTGATTTCAACATTTTTAATTCAAAAATAACAAAATTGGATATAATTCCATTTGATTTATACCTTTTTAATTTAAAAATAACAGAATCTGATATAATTCCATTTGATTTCAACATTTTTAATTGAAATATAACAGAATCTGATATAATTCCATTTGATTTCAACATTTGTAATTGAAAAATAACAGAATCTGATATAATTTCATTTGATTTCATAATTTTTAATTGAAAAATAACAGAATCTGATATAATTCCATTTGATTTCAACATTTTTACTTCAAAAATAACAAAATCTGATATAATTCCATATGATTTATACATTTTTATTTAAAAAATAAATGAATCTGATATAATTCCATTTGATTTCAACATTTTTAATTGAAAAATAACAGAATCTGATATAATTCCATTTGATTTCAACATTTGTAATTGATAAATAACAGAATCTGATATAATTCCATTTGATTTCAACATTTTTCATTGAAAAATAACAAAATCTGCTACAATTCTAATTGATTTCATCATTTTTAATTGAGAAATAACAGAATCTGATATAATTCCATTTCATTTCAACATTTTCAATTGAAAAATAACAGAATATGATATAATTACATTTGATTTCAACATTTTTAATTGAAAAATAACAGAATCTGATATAATTCCATTTGATTTCAACATTTGTAATTGAAGAATAACAGAATCTGATATAATTTCATTTGATTTCATCATTTTTAATAGAAAAATAACAGAATCTGATATTATTCCAATTGATTTTAACATTTTTATTTGAAAAATAACAGAATCTGATATAATTCCATTTGATTTCAACATTTGTAATTGTAAAATAACAGAATCTGATATAATTCCATTTGATTTCAACATTTTTAATTGAAAAATAACAGAATCTGATATAATTCCATTTGATTTCAACATTTTTAATTCAAAAATAACAAAATCTGATATAATTCTAATTGATTTCAACATTTTGAATTGAAAAATAACAGAATCTGATATAATTCAATTTGATTTCAAAATTTGTAATAGAAAATAACAAAATCTGATATAATTCCATTTGATTTCAACATTTTTAATTGAAAAATAACAGAAGCTGATATAATTCCATTTGATTTCAACATTTTTACTTCAAAAATAACAAAATCTGATATAATTCCATATGATTTATACATTTTTATTTAAAAAATAACAGAATCTGATATAATTCAATTTGATTTCAACATTTTTAATTGAAAAATAACAGAATCTGATATAATTCCATTTGATTTCAACATTTTTAATTGAAAAATAGCATAATCTGATATAATTCCATTTGATTTCAACATTTTTAATTGATAAATAACAGAATCTGATATAATTCCATTTGATTTCAACATTTTTAATTGAAAAATAACAAAATCTGATATAATTCTAATTGATTTCAACATTTTTAATTGAAAAATAACAGAATCTGATATAATTCCATTTGATTTCAACATTTGTAATAGAAAAATAACAGAATCTGATATAATTCCATTTGATTTCAACATTTATAATTCAAAAATAACAAAATATGATATAATTCCATTTGATTTCAACATTTATAATTCAAAAATAACAAAATATGATATAATTCCATTTGATTTCAACATTTTTAATTGAAAAATAACAAAATCTGATATAATTCCATTTGATTTCAACATTTTTAATTGAAAAATAACAGAATCTGATATAATTCCATTTCATTTCAACATTTTTACTTCGAAAATAACAAAATCTGATATAATTCCATTTGATTTCAACATTTTTAATTGAAAAAAAACAAAATCTGATATAATTCCATTTGATTTCAACATTTGTAATAGAAAAATAACAAAATCTGATATAATTCCATTTCATTTCAACATTTGTTATAGTAAAATAACAAAATCTGATATAATTCCATTTGATTTCGACATTTTTAATTGAAAATAACAGAATCTGATATAATTCCATTTCATTTCAACATTTTTAATTAAAACATACAGAATCTGATATAATTCCATTTGATTTCAACATTTTTAATTCAAAAATAACAGAATCTGATATAATTCCATTTGATTTCAACATTTGTGATAGAAAAATAACAGAATCTGATATAATTCCATTTGATGTATACATTTTTATTTGAAAAATAACAGAATCTGATATAATTCCATTTGATTTCAACATTTTTAATTAAAAAATATTAGAATCTGATATAATTCCATTAGATTTCAACCTTTGTAATAGAAAAATAACAAAATCTGATATAATTCTATTTGATTTCAACATTTGTAATAGAAAAATAACAAAATTTGATATAATTCCATTTGATTTCAACATTTTTAATTGAAAAATAACAGAATCTGATATAATTCCATTTGATTGCAACATTTTTAATTCAAAAATAACAGAATCTGATATAATTCCATTTGATTTCAACATTTGTGATAGAAAAATAACAGAATTTGATATAATTCCTTTTGATGTATACATTTTTTTTGAAAAAAAACAGAATCTGATATAATTCCATTTGATTTAAACATTTTTAATTAAAAAATATCAGAATCTGATATAATTACATTTGATTTCAAAATTTTAATTGAAAAATAACAGAATCTGATATAATTCCATTTGATTTCAACATTTGTTATAGAAAAATAAAAAAATCTGATATAATTCCATTTGATTTCAACCTTCGTAATAGAAAAATAACAGAATCTGATATAATTCCATTTGATTTCAACATTTTTAATTCAAAAATAACAAAATTTGATATAATTCCATTTGATTTATACGTTTTTATTTGAAAAATTACTGAATCTGATATAATTCCATTTGATTTCAACATTTTTAATTCAAAAATAAGAAAATCTGATATAATTCCATTTGATTTCAACATTTGTAATAGAAAAATAACAGAATCTGATATAATTCCATTGGATTTCAACATTTTTAATTAAAAAATAACAGAATGTGATATAATTCCAATTGATTTCAACATTTTTAATTCAAAAATAACAAAATTGGATATAATTCCATTTGATTTATACCTTTTTAATTTAAAAATAACAGAATCTGATATAATTCCATTTGATTTCAACATTTTTAATTGAAAAATAACAGAATCTGATATAATTCCATTTGATTTCAACATTTGTAATTGAAAAATAACAGAATCTGATATAATTTCATTTGATTTCATAATTTTTAATTGAAAAATAACAGAATCTGATATAATTCCATTTGATTTCAACATTTTTACTTCAAAAATAACAAAATCTGATATAATTCCATATGATTTATACATTTTTATTTAAAAAATAAATGAATCTGATATAATTCCATTTGATTTCAACATTTTTAATTGAAAAATAACAGAATCTGATATAATTCCATTTGATTTCAACATTTGTAATTGATAAATAACAGAATCTGATATAATTCCATTTGATTTCAACATTTTTCATTGAAAAATAACAAAATCTGCTACAATTCTAATTGATTTCATCATTTTTAATTGAGAAATAACAGAATCTGATATAATTCCATTTCATTTCAACATTTTCAATTGAAAAATAACAGAATATGATATAATTACATTTGATTTCAACATTTTTAATTGAAAAATAACAGAATCTGATATAATTCCATTTGATTTCAACATTTGTAATTGAAGAATAACAGAATCTGATATAATTTCATTTGATTTCATCATTTTTAATAGAAAAATAACAGAATCTGATATTATTCCAATTGATTTTAACATTTTTATTTGAAAAATAACAGAATCTGATATAATTCCATTTGATTTCAACATTTTTAATTGAAAAATAGCAGAATCTGATATAATTCCATTTGATTTCAACATTTTTAATTGATAAATAACAGAATCTGATATAATTCCATTTGATTTCAACATTTTTAATTGAAAAATAACAAAATCTGATATAATTCTAATTGATTTCAACATTTTTAATTGAAAAATAACAGAATCTGATATAATTCCATTTCATTTCAACATTTTTACTTCGAAAATAACAAAATCTGATATAATTCCATTTGATTTCAACATTTTTAATTGAAAAATAACAAAATCTTATATAATTCCATTTGATTTCAACATTTGTAATAGAAAAATAACAAAATCTGATATAATTCCATTTGATTTCAATATTTCTAATTGAAAAATAACAGACTCTGATATAATTCCATTTGATTTAACATTTTTAAATAAAACATACAGAATCTGATATAATTCCATTTCATTTCAACATTTTTAATTGAAAAAAAACGGAATCTGATATAATTCCATTTGATTACAACATTTGTAATAGAAAAATAACAGAATCTGATATAATTCCATTTGATTTTAACATTTTTAATTGAAAAATAACAGAATGTGATATAATTCCAATTGATTTCAACATTTTTAATTAAAAAATAACAGTATCTGATATAATTCCATTTCATTTCAACATTTGTAATAGAAAATAACAGAATCTGATATAATTCCATTTGATTTCAACATTTTTAATTGAAAAATAACAGAATCTCATATAATTCCATTTGATTTCAACATTTTTAATTGAAAAATAACAGAATATGATATAATTCCATTTGATTTCAACATTTGTGATAGAAAATAACAGAATCTGATATAATTCCAATTGATGTATACATTTTTATTTGAAAAATAACAGAATCTGATATAATTCCATTTGATTTCAACATTTGTAATAGAAAATTAACAAAATCTGATATAATTCCATTTGATTTCAACATTTGTAATAGAAAATTAACAAAATCTGATATAATTCCATTTGATTTCAACATTTGTAATAGAAAAATAACAAAATTTGATATAATTCCATTTGATTTCAACATTTTTAATTGAAAAATAACAGAATCTGATATAATTCCATTTGATTGCAACATTTTTAATTCAAAAATAACAGAATCTGATATAATTCCATTTGATTTCAACATTTGTGATAGAAAAATAACAGAATTTGATATAATTCCTTTTGATGTATACATTTTTGTTTGAAAAAAAACAGAATCTGATATAATTCTATTTGATTTAAACATTTTTAATTAAAAAATATCAGAATCTGATATAATTACATTTGATTTCAAAATTTTAATTGAAAAATAACAGAATCTGATATAATTCCATTTGATTTCAACATTTGTTATAGAAAAATAACAAAATCTGATATAATTCCATTTGATTTCAACGTTCGTAATAGAAAAATAACAGAATCTGATATAATTCCATTTGATTTCAACATTTTTAATTCAAAAATAACAAAATTTGATATAATTCCATTTGATTTATACATTTTTATTTGAAAAATTACAGAATCTGATATAATTCCATTTGATTTCAACATTTTTAATTCAAAAATAAGAATATCTGATATAATTCCATTTGATTTCAACATTTGTAATAGAAAAATAACAGAATCTGATATAATTCCATTGGATTTCAACATTTTTAATTGAAAAATAACAGAATGTGATATAATTCCAATTGATTTCAACATTTTTAATTCAAAAATAACAAAATTGGATATAATTCCATTTGATTTATACCTTTTTAATTTAAAAATAACAGAATCTGATATAATTCCATTTGATTTCAACATTTTTAATTGAAAAATAACAGAATCTGATATAATTCCATTTGATTTCAACATTTGTAATTGAAAAATAACAGAATCTTATATAATTTCATTTGATTTCATAATTTTTAATTGAAAAATAACAGAATCTGATATAATTCCATTTGATTTCAACATTTTTACTTCAAAAATAACAAAATCTGATATAATTCCATATGATTTATACATTTTTATTTAAAAAATAAATGAATCTGATATAATTCCATTTGATTTCAACATTTTTAATTGAAAAATAACAGAATCTGATATAATTCCATTTGATTTCAACATTTGTAATTGATAAATAACAGAATCTGATATAATTCCATTTGATTTCAACATTTTTAATTGAAAAATAACAAAATCTGCTACAATTCTAATTGATTTCAACATTTTTAATTGAGAAATAACAGAATCTGATATAATTCCATTTCATTTCAACATTTTCAATTGAAAAATAACAGAATATGATATAATTACATTTGATTTCAACATTTTTAATTGAAAAATAACAGAATCTGATATAATTCCATTTGATTTCAACATTTGTAATTGAAGAATAACAGAATCTGATATAATTTCATTTGATTTCATCATTTTTAATAGAAAAATAACAGAATCTGATATTATTCCAATTGATTTTAACATTTTTATTTGAAAAATAACAGAATCTGATATAATTCCATTTGATTTCAACATTTTTAATTGAAAAATAGCAGAATCTGATATAATTCCATTTGATTTCAACATTTTTAATTGATAAATAACAGAATCTGATATAATTCCATTTGATTTCAACATTTTTAATTGAAAAATAACAAAATCTGATATAATTCTAATTGATTTCAACATTTTTAATTGAAAAATAACAGAATCTGATATAATTCCATTTCATTTCAACATTTTTACTTCGAAAATAACAAAATCTGATATAATTCCATTTGATTTCATCATTTTGAATTGAAAAATAACAAAATCTTATATAATTCCATTTGATTTCAACATTTGTAATAGAAAAATAACAAAATCTGATATAATTCCATTTGATTTCAATATTTCTAATTGAAAAATAACAGACTCTGATAAAATTCCATTTGATTTCAACATTTTTAATTGTAAAATAACAAAATCTGATATAATTCCATTTGATTTCAACATTTGTAATAGAAAAATAACAAAATCTGATATAATTCCATTTGATTTCAACATTTTTAAATAAAACATACAGAATCTGATATAATTCCATTTCATTTCAACATTTTTAATTGAAAAAAAACGGAATCTGATATAATTCCATTTGATTACAACATTTGTAATAGAAAAATAACAGAATCTGATATAATTCCATTTGATTTTAACATTTTTAATTGAAAAATAACAGAATGTGATATAATTCCAATTGATTTCAACATTTTTAATTAAAAAATAACAGTATCTGATATAATTCCATTTCATTTCAACATTTGTAATAGAAAATAACAGAATCTGATATAATTCCATTTGATTTCCACATTTTTAATTGAAAAATAACAGAATCTCATATAATTCCATTTGATTTCAACATTTTTAATTGAAAAATAACAGAATATGATATAATTCCATTTGATTTCAACATTTGTGATAGAAAATAACAGAATCTGATATAATTCCAATTGATGTATACATTTTTATTTGAAAAATAACAGAATCTGATATAATTCCATTTGATTTCAACATTTATAATTAAAAAATATTAGAATCTGATATAATTCCATTTGATTTCAACATTTCTTATAGAAAAATAACAAAATCTGACATAATTCCATTTGATTTCAACCTTTGTAATAGAAAAATAACAGAATCTGATATAATTCCATTTGATTTCAACATTTGTAATTAAAAAATAACAGAATCTGATATAATTCCATTTGATTTCAACATTTTTAATTCAAAAATAACAAAATTTGATATAATTCCATTTGATTTATACATTTTTATTTGAAAAATTACAGAATCTGATATAATTCCATTTGATTTCATCATTTTTAATTGAAAAATAACAGAATCTGATATAATTCCATTTGATTTCAACATTTTTAATTGAAAAACAACAGAATCTGATATAATTCCATTTGATTTCAACATTTTTACTTCAAAAATAACAAAATCTGATATAATTCCATTTGATTTATACATCTTTATTTGAAAAATAACAGAATCTGATATAATTCCATTTGATTTCAAAATTTTTAATTGAAAAATAACAGAATCTGATATATTTCCATTTGATTTCAATATTTTTAATTGTAAAATAACAGAATCTGATATAATTCCATTTGATTTCAACATTTTTAATTCAAAAATAACAAAATCTGATATAATTCTAATTGATTTCAACATTTTTAATTGAAAAATAACAGAATCTGATATAATTCAATTTGATTTCAAAATTTGTAATAGAAAAATAACAAAATCTGATATAATTCCATTTGATTTCAACATTTTTAATTGAAAAATAACAGAAGCTGATATAATTCCATTTGATTTCAACATTTTTAATTCAAAAAGAAGAAAATCTGATATAATTCCATTTGATTTCAACATTTGTAATAGAAAAATAACAGAATCTCATATAATTCCATTTGATTTCAACATTTTTAATTAAAAAATAACAAAATTGGATATAATTCCATTTGATTTATACCTTTTTAATTTAAAAATAACAGAATCTGATATAATTCCATTTGATTTCAACATTTTTAATTGAAAAATAACAGAATCTGATATAATTCCATTTGATTTCAACATTTGTAATTGAAAAATAACAGAATCTGATATAATTTCATTTGATTTCATAATTTTTAATTGAAAAATAACAGAATCTGATATAATTCCATTTGATTTCAACATTTTTACTTCAAAAATAACAAAATCTGATATAATTCCATATGATTTATACATTTTTATTTAAAAAATAACAGAATCTGATATAATTCAATTTGATTTCAACATTTTTAATTGAAAAATAACAGAATCTGATATAATTCCATTTGATTTCAAAATTTGTAATTGATAAATAAAAGAATCTGATATAATTCCATTTGATTTCAAAATTTTTAATTGAAAAATAACAAAATCTGCCACAATTCTAATTGATTTCAAAATTTTTAATTGAAAAATAACAGAATCTGATATAATTCCATTTGATTTCAACATTTTTAATTCAAAAATAACAAAATCTGATATAATTCCATTTGATTTCAACATTTGTAATAGAAAAATAACAGAATCTGATATAATTCCATTTGATTTCAACATTTTTAATTGAAAAATAACAGAATCTGATATAATTCTATTTGATTTCAACATTTGTAATTGAAAAATAACAGAATCTGATATAATTTCATTTGATTTCATCATTTTTAATTGAAAAATAACAGAATCTGATATTCTTCCAATTGATTTTAACATTTTTATTTGAAAAATAACAGAATCTGATATAATTCCATTTGATTTCAACATTTTTAATTGAAAAATAGCATAATCTGATATAATTCCATTTGATTTCAACATTTTTAATTGATAAATAACAGAATCTGATATAATTCCATTTGATTTCAACATTTTTAATTGAAAAATAACAAAATCTGATATAATTCTGATTGATTTCAACATTTTTAATTGAAAAATAACAGAATCTGATATAATTCCATTTGATTTCAACATTTGTAATAGAAAAATAACAGAATCTGATATAATTCCATTTGATTTCAACATTTATAATTCAAAAATAACAAAATATGATATAATTCCATTTGATTTCAACATTTATAATTCAAAAATAACAAAATATGATATAATTCCATTTGATTTCAACATTTTTAATTGAAAAATAACAGAATCTGATATAATTCCATTTCATTTCAACATATTTACTTCGAAAATAACAAAATCTGATATAATTCCATTTGATTTCAACATTTTGAATTGAAAAATGACAAAATCTTATATAATTCCATTTGATTTCAACATTTGTAATAGAAAAATAACAAAATCTGATATAATTCCATTTGATTTCAACATTTCTAATTGAAAAATAACAGAATCTGATAAAATTCCATTTGATTTCAACATTTTTAATTGTAAAATAACAAAATCTGATATAATTCCATTTGATTTCAACATTTGTAATAGAAAAATAACAAAATCTGATATAATTCCATGTGATTTCAACATTTTTAATTGAAAAATAACAGAATCTGATATAATTCCATTTGATTTCAACATTTTTAAATAAAACATACAGAATCTGATATAATTCCATTTCATTTCAACATTTTTAATTGAAAAATAACGCAATCTGATATAATTCCATTTGATTACAACATTTGTAATAGAAAAATAACAGAATCTGATATAATTCCATTTGATTTCAACATTTTTAATTGAAAAATAACAGAATGAGATATAATTCCAATTGATTTCAACATTTTTAATTAAAAAATAACAGAATCTGATATAATTCCATTTCATTTAAACATTTGTAATAGAAAATAACAGAATCTCATATAATTCCATTTGATTTCAACATTTTTAATTGAAAAATAACAGAATATGATATAATTCCATTTGATTTCAACATTTGTGATAGAAAATAACAGAATCTGATATAATTCCAATTGATGTATACATGTTTATTTGAAAAATAACAGAATCTGATATAATTCCATTTGATTTCAACATTTTTAATTGAAAAATAAGAGTATCTGATATAATTCCATTTGATTTCAACATTTGTTATAGAAAAATAACAAAATCTGATATAATTCCATTTGATTTCAACCTCTGTAATAGAAAAATAACAGAATCTGATATAATTCCATTTGATTTCAACATTTTTAATTAAAAAATAACAGAATCTGATATAATTGCATTTGATTTCAACATTTTTAATTCAAAAATAACAAAATCTGATATGATTCCATTTGATTTCAAAATTTTTAATTGAAAAATAACAGAATCTGATATAATTCCATTTGAATTCAACATTATTAATTGAAAAATAACAGAATCTGATATAATTCCATTTGATTTCAACATTTTTAATTGAAAAATAACAGAATCTGATATAATTCCATTTGATTTCAACATTTTTAATTCAAAAATAACAAAATCTGATATAATTCCATTTGATTTCAACATTTTCAATTGAAAAATAACATAATCTGATATAATTCAATTTGTTTTCAAGATTTTCTAAAGAAAAATAACAGAATCTGATATAATTCCATAGGATTTCAAGATTTGTAATAGAATGTAACAGAATCTGATATAATTCCATTTCATTTCAACATTTTTAATTAAAAAATAACAGAATCTTATATAATTCTATTTGATTTCAACATTTGTAATAGAAAAATAACAGGATCTGATATAATTCTATTTGATTTCAACATTTTTAATTGAAAAATAACAAAACCTGATAGAATTTTTTTTGATTTCAACGTTTTTAATTCAAAAATAACAAAATCTGATATAATTCCATTTGATTTCAACATTTGTAATAGAAAAATAAAAAAATCTGATATAATTCCATTTGATTTCAACATTTTAAATTGAAAAATAACAAAAGCTGATATAATTCCAATTGATTTCAACATTTTTAATTGAAAAATAACAGAATATGATATAATTCCATTTCATTTCAACATTTGTAATAGAAAATAACAGAATCTGATATGATTCCATTTGATTTCAACATTTTTAATTGAAAAATAAGAGAATCTCATATAATTCCATTTGATTTCAACATTTATATTTAAAAAATATTAGAATCTGATATAATTCCATTTGATTTCAACATTTTTAATTGAAAAATACGAGTATCTGATATAATTCCATTTGATTTCAACATTTGTTATAGAAAAATAACAAAATCTGATATAATTCCATTTGATTTCAACCTCTGTAATAGAAAAATAACAGAATCTGATATAATTCCATTTGATTTCAACATTTTTAATTAAAAAATAACAGAATCTGATATAATTGCATTTGATTTCAACATTTTTAATTCAAAAATAACAAAATCTGATATAATTCCATTTGATTTGAACATTTTTAATTGAAAAATAACAGAATCTGATATAATTCCATTTGATTTCAACATTTTTAATTAAAAAATAACAAAATCTGATATAATTCCATTTGATTTCAACATTTGTAATAGAAAAATAACAGAATAAGTTATAATTCCATTTGATTTCAACATTTTTAATTGAAAAATAACAGAATGTGATATAATTCCAATTGATTTCAACATTTTTAATTCAAAAAAACAAAATCTGATATAATTCCATTTGATTTCAACATTTTCAATTCAAAAATAACAAAATCTAATATAATTCCTTCTAATTTATACATTTTTATTTGAAAAATAACAGAATCTGATATAATTCCATTTGATTTCAATATTTTTCATTGAAAAATAACAGAATCTGATATAATTCCATTTGATTTCAACATTTTTAATTGAAAAATATCAGAATATGATAGAATTGCATTTGATTTCAACATTTTTAATTGAAAAATAACAGAATCTATTATAATTCCATTTGATTTCAACATTTGTAATTGAAAAATAACAGAATCTGATATAATTTAATTTATTTTCAAGATTTTCTAAAGAAAAATAACAGAATCTGATATAATTCCATAAGATTTCAACATTTGTAATAGAATGTAACAGAATCTGATATAATTCCATTTCATTTCAACATTTTTAATTGAAAAATAACAGAATCTGATATAATTCTATTTGATTTCAACATTTGTAATAGAAAAATAACAGGATCTGATATAATCCCAATTGATTTCAACATTTTTAATTAAAAAAAAACAAAATCTGATATAATTCCATTTGATTCCAACATTTTCAATTGAAATATAACAGAATCTGATATAATTCCATTTGATTTCAACATTTTTAATTGAAAAATAACAGAATCTGATATAATTCCATTTGATTTCAACATTTCTTATTGAAAAATAAAAGAATCTGATATAATTCTATTTGATTTCAACATTTTTAATTGAAAAATAACAAAACCTGTTATAATTCAATTTATTTCAACATTTTTAATTGAAAAATAACAGAATCTGATATAATTCCATTTGATTTCAACGTTTTTAATTCAAAAATACCAAATCTGATATAATTCCATTGGATTTATACATTTTTATTTGACAAATAACAGAATCTGATATTATTCCATTTGATTTCAACATTTTTAATTGAGAAATAACAGAATCTGATATAATTCAATTTGTTTTCAACATTTGTAATAGAAAAATAACAGAATCTGATATAATTCAATTTGATTTCAACATTTGTAATAGAAAAATAACAGAATCTGATATAATTCCATTTTATTTCAACATTTTTAATTAAAAAATAACAAAATCAGATATAATTCCATTTGATTTATACATTTTTAATTGAAAAATAACAGAATCTGATATAATTCCATTTGATTTATAGATTTGTAATAGAAAAATAACAGAATCTGATATAATTCCATTTGATTTCAACATTTGTAATAGAAAAATAACAGGATGTGATATAATTCCATTTGATTGCAACATTTTTAATTCAGAAATAACAAAATCTGATATAATTCCTTTTGATGTATACATTTTTATTTGAAAAATAACAGAATCTGATATAATTCCATTTGATTTCAACATTTTTAATTGAAAAATAACAAAATCTGATATATTTCCATTTGATTTCAACATTTGTAATAGCAAAATAACACAATCTCATATAATTCCATTTCATTTCAACATTTTTAATTGAAAAATAACAGAATCTTATATAATTCCATTTGATTTGAACATTTTTAATTGAGAAATAACAGAATCTGATATAATTCAATTTGTTTCCAACATTTGTAATAGAAAAATAACAGATTCTGATATATTTCCATTTGATTTCTACATTTTTAATTGAAAAGTAACAGAATCTGATATAATTCAATTTGATTTCAACATTTGTAATAGAAAAATAACAGAATCTGATATAATTCCATTTTATTTCAACATGTTTAATTAAAAAATAACAAAATCTGATATAATTCCATTTGATTTATACATTTTTAATTGAAAAATAACAGAATCTGATATAATTCCATTTGATTTATACATTTATAATAGAAAAATAACAGAATCTGATATAATTCCATTTGATTTCAACATTTGTAATAGAAAAATAACAGAATGTGATATAATTGCATTTGATTGCAACATTTTTAATTCAAAAATAACAAAATCTGATATAATTCCTTTTGATGTATACATTTTTATTAGAAAAATAACAGAATCTGATATAATTCCATTTGATTTCAACATTTTCAATTGAAAAATAACAAAATCTGATATATTTCCATTTGATTTCAACATATGTAATAGAAAAATAACACAATCTCATATAATTCCATTTGATTTCAACATTTTTAATTGAAAAATAACAGAATCTTATATAATTCCATTTGATTTGAACATTTTTAATTGAAAAATAACAGAATCTGATATAATTCCATTTGATTTCAACATTTGTAATAGAAAAATAACAGAATCTGATATAATTCCATTTGATTTCAACATTTTTAATTGAAAAATAACAAAATCTGATATAATTCCATTTGATTTCAACATTTGTAATAGAAAATAACAGAATCTGATATAATTCAATTTGATTTCATCATTTTAATACAAAAATAACAAAATCTGATATAATTCCATTTGATTTCAACATTTATAATAGAAAAATAACAGAATCTGATATAATTCCATTTGATTTCAACATTTGTAATAGAAAAATAACAAAATCTGATATAATTCCATTTCATTTCAACCTTTGTAATAGAAAAATAACAGAATCTGATATAATTCCATTTGATTTCCACATTTTTAATTCAAAAATAACAAAATCTGATATAATTCCATTTGATTTCAACTTTTTGAATTGAAAAATAACAAAATCTGATATAATTCCATTTGATTTCAACATTTTTAATTGAAAAATAACAGAATCTGATATAATTCCATTTGATTTCAACATTTGTAATAGAAAAATTACAGAATCTGATATAATTCCATTTGATTTCAATATTTTTAATTGAAAAATACCAGAATCTGAAAACATTCCATTTGATTTCAACATTTTTAATTAAAACATACAGAATCAGATATAATTCCATTCGATTTCAACATTTTTAATTCAAAAATCACAAAATCTGATATAATTCCATTTGATTTATACATTTTTATTTGGAAAATAACAGAATCTGATATAATTCCATTTGATTTCAACATTTGTAATAGAAAAATAACAGAATCTGATATAATTCCATTTGATTTCAACATTTTTAATTGAGAAATAACAGAATCTGATATAATTCAATTTGTTTTCAAGATTTTCTAAAGAAAAATAACAGAATCTGATATAATTCCATTTGATTTCAACATTTTTAATTGAAAAATAACAAAATCTGATATAATTCCATTAGATTTCAATATTTCTAATAGAAAAATAACAAAATCTGATATAATTCCATTAGATTTCAACATTTTTGATTGAAAAATAACAGAATCTCATATAATTCTATTTGTTTTCAATATTTTCTAAAGAAAAAAAACAGAATCTGATATAATGCCATTTGATTTCAACATTTGTAATAGAAAAATAACAGAATCTGATATAATTCCATTTGATTTCAACATTTTTAATTGAAAACTACCAGAATCTGATATAATTCCATTTGATTTCAACATTTGTAATAGAAAAATAACAAAATCTGATAAAATTCCATTTAATTTCAATATTTTTAATTGAAAAATAACAGAATCTGATATAATTCCCTTTGATTTCAACATTTGTAATAGAAAATAACAGAATCTGATATAATTCCATTTGATTTCACCATTTCTAATTCAAAAATAACAAAATCTGGTATAATTCAATTTGATTTCATCATTTTAATAAAAAAATAACAAAATCTGATATAATTCCATTTGATTTCAACATTTATAATAGAAAAATAACAGAATCTGATATAATTCCATTTGATTTCAACATTTTTAATAGAAAAAATTCCAGAATCTCATAAAATTCCATTTGACTTCAACATTTTTAATTGAAAAATACCAGAATCTGAAAAAATTCCATTTGATTTCAACATATTTAATTAAAACATACAGAATCTGATATAATTCCATTCGATTTCAACATTTTTATTTCAAAAATAACAAAATCTGAAATAATTCCATTTGATTTCAAAATTTTTAATTGAAAAATGATAGAATCTGATATAATTCCATTTGATTTCAACATTTGTAATAGAAAAATAACAGAATATGATATAATTCCATTTGATTTCAATATTTTTAATTCAAAAATAACAAAATCTGATATAATTTAATTTGATTTATACATTTTTATTTGAAACATAAGAGAATCTGATATAATTCCATTTGATTTCAACATTTTTAATTGAAAAATAACAGAATCTGATATAATTCCATTTGATTTCAACATTTCTTATTGAAAAATAAAAGAATCTGATATAATTCTATTTGATTTCAACATTTTTAATTGAAAAATAACAAAACCTGTTATAATTCAATTTATTTCAACATTTTTAATTGAAAAATAACAGAATCTGATATAATTCCATTTGATTTCAACGTTTTTAATTCAAAAATACCAAATCTGATATAATTCCATTGGATTTATACATTTTTATTTGACAAATAACAGAATCTGATATTATTCCATTTGATTTCAACATTTTTAATTGAGAAATAACAGAATCTGATATAATTCAATTTGTTTTCAACATTTGTAATAGAAAAATAACAGAATCTGATATAATTCAATTTGATTTCAACATTTGTAATAGAAAAATAACAGAATCTGATATAATTCCATTTTATTTCAACATTTTTAATTAAAAAATAACAAAATCAGATATAATTCCATTTGATTTATACATTTTTAATTGAAAAATAACAGAATCTGATATAATTCCATTTGATTTATAGATTTGTAATAGAAAAATAACAGAATCTGATATAATTCCATTTGATTTCAACATTTGTAATAGAAAAATAACAGGATGTGATATAATTCCATTTGATTGCAACATTTTTAATTCAGAAATAACAAAATCTGATATAATTCCTTTTGATGTATACATTTTTATTTGAAAAATAACAGAATCTGATATAATTCCATTTGATTTCAACATTTTTAATTGAAAAATAACAAAATCTGATATATTTCCATTTGATTTCAACATTTGTAATAGCAAAATAACACAATCTCATATAATTCCATTTCATTTCAACATTTTTAATTGAAAAATAACAGAATCTTATATAATTCCATTTGATTTGAACATTTTTAATTGAGAAATAACAGAATCTGATATAATTCAATTTGTTTCCAACATTTGTAATAGAAAAATAACAGATTCTGATATATTTCCATTTGATTTCTACATTTTTAATTGAAAAGTAACAGAATCTGATATAATTCAATTTGATTTCAACATTTGTAATAGAAAAATAACAGAATCTGATATAATTCCATTTTATTTCAACATGTTTAATTAAAAAATAACAAAATCTGATATAATTCCATTTGATTTATACATTTTTAATTGAAAAATAACAGAATCTGATATAATTCCATTTGATTTATACATTTATAATAGAAAAATAACAGAATCTGATATAATTCCATTTGATTTCAACATTTGTAATAGAAAAATAACAGAATGTGATATAATTGCATTTGATTGCAACATTTTTAATTCAAAAATAACAAAATCTGATATAATTCCTTTTGATGTATACATTTTTATTAGAAAAATAACAGAATCTGATATAATTCCATTTGATTTCAACATTTTCAATTGAAAAATAACAAAATCTGATATATTTCCATTTGATTTCAACATATGTAATAGAAAAATAACACAATCTCATATAATTCCATTTGATTTCAACATTTTTAATTGAAAAATAACAGAATCTTATATAATTCCATTTGATTTGAACATTTTTAATTGAAAAATAACAGAATCTGATATAATTCCATTTGATTTCAACATTTGTAATAGAAAAATAACAGAATCTGATATAATTCCATTTGATTTCAACATTTTTAATTGAAAAATAACAAAATCTGATATAATTCCATTTGATTTCAACATTTGTAATAGAAAATAACAGAATCTGATATAATTCAATTTGATTTCATCATTTTAATACAAAAATAACAAAATCTGATATAATTCCATTTGATTTCAACATTTATAATAGAAAAATAACAGAATCTGATATAATTCCATTTGATTTCAACATTTGTAATAGAAAAATAACAAAATCTGATATAATTCCATTTCATTTCAACCTTTGTAATAGAAAAATAACAGAATCTGATATAATTCCATTTGATTTCCACATTTTTAATTCAAAAATAACAAAATCTGATATAATTCCATTTGATTTCAACTTTTTGAATTGAAAAATAACAAAATCTGATATAATTCCATTTGATTTCAACATTTTTAATTGAAAAATAACAGAATCTGATATAATTCCATTTGATTTCAACATTTGTAATAGAAAAATTACAGAATCTGATATAATTCCATTTGATTTCAATATTTTTAATTGAAAAATACCAGAATCTGAAAACATTCCATTTGATTTCAACATTTTTAATTAAAACATACAGAATCAGATATAATTCCATTCGATTTCAACATTTTTAATTCAAAAATCACAAAATCTGATATAATTCCATTTGATTTATACATTTTTATTTGGAAAATAACAGAATCTGATATAATTCCATTTGATTTCAACATTTGTAATAGAAAAATAACAGAATCTGATATAATTCCATTTGATTTCAACATTTTTAATTGAGAAATAACAGAATCTGATATAATTCAATTTGTTTTCAAGATTTTCTAAAGAAAAATAACAGAATCTGATATAATTCCATTTGATTTCAACATTTTTAATTGAAAAATAACAAAATCTGATATAATTCCATTAGATTTCAATATTTCTAATAGAAAAATAACAAAATCTGATATAATTCCATTAGATTTCAACATTTTTGATTGAAAAATAACAGAATCTCATATAATTCTATTTGTTTTCAATATTTTCTAAAGAAAAAAAACAGAATCTGATATAATGCCATTTGATTTCAACATTTGTAATAGAAAAATAACAGAATCTGATATAATTCCATTTGATTTCAACATTTTTAATTGAAAACTACCAGAATCTGATATAATTCCATTTGATTTCAACATTTGTAATAGAAAAATAACAAAATCTGATAAAATTCCATTTAATTTCAATATTTTTAATTGAAAAATAACAGAATCTGATATAATTCCCTTTGATTTCAACATTTGTAATAGAAAATAACAGAATCTGATATAATTCCATTTGATTTCACCATTTCTAATTCAAAAATAACAAAATCTGGTATAATTCAATTTGATTTCATCATTTTAATAAAAAAATAACAAAATCTGATATAATTCCATTTGATTTCAACATTTATAATAGAAAAATAACAGAATCTGATATAATTCCATTTGATTTCAACATTTTTAATAGAAAAAATTCCAGAATCTCATAAAATTCCATTTGACTTCAACATTTTTAATTGAAAAATACCAGAATCTGAAAAAATTCCATTTGATTTCAACATATTTAATTAAAACATACAGAATCTGATATAATTCCATTCGATTTCAACATTTTTATTTCAAAAATAACAAAATCTGAAATAATTCCATTTGATTTCAAAATTTTTAATTGAAAAATGATAGAATCTGATATAATTCCATTTGATTTCAACATTTGTAATAGAAAAATAACAGAATATGATATAATTCCATTTGATTTCAATATTTTTAATTCAAAAATAACAAAATCTGATATAATTTAATTTGATTTATACATTTTTATTTGAAACATAAGAGAATCTGATATAATTCCATTTGATTTCAACATTTGTAATAGAAAAATAACAGAATCTGATATAATTCAATTAGTTTTCAAGATTTTCTAAAGAAAAATAAAAGAATCTGATATAATTCCATTTGATTTCAACATTTTTAATTGAAAAATAACAGAATCTGATATAATTCCATTTGATTTCAACATTTTTAATTGAAAAATAAAAGAATCTGATATAATTCCCTTTGATTTCAGCATTTGTAATAGAAAATAACAGAATCTGATATAATTCCATTTGATTTCAACATTTTTAATTGAAAAATAACAGAATCTAATATAATTCCATTTGATTTCAAAATTTTTAATTGAAAAATAACAGAATCTGATATAGTTTCATTTTATATCAACATTTGTAATAGAAAATAATAGAATCTGATATAATTCCATTTGATTTCAAAATTTTTAATTGAAAAATAACAGAATCTGATATAATTCCATTTGATTTCAACCTTTGTAATAGAAAAATAACAGAATCTGATATAATTCCATTTGATTTCAACATTTGTAATAGAAAAATAACAGAATCTGATATAATTCCATTTGATTTCAACATTTTTAATTGAAAACTAACAGAATCTGATATAATTCAATTTGATTTCAACATTTTTAATTGAAAAATAACAGAATCTGATATAATTCCATTTGATTTTAACATTTGTAATAGAAAAATAATAGAATCTGGTATAATTCCATTTAATTTCAACATTTTTAATTGAAAACTAGCAGAATATGATATAATTCAATTTGATTTCAATACTTTTAATTCAAAAATAACAAAATCTGATATAATTCCATTTGATTTATACATTTTTAATTGAAAAATAACAGAATCTGATATAATTCCATTTGATTTATACATTTGTAATATAAAAATAATAGAATCTGATATAATTCGATTTGATTTCAACATTTTTAATTCGAAAATAACATAATCTGATATAATTCCTTTTTATTTATACATTTTTATTTGAAAAATAACAGAATCTGATATAATTCCATTTGATTTCAACATTTTTAATTAAAAAATAACAGAATCTGATATAATTCGATTTGATTTCAACATTTTTAATTGAAAAATAACAGAATCTGATATAATTCCATTTGATTCCAAAATTTATAATTGAAAAATAATAGAATCTGATATAATTCAATTTGTTTTCAAGATTTTCTAAAGAGAAATAACAGAATGTGATATAATTCAATTGATTTCAATATTTTTAATTGAAATATAGCAGAATCTGTTATAATTCCATTTGATTTATACATTTTTATTTGAAAAATAACAGAATCTGATATAATTCCATTTGATTTCAACATTTGTAATAGAAAAATAACAAAATCTGATATAATTCCATTTAATTTCAACATTTTTAATTGAAAAATAACAGAATCTGATATAATTCCATTTGATTTCAACATTTGTAATATAAAAATAACAGAATCTGATATAATTCCATTTGATTTCAACATTTTTAATTCAAAAATAACAAAATCTGATATAATTCCATTTGATTTATACATTTTTATTTGAAAAATAACAGAATCTGATATAATTCCATTTGATTTCAACATTTGTAATAGAAAAATAACAGAATCTGATATAATTCAATTTGTTTTCAAGATTTTCTAAAGAAAAATAACAGAATGTGATATTATTCCGTTTGATTTCAACATTGTCAAAGGAAAAATAACAAAATCTGATATAATTCCATTTGATTTCAACATTTCCAAAAGAAAAATAACAGAATCTGATATTATTATATTTGATTACAACATTTTTCATTGAAAAATAACAGAATCTGATATAATTGTATTTGATTTCTAAATTTTAATTGAAAAAAAAACAGAATCTGATATAGTTCCATTTGATTTTAACATTTTCTAATGAAAAATAACAGAATCTGATATAATTCCATTTGTTTACAACATTTTTAATTGAAAAATAACAGAATCTGATATAATTCAATTTTATTTCAACATTTGTAATTGAAAAATAACAGAATCATATATAATTCAATGTGTTTTCAAGATTTTCTAAAGAAAAATAACAGAAACTGATATAATTCCCTTTCATTTCTACATTTTTATTTGAAAAATAACAGAATCTGATTTAATACTATTTGATTTCAACATTTTCAAAAGAAAAACAACAGAATCTGATATAATTCAATTTGATTTCAACATTTTTAATGAAAAAATAATAGAATCTGATATAATTCCATTTGATTTCATCATTTTCGAAAGAAAAATAATAGAATCTGATATAATTCCATTTGATTTATACATTTTTAATTGAAAAATAACAGAATCTGATATAATTCCATTTGATGTATACATTTTCAAATGAAACATAATAAGATCTGATATAATTCCATTTGATTTCAACATTTTCAAATGAAAAATAACAGTATCTGATATAATTCCATTTGATTTCAACATTTTCATAAGAAAAATAACAAAATGACATATAATTCCATTTGATTTCAACATTTTCTAAAGAAAAATAACAAAATCTTATATAATTCCACTAGATTTCTACATTTTTATTGAAACATAACAGAATCTGATATAATTCCATTTGATTTCAACATTTGTGATAGAAAAATAACAGAATCTGATATAATTCCATTTGATTTATACATTTTTATTTGAAAAATAATAGAATCTGATAAAATTCCATTTGATTTCACTATTTTTAATTGAAAAATAACAGAATCTGATATAATTCCATTTGATTTCAACATTTGTAATAGAAAAATAACAAAATCTGATATAATTCCATTTGATTTCAATATTTTTAATTGAAAAATAACAGAATCTGGTATAATTCCATTTGATTTCAACATTTTTAATTGAAAAATAACAAAATCTGATATAATTCCGTTTGATTTCAACATCGACAAAGGAAAAATGACAGAATCTGGTATAATTCCATTTGATTTCAATATTTTTAATTGAAAAATAGCAGAATCTGATTTAATTCCATTTGATTTCAACATTTTCAAATGAAAAATAACAAAATCTGATATAATTCCATTTGATTTCAACATTTCCAAAAGAAAAATAACAGAATCTGATATAATTATATTTGATTACAACATTTTTAATTGAAAAATAACAGAATCTGATATAATTCTATTTGATGTCTAAATTTTAATTGAAAAAAAAACAGAATCTGATATAGTTCCATTTGATTTCAACATTTTCTAATGAAAAATAACAGAATCTGATACAATTCCATTTGTTTACAACATTTTTAATTGAAAAATAACAGAATCTGATATAATTCAATTTGATTTCAACATTTGTAATTGAAAAATAATAGAATCATATGTAATTCAATTTGTTTTCAAGATTTTCTAAAGAAAAATAACAGAATCTGATATAATTCCATTTGATTTATACATTTTTAAGTGAAAAATAACAGAATCTGTTATAATTCCATTTGATTTATACATTTTCAAATGAAAAATAATAAAATCTTATATAATTCCACTAGATTTCTACATTTTTATTGAAAAATAACAGAATCTGATATAATTCCATTTAATTTCAACATTTGTGATAGAAAAATAACAGAATCTGATATAATTCCATTTGATGTATACATTTTTATTTGAAAAATAACTGAATCTGATATAATTCCATTTGATTTCAACATTTTTAATTAAAAAATATTAGAATCTGATATAATTCCATTTGATTTCAACATTTGTTATAGATAAATAACAAAATCTGATATAATTCCATTTGATTTCAACCTTCGTAATAGAAAAATAATAGAACCTGATATAATTCCATTTCATTTCAACATTTTTAATTAAAAAATAACAGAATCTGATATAATTCCATTTGATTTCAACATTTTTAATTCAAAAACAACAAAATCTGATATAATTCCATTTGATTTATACATTTTTATTTGAAAAATAACAGAATCTGATATACTTCCATTTGATTTCAACATTTTTAATTGAAAAATAAAAGAATCTGATATAATTCCATTTGATTTCAACATTTTTAATTAAAAAATACCAGAAACTGATATAATTCCATTTGATTTCAACATTTGTAATAGAAAAAAAACAGAATCTGATATAATTCCATTTGATTTCAACATTTTTAATTGAAAAATAACAGAATCTGATATAATTCCATTTGATTTATACATTTTTATTTGAAAAATAACAGAATCTGAAATAATTCCATTTGATTTCAACATTTTTAATTAAAACTTACAGAATCTGATATAATTCCATTTCATTTCAAAATTTATAATTGCAAAATAACAGAATCTGATATAATTCCATTTAATTTCAACATTTTTAATTCAAAAATAACAAAATCTGATATAATTCCATTTGATTTCAACATTTGAAATAGAAAAATAACAAAATCTGATATAATTCCATTTAATTTCAACATTTTTAATTGAAAAATTACAGTATCTGATATAATTCCCTTTGATTTCAACATTTTCAAAAGAAAAATAACAGAATCTGATATAATTCCATAGGATTTCAAAATTTGTAATAGAAAATAACAGAATCTGATATAATTCCATTTCATTTCAACATTTTTAATTGAAAAATAACAGAATCTGATATAATTCCCTTTGATTTCAACATTTGTAATAGGAAATAACAGAATCTGATATAATTCCACTTGATTTCAACATTTTTAATTCAAAAATAACAAAATCTGATATAATTTAATTTGATTTCAACATTTTAATACAAAAATAAGAAAATCTGATATAATTTCATTTGATTTCAACATTTGTAATAGAAAAATAAAAGAATCTGATATAATTCCATTTGATTTTTCAACATTTGTAATAGAAAAATAACAAAATCTGATATAATTCCATTTGATTTCAACCTTTGTTATAGAAAATAACAGAATCTGATATAATTCCATTTGATTTCAACATTTGTAATAGAAAAATAACAGAATCTGATATAATTCCATTCGATTTCAACATTTTTAATTGAAAACTAACAGAATCTGATATAATTCAATTTGATTTCAACATTTTTAATTGAAAAATAACAGAATCTGATATAATTCCATTTGATTTCAACATTTGTAATAGGAAAAAATAGAATCTGATATAATTCCATTTGATTTCAACATTTTTAATTGAAAACTACCAGAATCTGATATAATTCAATTTGATTTCAACATTTGTAATAGAAAAATAACAGAATCTGATATAATTCCATTTTATTTCAACATTTTTAATTCAAAAATAACAAAATCTGATATAATTCCATTTGATTTATACATTTTTAATTGAAAAATAACAAAATCTGATATAATTCCATTTGATTTATATATGTGTAATAGAAAAATAATAGAATCTGATATAATTCCATTTGATTTCAACATTTTTAATTAAAAAATAACAAAATCTGACATAATTCCTTTTTATTTATACATTTTTATTTGAAAAATAACAGAATCTGATATAATTCCATTTGATTTCAACATTTTTAATTAAAAAATAATAGAATCTGATATAATTCGATTTGATTTCAACATGTTTAATTGAAAACTAACAGAATCTGATATAATTCAATTTGATTTCAACATTTTTAATTGAAAAATAACAGAATCTGATATAATTCCATTTGATTTTAACATTTGTAATAGAAAAATAATAGAATCTGGTATAATTCTATTTGATTTCAACATTTTTAATTGAAAACTAGCAGAATATGATATAATTCAATTTGATTTCAACATTTTTAATTCAAAAATAACCCAATCTGATATAATTCCTTTTGATTTATACATTTTTATTTGAAAAATAACAGGATCTGATATAATTCTATTTGTTTTCAACATTTTTAATTCAAAAATAACAGAATCTGATATAATTCCCTTTGATTTCAACATTTTTAATTGAAATATATCAGAATCTATTATAATTCCATTTGATTCCAAAATTTTTAATTGAAAAATAACAGAATCTGATATAATTCCATTTGATTTCAACATTTGTAATAGAAAAATAACAGAATCTGATATAATTCCATTTGATTTCAACATTTTTAATTCAAAAATAACAGAATCTGATATAATTCCATTTGATTTCAACATTTTTAATTCAAAAATAACAAAATCTGATATAATTCCATCTGATATATTCATTTTTATTTGAAAAATAACAGAATCTGATATAATTCCATTTGATTTCAACATTTTTAATTGAAAAATAACAGAATCTGATATAATTCCATTTGATTTCAACATTTGTAATAGAAAAATAACAAAATCTGATATAATTCCATTTAATTTCAACATTTTTAATTGAAAAATAACAGAATCTGATATAATTCCATTTGATTTAAACATTTGTAATAGAAAAATAACAGGATCTGATATAATTCCAATTGATTTCAACATTTTTAATTCAAAAATATCCAAATCTGATATAATTCCTTTTGATTTCAATATTTTTAATTGAAAAATGACAGAATCTGATATAATTCCATTTGATTTCAACATTTTTAATTAAAAAATATTAGAATCTGATATAATTCCATTTGATTTCAACATTTGTAATAGAAAAATAACAGAATCTGATATAATTCCATTTGATTTCAACATTTGTAATAGAAAAATAATAGAATCTTATATAATTCCATTTGATTTCAACATTTTTAATTAAAAAATAACAGAATCTGATATAATTCCATTTGATTTCAACATTTTTAATTAAAAATAACAGAATCTAATATAATTCCATTTGATTTATACATTTTTATTTGAAAAATAACAGAATCTGATATAATTCCATTTGATTTCAACATTTGTAATTGAAAAATAACAAAATCTGATTTAATTCCATTTGATTTCAACATTTTCAAATGAAAAATAACAAAATCTGATATAATTCCATTTGATTTCAACATTTCCAAAAGAAAAATAACAGAATCTGATATAATTATATTTGATTACAACATTTTTAATTGAAAAATAACAGAATCTGATATAATTCTATTTGATTGCTAAATTTTAATTGTCCAAAAAACAGAATCTGATATAGTTCCATTTGATTTCAACATTTTCTAATGAAAAATAACAAAATCTGATATAATTCCATTTGTTTACAACATTTTTAATTGAAAAATAACAGAATCTGATATAATTCAATTTGATTTCAACATTTGTAATTGAAAAATAACAGAATCATATATAATTCAATTTGTTTTCAAGATTTTCAAAAGAAAAACAACAGAATCTGATATAATTCCATTTGATTTCAACATTTTTAATGGAAAAATAACAGAATCTGATATAATTTCGTTTGATTTCATCATTTTCGAAAGAAAAATAACAGAATCTGATATAATTCCATTTATTTCAACATTTTCAAAATAAAAATAATAGAATCTGATATAATAACATTTGATTTCAACATTTTCAAATGAAAAATTACAAAATCTGATATAATTCCATTTGATTTCAACATTTTCAAAAGAAAAATAACAGAATCATAAATAATTCCATTTGATTTAAACATTGTAAAAAGAAAAATAACAAAATCTGATATAATTCCATTTGATTTCAACATTTTTAATGGAAAATAACAGAATCTGATATAATTCCATTTGATTTCAATATTTTTAATTGAAAAATAACAGCATCTGATATAATTCCATTTGATTTTCAAAATTTTCAAATGAAAAATAACAGAATCTGGTATAATTCAATTTGATTTCAACATTTTCAAATCAAAATAATGAAATCATATGTAATTTGATTTTGATTTCAATATTTTCAAAAGAAAAATAACAAAATCTGATATAATTCCATTTGATTTCAACATTTTCAAAAGAAAAATATCAGAATCTGATATAATTCCATTTGATTTCAACATTTTCAAATGAAAAATAACAACATTTGATATAATTCCATTTGATTTAAACATTTTCAAAAGAAAAATGACAGCATTTAATATAATTCCATTTGATTTCAACATTTTCAAAAGAAAAATGACAGAATCTGATATAATTCTGTTTGATTTCAACATTTTCAAATGAAAAATAAGAAAATCTGATATAATTCCATTTGATTTCAAAAATTTTCAAATGAAAAATATCAGAATCTGATATAATTCCATATAATTTCAACATTTTCAAAAGAAAAATACCAAAATCTGATATAATTCCATTTGATTTCAACATTTTCAAAGAAAAATATCAGAATCTGATATAATTACATTTGATTTCAACATTTTCAAAAGAAAAATGACAAAATCTGATATAATTACATTTGATTTCATCATTTTCAAATGAAAAATACCAGAATCTGATACAATTTTACTTGATTTCAACTTTTTTATTGAAAAATAACAGCATCTGATATAATTCCATTTGATTTCAACATTTTCAAAAGAAAAATAATAGAATCTGATATAATTCCTTCTGATTTCAACATTTTCAATAGATAAATGATAAAATCTGATATAATTCCATTTGATTTCAACATTTTCAAAAGAAAAATAACAAAATCTGATATAATTCCATTTGATTTCAACATTTTCAAATGAAAAATAACAGAATCTGATATAATTCCATTTGATTTCAACATTTTCAAAAGAAAAATAATAAAATCAGATATAATTCCATTTGATTTCAACTTTTCAAAAGAAAAATACTAGAATCTGATATAATTTTATTTGATTTCAACCTTTTCAAAAGAAAAATACCAGAATCTGATATAATTCCATTTGATTTCAACATTTTCAAAAGAAAAATAACAGAATCTGATATAATTCCATTTGATTTCAACATTTTCAAAAGAAAAATAACAAAATCTGATATAATTCCATTTGAGTTCAACATTTCCCATGGAAAAACAACAAAATCTAAAATAATTAATCTTGAAAATTCTATAAAACTTCTTTATTTCATCATTTTCGATGGCAAAATAACAAAATCAGATTTATTTCATTAAACATATTCTATTGAAAAATGAAAACATTGTCTCTAATTCAAGATCTTCTATAATTCCATTTGATTTCAACATTTTCACATGAAAAATAATAGAATCTGATATAATTCGATATGATTTCAAGATTTTCAAATGAAAAATGACTGAATCTGATATAATTCCAATTGATTTCAAGATTTTCACATGAAAAATAAAAGAATCTGTTATAATTCCATTTGATTCCAACATTTTTAATTGAGAAATGACACTGTCCCCCAGAATTGCATTTGATTTCAACATTTTCAATTGAAAAAATAACAATCTGCTATAATTCCATTTGATTTCAACATTTCCAATTGAAAAATAACAAAATCTGAAATAATTCATCTTGAAAATTCTATAAAACTTCTTTATTTCATCATTTTCGATAGTAAAATATCAAAATCAGATTTATTTCATTAAACATATTCTATTGATAATGAAAACATCGGCTCTAATTCAAGATCTTCTATAATTCCATTTGATTTCAACATTTTCAAATGAAAAATGACACTGTCCACCACAATTCCATTTGATTTCAACATTTTCTATTGAAAAAATAACAATCTGCTATAATTCCATTTGATTTCAACATTTCCAATTGAAAAATTACAAAATCTGAAATAATTCATCTTGAAAATGCTATAAAACTTCTTTATTTCATCATTTTCGATAGTAAAATATCAAAATCAGATTTATTTCATTAAACATATTCTATTGAAAAATGAAAACATCGGCTCTAATTCAAGATCTTCTATAATTCCATTTGATTTCAACATTTTCAAATGAAAAATGACACTGTCCACCACAATTCCATTTGATTTCAACATTTTCTATTCAAAAAATAACAATCTGATATAATTCCATTTGATTTCAACATTTCCAATTGAAAAATAACAAAATCTGAAATAATTCATCTTGAAAATGCTATAAAACTTCTTTATTTCATCATTTTCGATAGTAAAATATCAAAAACAGATTTATTTCATTAAACATATTCTATTGAAAAATGAAAACATCGGCTCTAATTCAAGATCTTCTATAATTCCATTTGATTTCAACATTTTCAAATGAAAAATGACACTGTCCACCACAATTCCATTTGATTTCAACATTTTCTATTCAAAAAATAACAATCTGATATAATTCCATTTGATTTCAACATTTCCAATTGAAAAATAACAAAATCTGAAATAATTCATCTTGAAAATGTTATAAAATTCTTTATTTCATCATTTTCGATAGTAAAATATCAAAATCAGATTTATTTCATTAAACATATTCTATTGAAAAATGAAAACATCGGCTCTAATTCAAGATCTTCTATAATTCCATTTGATTTCAACATTTTCAAATGAAAAATGACACTGTCCACCACAATTCCATTTGATTTCAACATTTTCTATTCAAAAAATAACAATCTGATATAATTCCATTTGATTTCAACATTTCCAATTGAAAAATAACAAAATCTGAAATAATTCATCTTGAAAATGCTATAAAACTTCTTTATTTCATCATTTTCGATAGTAAAATATCAAAAACAGATTTATTTCATTAAACATATTCTATTGAAAAATGAAAACATCGGCTCTAATTCAAGATCTTCTATAATTCCATTTGATTTCAACATTTTCAAATGAAAAATGACACTGTCCACCACAATTCCATTTGATTTCAACATTTTCTATTCAAAAAATAACAATCTGATATAATTCCATTTGATTTCAACATTTCCAATTGAAAAATAACAAAATCTGAAATAATTCATCTTGAAAATGCTATAAAACTTCTTTATTTCATCATTTTCGATAGTAAAATATCAAAAACAGATTTATTTCATTAAACATATTCTATTGAAAAATGAAAACATCGGCTCTAATTCAAGATCTTCTATAATTCCATTTGATTTCAACATTTTCAAATGAAAAATGACACTGTCCACCACAATTCCATTTGATTTCAACATTTTCTATTCAAAAAATAACAATCTGATATAATTCCATTTGATTTCAACATTTCCAATTGAAAAATAACAAAATCTGAAATAATTCATCTTGAAAATGCTATAAAACTTCTTTATTTCATCATTTTCGATAGTAAAATATCAAAAACAGATTTATTTCATTAAACATATTCTATTGAAAAATGAAAACATCGGCTCTAATTCAAGATCTTCTATAATTCCATTTGATTTCAACATTTTCAAATGAAAAATGACACTGTCCACCACAATTCCATTTGATTTCAACATTTTCTATTCAAAAAATAACAATCTGATATAATTCCATTTGATTTCAACATTTCCAATTGAAAAATAACAAAATCTGAAATAATTCATCTTGAAAATGCTATAAAACTTCTTTATTTCATCATTTTCGATAGTAAAATATCAAAAACAGATTTATTTCATTAAACATATTCTATTGAAAAATGAAAACATCGGCTCTAATTCAAGATCTTCTATAATTCCATTTGATTTCAACATTTTCAAATGAAAAATGACACTGTCCACCACAATTCCATTTGATTTCAACATTATCTATTCAAAAAATAACAATCTGCTATAATTCCATTTGATTTCAACATTTCCAATTGAAAAATAACAAAATCTGAAATAATTCATCTTGAAAATGCTATAAAACTTCTTATTTCATCATTTTCGATAGTAAAATATCAAATTCAGATTTATTTCGTTAAACATATTCTATTGAAAAATGAAAACATCGGCTCTAATTCAAGATCTTCTATAATTCCATTTGATTTCAACATTTTCAAATAAAAAATGACACTGTCCGCCACAATTCCATTTGATTTCAACATTTTCTATTGAAAAAATAACAATCTGCTATAATTCCATTTGATTTCAACATTTCCAATTGAAAAATTACAAAATCTGAAATAATTCATCTTGAAAATGCTATAAAACTTCTGTATTTCATCATTTTCAATGGAAAAATAACAAAATCAGATTTCTTTCATTAAACATATTCTATTGAAAAATGAAAACATAGGCTCTAATTCAAGATCTTCTATAATTCCATTTGATTTCAACATTTTCAAATGAAAAATGACACTGTCAACCACAATTCCATTTGATTTCAACATTTTCTATTGAAAAAATAACAATCTGCTAAAATTCCATTTCATTACAACATTTCCAAATGAAAAATGACAAAATCTAAAATAAATCATCTTGAAAATGCTATAAAACTTCTTTATTTCATCATTTTCGAAAGTAAAATAGCAAAATCAGATTTATTTCATTAAACATAGTCTATTGAAAAATGAAAACATAGGCTCTAATTCAAGATCTTCTATAATTCCATTTGATTTCAACATTTTCAAATGAAAAATGACAATGTCCACCACAATTCCATTTTATTTCAACATTTTCTATTGAAAAATAACAATCTGCTATAATTCCATTTGATTTCAACATTTCCAATTGAAAAATAACAAAATCTGAAATAATTCATCTTGAAAATGCTATAAAACTTCTTTATTTCATCATTTTCGATAGTAAATTAACACATTCAGATTTATTTCATTAAACATATTCTACTGAAAAATGAAAAAATCGGCTCTAATTAAAGTACTTCTATAATTGCATTTCATTTCAACATTTTCAAATGAAAAATAACAAAATCTGAAACAATTCATCTTGAAAATAATATAAAAATTCTTTATTTCATCATTTTCGGTAGTAAAATAAAAACATCAGATTTATTTCATTAAACATATTTTATTGAAAAAATAAAATATCGGCTCTAATTCAAGATCTTCTATAATTCCATTTGATTTCAACATTTTCAAATGAAAAATGACATTGTCCACCACAATTCCATTTGATTTCAACATTTTCAAATGAAAAATGACACTGTCCGCCACAATTCCATTTGATTTCAACATTTTCTATTCAAAAAATAACAATCTGCTATAATTCCATTTGATTTCAACATTTCCAATTGAAAAATAACAAAATCTGAAATAATTCATCTTGAAAATGCTATAAAACTTCTTATTTCATCATTTTCGATAGTAAAATATCAAATTCAGATTTATTTCATTAAACATATTCTATTGAAATATGAAAACATCGGCTCTAATTCAAGATCTTCTATAATTCCATTTGATTTCAACATTTTAAAATGAAAAATGACACTGTTCACCACAATTCCATTTGATTTCAACATTTTCTATTGAAAAAATAACAATCTGCTATAATTCAATTTGATTTTAACATTTTCTATTGAAAAAATAACAATCTGCTATAATTCCATTTGATTTCAACATTTCCAATTGAAAAATGACAAAATCTGAAATAATTCATCTTGAAAATGCGATAAGACTTCTTTATTTCATCATTTTCGATAGTAAAATAACAAATTCAGATTTATTTCATTAAACATATTCTATTGATAATGAAAACATCGGCTCTAATTCAAGATCTTCTATAATTCCATTTGATTTCAAGATTTTCAAATGAAAAATGACACTGTCCGCCACAATTCCATTTGATTTCAACATTTTCTATTGAAAAAATACAATCTGCTATAATTCCATTTGATTTCAACATTTCTTATTGAAAAATAACAAAATCTGAAATAATTCATTTTGAAAATGCTATAAAACTTCTTTATTTCATCATTATCGATGGAAGCATAACAAATTCAGATTTATTTCATTAAACATATTTTATTGAAAAATGAAAACATAGGCTCTAATTCAAGATCTTCTATAATTACATTTGATTTCAACTTTTTTAAATGAAAAATCGCAGAATCTGATATAATTCCATTTGATTTCAACATTTTCAATAGAAAAATAACAAAAATCTGCTGTAATTCTACCGAATTGAATAATTTTCTATTAAAAAATAACAAAATCTTCTACTATTTTTTTGATTTCACATTTTCAATTGATATCTGCCATAATTCCATTTGATTTCTTTCTTTTAAATTGAAAAATATCAAAATCTGATATAATGTAATTGTCGAAATCCATATTTTTCGATCCGTGTCATATGGATTTTTTAATAATTTTTCGTTGCTTAATGTTTTCAGATAGGAACGTAAATTTTTAAAATCAAGCGTGTTTACTGCTCAAAATGTAGCGAAAACTCCTTGCTTTTTCACGTGAATTTCAATATTTTTCAAAAGTTTGTAAATGCTAAAATTTGTATTATAGCTTTAATATTATATATATGTATAACATATAGTAATATTTTGGAAAATGTTGTAATTTACTGGCAAATGTAAGCTGTTTTGTCTACTGTTTGAAAGTCAAACACGGTTGTCAGAAAATTCGATTTTCAATAATTTTATTGCTTTGGAAAAATATTGAAATTTAGGCGAAAAAGTAAGCTATTTTGTCTAAGTTTTGAACGTTAAAGACGGTTGTAAATATTTAATTTTCTATTTGTAAACTTAAGAAAAACAATAAAATGATTGAAAATCGATATGTACCGATCGAAAAATATTGGTTTTGACAATTTTCAACAGTTTTCACAAAGTTATATTACTCATTTAAGGTTTCATAATCTTTTAAAAAATATTTTAATTTACGACCAAATGCGAGCTGTTTTGGCTACTTTTTGAACGTAAAACACTGTAGATTGAAAATTTTATTAAAGCAATAACATTAATGAGATTCTATATGGTACCGATCGAAAAATATTAATTTTGACCAGTTTCGACTGTTTTGACAATTATATATTACAAATTTTATGTTTTAAAAATTTTGGAAAATGTTGAAATTTACTGTTTTGGCTACTTTTTGAAAGTTAAACACGGTTGTCTGAAAATTTAATTTGGTATTTGAAAATATTAAAAACCAACAAAATTATGGAAAATCGATATTGTATCGATCGAAAAATATTGATTTTGATAAGTTTCAACAGTTTTCATGTCTTACAAACATGTGAAACATTGAAATTTACGGGCTGTTTTATCCACTATTTTAACGTTAAGCGCGGTTGTTTGAAAATATAATTTTTATCAGAGCACATTAGAAAACCAATAAAATTATTAAAATTATATGGTATCGATCGAAAAATATTGATTTTGACAAGTTTCAACAGTTTCACAAAGTAATATTGCAAATTATAGATTTTACATACATTTGAAAAATATTGGAATTACGTTCAAAACCAAAGTTGTTTTGGCTACTTTTTGAACGTTAAAAACGTTTGTCTGAAAGTTTAATTTGATATTTCAAAATATTAGAAAACCAATAAAATTATTGAAAACCGATATGTTATCGATCGAAAAATATTGATTTTGAAAAGTTTCAACACTTTTCACAAAGTTATATTACAAATTTCAGGTTTTGCAAATTTAGGAAGAATATTGAAATTTACGTGCTGTTTTCGTTAAATTTTGAATGTTAAACACCGTGGTTTGAAAATTCAATTTGCTATTGGAAAATATTAGTAAAGCAATAAAATTATCGAGAATCGATATGTAATCTGTTGTAAAATATTCATTTTCAGAAGTTTCAACAGTTTTGACAATGATATAATACAAATTTTATGTTTTAGAACCTTTGGAAAATATTGAAATTTACGGGCTTTGGCTACATTTTGAACGATAAAAACAGTTGTTTGAAAATTAACATTGCTATTTGAAAACATCAGACAACGAATAAAATTGTTGAAAATCGATATGGTATCGATTGAAATATATTGACAAGTTTCAACAGTTGTATTACAAATTTTAGGTTTTATGAACTTTGGAAAAGTATTGGGTTTTACGTCCAAAAACGAGCTGTTTTGGGAATATTTTGAATTTTAAACACGGTTGTCTGAAAATTTCATTTGGTTTTTGAGAAAAAAACCAATAAAATTATTGAAAATCGATAGGGTATCGATCGAAAAATATCGAAGAATAATTTCAGGTTTTACATACATTTGAAAATTATTGGAATTACGCCCAAAATCAAACCTGTTTTGGTATTTGAAATCATTAGAAAACCAATAAAAGCATTGAAATTATATAGTATCGGTCGGAAAATATTGATTTTGACAAGTTTCAATATTTTTCGATCGATACCATATCGATTTTAATCTGTCTATATTTCTGAGATGAGGTATTATGTACAGTATTTACATTATTCGGACTATTATCCTCATCTTTGTCGCCATATTTATCACAACGTTTCGGCCGTTGTACGCTCCGGCCTTCTTCAGGTGGTTGGAATTTCGAACTGAACCCTTTATTTCGATCACTGGGGTAGACTGTTCTAGTTCCACGTGCCATGTTTGATGGATGTCAGTTATCAGTTATTTCCTGCTAATTTTCCCTCTGAAAGTTCTCCACTGCCTTAACCGGGTATTGAACTCACACTCTTTGAGTCTGTCACTGGATCTAACCAATGCCTTTATCCACTGTGCCATGTTTTCAAATAGAAAGTTAAATCTACGCGCTTTTGTGGGCAACCGTTTCAAAAGTTTGTAAAAGTTGAAATTTGTGAAAACTGTTGAAACTTGTCAAAATGAATATATTTCGAACGATAACATATCGATTCTCAATATTTTCTTGCTTTAGTAATATTTTCCAATAGAAATTGTATTTTTAAACTGCAGTGTTTTAACGTTCATAAAGTAGGCAAAACAGCTTGCGTTAGGACTATATTTATCTATCCAATATTATTTAAAAGATTGTGAAACCCAAATTTTGTAATATAACTTTGTGAAAACAGAAAACTTGTAAAAATCAATATTTTTACATCGATACACATCGATTTCCAATCATTTTATTGATTTTCTAAAGTTTGTAAATGGCAAATTAAAATTGAAACATTCAAAATTTAGCAAACACAGCTTACCTTTGAACGTAAATTTCATTATAATCCCCAAAATAGTGAAACATTATATCTGTAATATAACTTTGTGAAAACTGTTGAAACTTGTCAAAATGAATATTTTCGATCGAGAACATATCTATTTTCATTAATTTCATTGCTTTTCTAATGTGTTCAAAAAGCAATTTAAATTTTCAAACAAGCGTGTTTGATGTTCAAAGAGTAGCCAAATCAGCTTGCATTTACATGTAAAACTCAATATTTTTAAAAACTTTGTAAAACATAAAATTTGTCATATAACTGTATGAAAACAGTTGAAACTTGTTAAAATCATTTTATTTTGATCGATAGCATATCGATTTTCAGTAATTTTATTGGTTTTACAAATAGCAATATAATTATATAAATATGTTTACAAATAGCAATATAATTTTCAAACAAGCGTGTTTAAAGGTCAAAATGCAGCCAAAACAGCGTGCTTTTGCATGTAAAACTAAATATTTTACAAACCGTTGTAAAACATAAAATTTTTAATATAACTTTGTGAAATCTCTTGAAACTTCTTAAAATCATTATATTTTGATCGATAAAATAAACATGTTTTCAAGCAGGCGTGTTTAACGTTCAAAGACTAGCCAAAAAAGCTTGTAAAAGCACGTAAAATCAATATTTTTCAAACATTTGTAAAACATAAAATGTGTAATATAACTTTGTGAAAACTGTTGAAACTTGTTAAGATATTAATATTTAATCGATAACATATCGATTTTTAATAATTTTATAGCTTTTCTAATGTTTAAAAATATGAATTTAAATTTTCAAGTAAGCGTATTTAACGTTCAAAAAGTAGTCAAAACACCATGCTTTTGCATGGAAAACTCAATATTATACAAACCGTTGTAAAATATAAAATTTGTAATGTAACATCGTGAAAATAGTAGAAAATTCTTAAAATCATTATATTTTGATCGATACCATATCGATTTTAAAATTTTTTATTGGTATTCTAATGTTTAAAAATAGCAATTTAAATTTTCAAACAAACGTGTTTAACGTTCAAAAAGTAGCCAAAACAGCTTGCTTTTGCATGTAAAAATCAATATTATTCAAACCATTGTAAAAAATAAAATTTGTAATATAACATTGTGAAAGCTGTTGAAACTTGTTAAAATCATTATTGTTTGATACATACCATATAGGTTTTCTAATGTTTACAAATAGCAATTTAAAGCAAGCGTGTTTTACGTTCAAAACGTATCAAAAAAACCTTGCTTTTGCGCGTGAAACTAAATATTTTACAAACCGTTGTATAACAAAATAATTTGTAATATAACATTGTGAGATCTGTTGGAACTTGTTAAAATAATTATATTTTGACCGATACGTTATCGCTTTTCCATTATTTTCTTGTTTTCTAATGTTTACAAATAGCAATTTAAAGCAAGCGTGTTTAACGTTCAAAAAGTAGCAAAAACTATTAGATTTTCATGTAAAACTAATTATTTTACAAGCCGTTGTAAAACATAAAATTTGTAATATAAATGTGTGAAATCTGTTGAAACTTGTTAAAATCATTATTGTTTGATAGATACCATATCGCTTTTCAATAATTTTATTGGTTTTCTAATGTTTACAAATAGCAATAAAGCAAGCGTGTTGAACGTTTAAAACGTAGCAAAGGCTAATGTTTACAAATAGCAATTTAAATTTTCATGCAGGAGTCTTTAACGTTCAATAAGTAGCCAAACACCTTGCTTTTGCATGTAAAACTAAATATTATTGAAAACTTGATAGGACAAAATTTGTAATATAACTTTGTGTAAACTATGGAAACATGTCAAAATCAATATATTTTGATCGATACCGTATCGATTTTCAATAATTTTATTGGTTTTCTAATGTTTATAAATAGCAATGTAAAATTCAATCAAACGTTCCAAATGTAGCCAAAAAAAGCTTGCATTTCATGTAAAACTCAATATTTTTTAAACTATTGTGAAAAAAAATAAATGAATATAACTTTGTGTAAACTGTTGAAACTTCTTGAAATAATTATTATCTGATCGATACCATATCGATTTTCAATAATTTCTTTGGTTTTCTAATTTTTACAAATAGCAATTTAAATTTTCAAGCAAGCGTGTTCAACGTTCAAAAAGTATGTAAAACAGGTTTTCATGTAAAACGCAATATTATTCAAACCATTGTATAACATGAAATTTGTAATGTAACGTTTTGAAAACTGTTGAAACTTGTTAGAATCATTATATTTTGATCGAGAGTACATTGATTTTCAATAATTTTGTTGGTTTTCTAATGTTGACAAACAGCAATTTAAATTTTCAAGGATGTGTGTTTAATGTTCAAAAAGTAGCCAAAACAGCCTGCTTTTGCATGTAAAACTCGATATTATTCAAACCTTTGTTAAACGTAAAATTTGTAATATAACTGTGAAAACTGTTGAAACCAGTTAAAATCATTATATTTTGATCGTACCATATCGATTTTCAATAATTTTTTTGGTTTTCTAATGTTTACAAATAGCAATTTAAATTTTCAAGGAAGCGTGTTTAACGTTCAAAAACTCGACAAAACAGCTTTGCATGTAAAACTCAATATTTTTCAAACCTTAGTAAAACATAAAATTGTAATATAACTTCGTGAAATCTGTGGAATCATGTCATAATCAATATTTTTGATCGATACCATATCGATTTTCAATAATTTAATTGTATTTCTAATGTTTACAAACAGCTATTTAAATTTTCAATGATGTGTGCTTAATGTTCAAAAAGTAGCCAAAACAGCTTGCTTTTGCATGTAAATCTCAATATTTTTTAAACCTTTACAAAACAAAATTTATAATATAACTTTGTGAAATCTGTCGAAACTGGTTAAAATCAACATATTTTGATCGATACCATATCGATTTTTAATAATTTTATTGGTTTTCTAATGTTTACAAATCGCAATAAATTTATATTTTAAAACAAGCTTGTTTAACGTTCAAAAAGTAGTCGAAACTGCTTGCTTTTGCATGTAAAACTCAATATTTTTCCAACCTTTGTAAAACATAAAATTTGGAATATAAATTTCTGATAAGTGTTGAATCTTCAGAAAATCTGTATTTTCGATCGATACCATATCGATTATCCATAATTTCTTTGGCTTTCTGTTTACAATTAGTAATTTCAATTGTCATGCAAGCATATTTAACTTTTAAAAACTGCTTGCTTTTCCACGTAAATCTGGATATTTTTAAAACCTTTGTAAAACATAAAATGTTTAATATAACTTTCTGATAACATTCGAAACTTTTGGAAATCAATATTTTTCGATTGATACCATATCGTTTTCAATAATTTTAGATATATTTACATTTTACAAATGTTGGAATAATATTGAAATTTACTTGCAATAGCAAAATATTTTGGCTACTTTTTAACGTTAAACTCGCTTGCTTTTAAATTTAAATTGATCTTTGGAAACTTTTCAAAGCCAATAAAATTATTAAATATCGTTATGTTATCGATCAAAAAATATTGATTTTCACAAGTTTCAACCGTTATCACAAAATTATATTCCAAATTTTGTTTTACAATGATTTCAATGGAATTGTGATTTATCTGGAAAAGGCAGATGTTTTGGCTACTTTTTGAACGTTAATAACGCTTGCATGAACATTGCTATTTGGAAACATTAGAAAACCAATAACATTATTGAAGATCTATATGTTATCGATCGAAAAATATTGATTTTCACATGTTTCAACAGTTAACATAAAGTTATATTACAAATTTTATGTTTTACAAAGTTTTGCATTATATTGTGATGCAAGCTGTTTTGACTACTTTTTGAACGCTTGCTTTAAAATTAAAATTGTTATATTCGACGTTATATTATAAATTTTATGTTTTACATAGGTTTGAAAAATATTCAGTTTTACTTGCAAAAGCACGCTGTTTTTGCTACTTTTGAACGTTAAAGACGATTGCTTGTAAATTAAAATTTGGAAACATTAGAAAGCTAATAAAATTATTGAAAATCGATATGGTATCGGTCAAAATATATTGATTTGAACAAGTTTCAACAGTTTCCACAATGTTGTATTACAAATTTTGTTTTACAAAGGTTTGAAAAATATTGATTTTTACATGGAAAATCAAGCTGTGTTGTCTACTTTATGAATGTTAAACAGGCGTGCTTGAAAATTTAAATTGCTATTTTGACACATTAAAAAGCCAATACAATTATTGAAAATAGATATGGTATCGATCGAAAAATATTGATTTTCAATAGTTTCTTTTCACAAAGTTATGTCAGAAATTTTATTTTTTACAAAGGTTTGAAAAATACTGTCATTTTCTTGGCAACTTTTTAACGTTAAAAACGCTTTCTTTGCAATTGGAATTGAAACATTAGAAAGCCAATAAAATTATTGAAAATCGATAAAATATTGATTTTCACACGTTTCAACCGTTTTCACAAAGTTACATTGCAAATTATGTTTTACAAATGTTTGAAAATACTGAATTTTACTTGCAAGTTGTTTTGTCTACTTTTTGAACGTGAAACGATTCCTTGAAAATTCAAATTGCTATTTGAAACATTAGAAAGGCAAGAAAATCGATATGTTATCGATCCAACAATATTGATTTTCGCAAGTTTTTACAGTTATCTAAAAGTTATATTCCAAATTTTATGGTTCAAAAGGTGTTAAAAATATTAAAATTTACTTGCAAATGTTAGCTGTTTTTGTTACTTTTTTAACGTTAAACACGCTTCCTTCAAAATTGAAATTAATATTTAGAACCATTACAAAGCCAATAACATTAATTAAAATCGATGTGGTATCGATCAAAAAATATTGATTTTCACAAGTTTCAAGAATTTTCACAAAGATTTGAAAAATATTGTGATGTACTTGCAAGCTGATTTGACTAATTTTTGAACCTTAAAATCGTTTGCTTGACAATTGAAATTGCTATTAGATAGCCAATAAAATTATTGAAAATAGATATGAAATCGATCGTAAAAATATTGATTTTCACCAGTTTCAACAGTTTTCACATAGTTATATTAGAAATTTTACAAAGGTTTGAAAAATATTGAGATTTACTTGCTGTTTGGCTAAGTTTTGAACTTTAAACGCGCTTGCTTCAAAAATTAAGATTTCTTTTTGGAAACATTAGAAAGCCAGTAAAATTATTAAAAATCGGTATCGATCGAAAAATATTAATTTTCACAATTTTAAAATGTTTTCACAAAGATATTTTATAAATTTTATGTTTTACAAATGTTTGAAAAATATTGAAATTTACTCCCAAAAGCAAGTTGTTTTCACTACTTTTGAACTTTAAACGCGCTTGCTTCAAAAATGAAGATTTCTTTTTGGAAAAATTGGAAAGCCAAGAAAATTATTGAAAATCCATATTGTATCGAACGAGAAATATTGATGTTCACAAGTTTCAACAGTTATCACAAAATTATATTACAAATTTTATGTTTTACAATGGTTTGCATTATTGTCAAGTGCCCTTACCTATAAGTACAGAATGAACTAACACTTTATACTACGCCACTCAAGAGAGAGGGTCGAATCAAGCCGAGAAGCTCGGCTTGACGGTCGAACTCTCTGCCTCTGAGCAGAGAGGAACCCGGACAAGGCTCCGCCGAAGGGCAGAGTCTCATTCGGGAAGGTTGACCAACCCGATCCCGTTTACACGGGTTCTACGGGCATTTTTTGGGCGAGGCTACGGGCTCGGGAAACCCACGTTAAACTCGGCCTTGTGCCACATGAAACCCTCGTGGTGGTAGGGGCAAGTAAATATCGAATCGAGTCGAGCCGATATTAGCTCACTCCATACCAGACTGATAGTCATACTAACACCTTTCACATCTTGTATTATTATTTCGTGTAAATATACCTTCGTTATTTCTACTCTTGGGTTCGTGTTGTTCTTCCTTGGTCCTAACCCGGACTATAACAATGATATTGAGAATTACTTGCAAAAGCTACTTGTTTGGGCTACTTTTTGAACGTTAAACACGCTTGCTTTAAAATTTTAATTGCTAATTGGAAACATTAGAAAGCCAGTAAAATTATTGAAAATAGATATGGTATCGATCGAAAAATATTGATTTTCACAAGTTTCGACAGCTTTCACAAAGTTATTTTACAAATTTATTTTGTACAAAGGTTTTTAAAACATTGAAATTTACTTGCCAAAGCAAGTTAACGTTAAACAATGTTCTTTGAAAATTTAATTTGCTCGTTGTAAACTTAAGAAAACCAATAAAATAATTGAAAACCGATATGTATCGAATAAAAAATATTGATTTTAACAAGTTTCAGCAGTTTTGACAGTTTTCGGCGACTGAAACGGTCGGTACGCAGGCTCTGGCCTCCGTGGCCAGGTCGTCGATAACCGGTCTGTGTATTAAGTTACGCTCCCATTTCTTTTTGTCTGCCAATTTGACGATAGTTGGAAACTTTGTTTCTCTCTCCAGGGGCCTGCGTACCGACCGTTTCAGTCGCCGACCCTAAATTTAGCGAGAAGTCACTGTCTTGTGGTAAGGGAGACTAGCAAGAGAATTGGTAATCTAACACAGTAAAGTCTATCTAAAAAATGAGTAGAGCTTAGCTAAAAGAAAACCAAGACCTAAAAATGCCTAGAAGTTATATTACGACTAGGTTCGTAATATAACTAAACTGAAAAGGTAACTCTACTAGTCTCTACCTCGGGTTAACAGCGTGTAGGGAGCACAAACGAAAGGTGAAGGTCGAAATGACCTGTTCTCTTCCGGTTTAAGGAGCCAAGGAGGAGCTAACTCCGACAACTGTTGAAACTTGTCAAAATTAATATTTTTCGATCGATATCATATCGATTGTCAAAAATTTTATTGATTTTCTAATATTTTCTTATAGCAAATTACATTTTCAAACAAAGCTTTTTAACGTGCAAAAAGCAGTCAAAACACCTTGGTTTTGCATGTAAATATCAATATTTTTCAAAATCTTATAAAATTTAAAATTTGTTATATAACTTTGTGAAACTGTTGAAACTTGTCAAATTCTATATTTTTCGATCGATACCATGCTGATTTTCAATAATTTTATTGGTTTTCTATCGTTTTCACATAGCAAATTAAAGTTTCATACAACCGTGTTTAACGATCAAAACGTAACGAAAACAGCTTACTTTTCCACGTAAATTTGAATATTTTTGTACAGTTTGTAAAACTAAATATTTGTCATATAACTTTGTGAAAACTATTGAAACTTGTCAAAATCCATATTTTCCGACCGATGCCATATCGATTTTCAATGATTTTATTGTTTTTCTAATCTTTTCAAATAGCAATTTAAATCTTCACACAACTGTGTTTAGTTTAACGTTCAAAAATTAGCGAAAACGAAACTGCTTGCACATAAATTTCAAAATTTTTTCAAAGTTTGTAAAACCTATAATTTTCAATATAACTTTGTGAAAACTGTTGAATCTTGTCAAAATCAATATTTTTCGATGAAGAATTGTTTTTTTTAATAATTTTACTTGATTACATATTTAAATTTATTTGTAATATTTTTTGTTATTTTTTTGTAGTTACACTACAGTTACATATTTGAATTTATTTATTGTTTAATTTATAATTGTCTCTTTAAAAAATTCTGATCGATTCATATTTAGATTTACTCGAATTTAATTTACTAGTGAGCACCATATTGCCTTTGTTTTCTTTCAATATGAAGTTTAACAATCTAATGATAAGTTGCATTCTGAAAAAATATTTTCCTCTATCAGGTGTGACATTTATCTTTGCGCCAAAGAACACAGATGAAGACGCCACGTTGTAGTTGAGAATGTTTTCCCTGAATTTGACTAAACTATATTGAAAAAATAAATTATATGTACATACATGTTCATGACTAACTGAAATTTATTAGCAATTCCTGCAGACTTTATTAGAACATTTTCCAGTACAGCATAAAATGAGTGTTTAGCATTCTGATACCACTTTTTTATCAATGTTCAATTTTGTACAAATCTGTGCAAAATGTGGATCAAAGTGGATCAGCTTCATGCATATTTTCGGGAAATCTCAACTTCTAATTGGCCAATAAACACACAAGTGGGCGTTGCAAGTACAAGTCTTTTTCCAGCGCGTGACCAAGTGAAGTTTTCCTTGTCTTTTTCCAGGAGTCTACCACGTGATTAAATTAATTATAAATACCAGACACGCGTTCGTTCTTTCTCTCTTTCTTGATTTCATTCACCTACGAAAATGTAACCTTAAAGGAAACTGCGTTGCGACCAAATTGCGGTCGAACGCTGAAAACTCCAAGGTACAAATATATTTTTATTATTATTAGTGTTGTTAAAACTGTCTGGACGATAAAAAATCGGGCGAAAATAACCTATACAAAACCATTAGTTTAATAAACAAAACGAAACAAAAGTTAAAGATTCAAAACGCATCTCTCTCAGTCAGACCTCATCAGGAATTCGACAAGGAGGAAATAAGCGTCACCAGTCTATTTTTATTTTCTTCCTAGACTATGCCAGATACGATGACACGGGTACTACAAATTCCATATACATTCTATATAGTATTATGGAATCCTCCACATTTGCCTGTCACCCCCTACGGGAAGATGCACTCTTCCCCAAATAAACCTTTAACCAATCATCACTTTACTTTTCCAAACTCAATTCCCCATTGGTTAAAAGGACATGTAGCAAAGTTGAGACAAACATTTTCCCGCGCAGGTCTCTGGAGCCTATTTGGAAACTCGAAAATCTATAAAAGGAATTGCTCGACTTAATTCAAGTTAGTCAGACACTGAGTTCCGAGAGATACCAGCAGACCCCGCGTGCCAACACACTGACTCAATAACCACTACCAACCTCTCAACAATTCAACACAACTCGCACAACTTAAAAAGAAACTTAACTTACAATTAACTAAAAATGACATTATCACTACAAAACAGTAATTGTACATTCAATCAACTTTAGCCTATCAGTTAAAGGCGAACAACTCTTCATAACAACACTAGCAGTTGTCACACACATACAGATTATCACTTGAACTTACACAATTAACAATTTTCCTTGCAGATAGCAAACTATTTTAATTTCACAAACTTAAACTATCAACCCTTACTCACTAAATTTCTGCATGGACAATCCTTGTAACCTTATCTCACTTGCCACATTTAACAAGCAACTTATTATCACTTTGTGTATGTCATATATATATATATATATATATATATATATATATATATATATATATATATATATATATATAAATTCATGTTATTGTTGAATTCACAAAAATCACTTTCTGATACATCTTACTCAGCATAGATTCCGCAACAGTATATATAATAGTATAATAATATCTTATAATATCTATATATAGTATATATATCTTATAATATCTATTTTATAGTATAAGATATTTAATCCACAGGAGCATACTTCTTTTCAGTTGAATTCAGCACTCCAAAAAAATAGTTCCTCAAAAATTTTATAATACAAGAAAATTTATTTGGTAAAACATTCATTCAGTCATTAGTGAATAAGTACTGACAAAAATTCGTTTGAATCGGATAATTCCCTGATTTTTGGAAAATATTTTAAAACAGGAGGTAGCAAAATTTAGCCTTCATTTAACGGAGTACAGAACCCAACCAAACATCACCTTCACCAACATCACCGAGCAACAATCCGAAACACCTGAACACCATTTATACAAAGAAAGGAAGAGAAGTTCATTGTCCTCAAAAATTTAAGAGCTACATAACATATTGAAAAAACTGCTTTTCATCACCTTTTCCAATCTGTGGGGGTGGGTGGTTGTAGAGACTACTACTACGTTTGCCACGCTTACATTTTTCTCAACTGTGATTGGTTAAATAATAAATACTGTTTACCACAGGACAATTTACTGATCGCAGTCACCACACTGAATTTTTCCTACCTTGAATTTCACAAACATGCTTTTGTTAAAAAATCACCGATTGGTTAATTTTTCATCCACTCATATATTTTCTGTGTTCGTTCAAATTCCTGCCGCCTTTGTTCCTGGATCCTACCAGTAGTTATAAAAGCAACGTTTTGTTCTAAAAATAGACAGTAGAATTCAGCAACTCACACACGTCTACAGAGACTATTGATTCTACTCACTGCGCACACACACAGAACTTGAATTACATTTCACCATTCGTTCTCTGTGAACAAGCCAAGTTACAAAACAACACTGTTAGTTATACAAATAACACACAACTGAATTAACTGTGTTTTTCTGAATGCAACATTCTATTTCAACATAGAACTTTGAACATTCTATTCAAGAAACATCTTTAATTAAATTTTATCTAATTCAACCTAGCAGATAGAGGGAAACTACTTTTTTCTTCTTAATATTCACACATTACAAAAATTGTTTTTATTTGTTGATTTTAATATATATTTCATCGTTGAAACAAAAAACGGTTTTTCGCTGTTTTTCCTTGATTCAATAATGTATAAATGTTAAATGCTCTTCAACACGCAGTCACATTAATCTTTTCAACATAAGCAGCGTTTACAAGGTTTCCCCCAGACTTTATGGACCATGGAAAGAATAATGGTAGTGTCGGAGTTAGCTCCTCCTTGGCTCCTTAAACCTTTCGGTTGTGCTCCCTACACGCTGTTAACCCGAGGTATAGACTAGCAAGTTAACTTTTCAGCTTAGTTATATTACGAACCTAGTCGTAATATACTTCTAGGGAATTTTAGACCTTTGTTTTCTTTTAAGTCCTACTCATTTTATAGATAGACTGTGTTAGCTTACCCAATTCTCTTGCTAGTCTCCCTTACCACAAGACAAGTGACTTCTCGCTAAAAATAAGGTCGGCGACTGAAACGGTCGTTACGCAGGCCCCTGGCCTCCGGCCAGGAACGTCCACCCGGGCTACGTATTAAGTTACGCTCCCATTTTTTTTGTCTGCCAACTTGACGATAGTTGGAAACTTTATTTCTCTCTCTACTTCGCTTCTTGCTTCTGGCTCCTTGCCAATTCTCGGCATTCCGTCTCTACTGGCTGCCTGCACGTCGCCTATAACCTTTCCCGTACACTACGTTTGTAATTATTACGGGAGGCAGACACGTAACGCCTGCATTGGACCTGTGACATGCCCGAACAACATCGCAACGCCAGCACCTCTTTCCTTCCCAACACGCCAAGTTGACATCCTGGCAACGACCAACATCAACCTCAAACTACCATGACCAGCAGCGACCACCTGCAACGACCAGCAGCGACCACCTGCATGACCAGCAGCCACAACCTGCATGACCAGCAGCGATCATCTGCAGCGACCACCTGCATGACCAGCAGCGATCACCTGTAACGACCAACATCGACCATCAATGCCTGCTCCGGAACGTCTGCATCTCTACCGTTCCGACCACCTTTATTTCTTTTATTACTTTTAATAAATTAGCTTATATATCCTCGTTCTGTCGTCTATGTTGTTTCACTTTGTCAGATTTAACGTCTTCGAAAATGTTAGCGGGCCTCTTGTGACCTCATCACCCTTTTGTGATACGGGGGCGCTACAGTAGTGGGATTGCTTTTTATATTTTCCAGCTTTTTCGTTAGAAAATATATTCTTATCTCTGATAAGAATCAAGGATTTGGGAGCCGGTTTTGAAAGTAAGAAAAAAGTGAGGATTGGAAAAATAGTCTAGAATGTGAACTTGTAATGTAAAATATTGTTTCCAAATTAAATTCCAATAGAAGAAAGCCGAAGCGTACAACGGCCGAAACGTTGTGAATATGGTAATGAAAATGAGGATAACAGTCCGAATAATAAATAATGTAAGTAATCATTATGTCATAATACCTCATCTCAGAGACATACCGTACAAAAAATATAAATTTATAAATAATTTAAGAAAAACTCAGTCAAATATACGTTTACTTTTTTAATTTTTAAAAAAGAAGTATTAAAATGACTATTTAAAAAAATAAAAAAAAATTTCAATATGAAAAATTTAGGAAGTAGTAAATAAAGTTAAACAAAAGTACAAAAACTAGTTACTATTTTATTTTTAAAATTAAAAAAATATTTATGACTTCGAAGCGAAGCCGACACAAATAAATAACTATCGAATCGATTTGAATTCACTTTAAGAATTTTTTAAAAATTTCATTTTCATGTTGCATAATAATGCCCCATACTTTCGGCCTTGCGCCACATTTACGATACGCTTCGGCTTAGAAAAACACCATGTGTAGCTTTGTCCAACGCTAATGCAACTTTAAGAAATTTCTTTTTCTTTTAAATGCATGTAACTAACAAAAAAAAAAAAAAATCTTTCAGGAATTCTCGAAATTCTGCGACTGTTACTGTTTTAGGTTGGTGCAAAAATATTGTCGGTTTTTGACGTTAAAAAATACGCCAAAAACTGACATTATTTTTGCACCAACCTAAATTACAAAATGATGCTATCATCCTTAGTAAGAAATTATTTAATAAGTTATTTGATTTTTTTAACTAACATAGTTACAAACATTACAAACCAAGTTTATTCAACTTTAGTTAAAAAAAACTATACAGTCACTCAAATGAAGAGAAATCAAATTTAGGGCCGTCGGCGTACACTTTTTTTTTTTTTTTTTAAACTATTTTTTAAAGTTCTCATGATTATATCAGGATGACATTCATGATAAAATTCTATGAATTTTACGATTACTAAAATAAATCATCATGTCCACTAACCTTGGACAGATGCAACCGAACTAGGGTTCGTTAAAAAAACTAAAAGTAAAACTAAAAGTAAAAAACTAAAGAAGAGATTTGTTCAAGCAATAATTTATTTTGCAAGTTCTTACTTTAAGAAATATGCCTTTCTTTTTCTAATTTTAAAAAATGCAACAGAAAATCTCAGCAAGCATATAAAGTAAGAAAAAAATTCCGTTTTTTTTTTTTTTTTTTTTCTTTAAAAAAAAAAGAATAGTGGTAAATGACAATATGAATGAGTCAGGATGGAAAGAGAACATAGTATGAATTTCCTACTTTTTTCGGCCTCGTGCCATTTTTTATTTTTAACAAATAGGTTCAATACACTTCTAACAACTTAAAACGAAAGAAATCAACAAGGAAAATTTGACAAAATATTATCTGGAACTAAGTAAAAAAGAGAATGGGGATTGCTTAAACTTAAAACAAGACGGTAAACACGATAAGTTGGATCCACGGGATTTTACGAGATTTTCAAAAGATGGCGTCGGATACATTAGTATTCGTTCTAGCTCTTCTGGATGATGCAACTCTTTTGGCGTTAACAGTTTATTTTGTATCCTTTTTCTGAAATAAGTTTGTTTGTCGATGTGCTTCCAGACCTATTTTATGATTTTTCACTGTATTGAAAATCAAGTGTTCTTTTTTTCTCATTACTTAAGGTTCTCTAAAAGTGAACACTAACTTAGAGATTCTACATTTTTTTTTTTTATTTAAGCTTTACTTTTCACTTCAGTTTATGTTATTGAAGATTTACTTTGGGTCATTTTTTTTTATTAGACTATATATTATTAAAAATGGAAATCTTGTTTGTTTCATGATTTCAGCTTACGATAACATTGGAAGTCAAATAAATTACCACAAATTGTATTTTTGTTTATGTCACTTCCAATTTTAAATATTTTTTTGGGATAAATAAAATTTGGGTAATCTGAAAAAAAAATTAAGTTAAAATTTATTAGCACTTTATTTATTTTGTAGCTTTATTTGAAAATATTTATACTGTCTAGTCAAAATTTAATATTTCTGTTCTTGTCTTGTTTCTTGTAAAAATTGTTGGGTGAAACCGCTTCGGAAGAGCATAACACAGTTTTTGGCTTCACTAGTCTCCGAGTGAAACAGAAAAAAATATTTATAATTTTTTTTTCGTCATGATCGCCCACTTACTGAAGGTACACGATACCTATGAATTTATTTTTTAATTACAGAAGAATATTTTCGTAAGATTGATGATAAAAATTTCAGTAATTTCACTGGGGAGTGGAATTGTATACTGTTTTTAAAAAAAATGTTCATTTTTTTTTCTGCTTGTCATTTCTGTTTTAATCAGTTGTTTTCTAAAGCAATTGTTTTTTTATTTTTTTTTTTATCATCAAATTATCACATGATTCATCCATCACCCATGCTAAATCTGTTGATTTATTTTATTTCTATGTGCATAAAATTTCGTGGTTAATTTGCAGTTTGCACTATTCACCAGTGACCAAGAAGAGCCATCGAGCGCAAATTTTAATTATTTTCGAAAAAAAATTAGTCAATTTCACACCATAATGGAACATTTTCATTACAGTTGGCTTTTAATTATATAATGCAAATTAACAAATTTCGTTTTCAAAACAAAAACTCCACTCATAGATTGAGTGGAGTTTTCGTATAGAAAACGAAATTGGTTATTATTGCATTTACACAGTGTAATGATTGATTACAATGCAATTTAGCTTGAATCAATTGAAAAATACATTTCATATTTAAGCTGTTTTTCAGAATTTATTTCATTTTTAATAATACAGATGATATCTTTTTAGTTTGAATGTTGAGAAATAAAAAAATAAAGATGCAACATACTCGTAGTTTTAAGTTGTTAAAAAATGCGCGGCTTATTTACAAAAAATGATAAAGCAAACAAAATGTTTTCAATCGTTTCCAGGATTATATGGAAAGCTCCTAAAACAACAATGAAAAAAATTATAATTATAATGATAAATGCATTTTTATCACAACGATTCTAAAAATATCGGAGTGATTTATGTAAAAAAAAAAAAAAAAAAAATAATAAATATTGTAACGAGATTTTTTCTTACTTACAGGAAAAAAAATGTTCGAAACTTAATTTCGCAACAAATACCTTGAATATTTTGTTCTGGTTATTAAAATATTTTATTTTTTCAAAAGTATCATTTGTGATAAATACTAAAATTTAAAAATTCAAATATGGAAAAAAAAAATCTGGTTTATTACTGTTCTGTTATTGTTCGCATAAAATTTACCGATCAAAGTTTAACGCCACACACTTTCGAAAAATGCATTTTAAATATATAAATGCACTTCTTTTTTAACTTAAATTTCGGTAACGTATATTTCGAAGTCGTTACTAAATTTATTTTAAGGATAACTGGATTTGATAAAAAAAAAAAAGTAGTGTTTAACTAACACTCAGTAACGTTATTTTCATTTAAGAAGTAAACAGTTTACTTAACGTTTTACGCCTGTGATGAGTGTGACTGTGATGTAAATAAAAAAAAAAAAACTTAAACGCTCAAAAAAAAAAAAAAAGTTAGTTAAGGGAGTCAGTGGCAATGCAAATGATCCTTTCCTTAGCTGCATAGTATGTACTTCGTCAGGGCTACAACATAGTTTTGAATTCAGAGTTTTCCTTCTCTTAGACTGGTTGCCACCCAAGGCTATAGAAGCCAGTCCGTCATAGCTGGTGGTGGTGGGAGTTGGATTCATACTTTTTCCAACGGTATTTAGCCACATCGAGCCACTCAATTGAAAATTGTAAACTAGGTACTGGCATGAGGTTGCTGGAAAAATGAGCATAGCATGAAAAAACGGCCTTAATCTTGAATTTTTAATTTTTTATTGTCTAGACTAAATGTTTGTTATTATAAAGAGGAAAGATCAAAGTATTTTTTTTATTATTTTTTTACATTTTTTAATCATTAAACTATCTTTAAACCAATAGTTTAAGAAGTTAATTTTTTTTATTATATACAATTTGATGACATTTGATAGAATGAATAATAAGTACTAAATTTTCGTTCGAATCTAATTTTTGGCAAATATTTTAAAACTGGGTAGCGTTTTTTTTTTTTTTTTTTTTTTTTTTTTTCATTTATGAAAACACGTCCATTTTGGTGCTACCTAGATAAAGGCAGAAAAATATTTATTAAATTTTAAGTATTTGTCAATTGTAGAGATTAACCTTAATGAATCTATTTTGCTTGAGCAAAATCATCCAAAATGGTATTTAAATTTTGAAAAATTCTTCAAACTTTCAAATGCTACTCACATGTTATTCCAGGCTCTTTGTCTTTATATCTGACAAATATATTACATTGTAACATTTATTTACTAATTGAAAAAATAAAATAAATGAACCTTATCCCTTAACTCTAACATAATTGATGTGCAAAAGTGATTTTTTTTGTTTACTTTTTTATGGACATGTGCATGAAGAGAAAAAAAATGTACTATCTTGTGCAAGGATTGAGCTCACAACCTTCAGTTAACCAGGTAGAGACTTCAGCTTTTTTAAACCAAAGTACCAAAAATTCAATAAACATTAGATACTGACAATATTTTTCTAAATTTTTAAGATTACTGGGTAGTTAAAAATTATATAAAAAAGGTACTTGTGTTATTGTACTCAAGTAAATTTTACAGATAGAAAAAAATTAGATAAACTTCCTTCTGTCATTGAGGCTGTCAATGCTTAAACAGCTACGCCTGCATTAAAACCTGAATTTCTGCAATATTTTAAATTATTACTTTACATAATATTGGTTTCAGATCAGATTAATTAAACTTTAAATTGGCTAATATTCCACAAATGAAGTTTCAGAAAAGTTTATTTTATTTTTGAAGGATTTTTTAATAAAGAAAATTATGTGATGATAGAAGGCTAAAAATAGCACTAAAATCTAAAAATAATCTGAGTGAAGACTAAAAATGGTGCTAAAAAAATGTTTTTGATTTCAAAATGAAAACTCTTTCCAGTCAATTGAAATTAGTTTTGAAATATAGTTAAGTATTTTGCTTATTGGAAATATTAAATTTAATCTATTAGTTTGAAATTAAAACTAAAATAAAAGAAAGATTTTCATTTTTAATTCATTTTAAACCTTAGATATCACTAATCTATTGGTAGGGCTAGAATTATGTTTAACTTAGGTACCTCCACAAGATCGCTAAAAAAAGAGTATAGCATGATGAAAAAGATGCCAAACTTGACGAAAACAAAATTTTATTGTTTAATGTTTGTTGTTAAGAGGAAAGATCAAAGTATTTTTGGGGTATTTTTTCCATTTTTTAATTGTTTCTGGCATGTCTGAAATTTTCGTTAAAAACCTTGTTTTTTTTTTTTCGTTTTTTTTTTTTTTTGAGTCAACAAAATTGACCATTTTTTCCATTTTATAAAAAAGCTGGAAAACTCACTTTGAAATCCTTTTAAATATTAATTAACATTTTTTCAAAACTTATTTTAAGAAAATCAGAAATTATAATGTTTATTTAAAATATTTTGAACCAAGCTTAACTTAGCTTTTGCACTGAAAAGATGTGATTTGAAAATAAAACAAAGCAGGTCATAAAATTTCGCATCACTTGACAGGTGATGAATGGCACATTGACGGATTCCGTGAGGCTAATTTGTTCTACGCAAGGAGAAAAGTGAAATAATTTACATTTAAGTGAACAAATTATTTACCTCATTATTTTTACGGAAAGCTTTCAGTGCTCTAATTTTTTAATTCTTTTTTGTACTTAGCTTTCACCTTTACATTTATGATGCTTTATGGAAAATATATTCTAAATAAATTAAAATAAGACTGTTAAAAGTGAGATTAAATTTCATATTTCATAAGAAAGGTATCTAATTAATTTATAGGTACCTTTCTTATGAAATTTTATCAGAAGTGTACATAAATACTATAATTTTATGTACATTTATTACATTTTACTGTTATTTGTATTTCCATTTATTTTATTATTAATTGTGATATTTCATTTATGGAAAAATGTCATAACTGAGATTAATATAAAAATAAGCTCATATAAATTTCATAAGATGATACTGATACTTGTAGGTACCCTTCTCGGTTGAAATTGAAAAATCAAATTAACTTCTCCACACATGTTTCGCAAAAGTAAAGGCCTTAACAGCGGAGAACAATGCTTGACTCAAATAACGCAAATTAATTGTATTCTGGTTGGTCTTCCATACTTTATAATTACAGCTCGATTATAAACACAAAATAACATTTTTTAATTACTGTGGATCTTCTGATTAGTCAAAATAATACAATTTACAGTGCGCTAATAAAGATCTATCTCATAAGGAGACTTAGGAAACCCGATACAGCTTTTAACTAATTTTATAATATTTTAACAACTTAAATGTAAAAATCTATAATTAAGAAATAACAAATGAATTTTTAATACAATTATTTTTCATTGAAAAACTTTTTTGCTTTCAGAAAATATTGTCCATATTCATAAAAACAACTAAAAGCAAATAAAAGCATTTGAAATTAAATAATATCTTTGTTTTATTGAGTTTTGTATCTTACAATTCAGAGGATGTGCTTTTAACTAAACTCGATGTGATCGAATTTCTAGCATTTTCATAAAATTACTGGGGGGTGGGTAATAAATATTTAAAAAATATTTCTGCCATGACTTTAATAAAAAAAACATATTTATAATAATTTCGATCATCTGTGAATAGTTCCTGAAAGTTTCATTAACATCTGACTATTACTTATATTTTTGCAAGATTTTCCAAATTAATGTGTGTCTTACCAAAAAAACGTGCTAAAAGTTGTCTGTTATTTACTAGTTCCACTGATACAAAGAGAAACAAGATTTTTTTTTAATCAAAATTTAGAATGTTCTAAAAAGAAGGAACAAATTTTAAATATAATTAAAAAGCACTTTGGTCTTTCCTCTTAATAATAACATAAGCATTTAAATGATAAAATTTTGGCAAGGTTGGTGTCTTTTTCATTAAGCTATGTTTTTTTTTTTTTTTTTTTTTTTTTTTTTTTTTTTTCAGTAAAATGTCATGACAACACTTGTACACAGAATTTTTCTAAGTATTTAGACTCTTCATAATATTAGGTTGGTGCAAAAATAATTTCGTTTTCTCACATAGTAACATATGTTAGAAAACGAAATTATTTTTGCACCAACCTAATATTTTTAAATTGTAGATAATTTAAAATAAATTTGATTTTAATGAGAATATTTTTTAAAATTATAGTTGAATTATTAAAGTTAAAAAATCTGGTTAAAATATTGTAAAATTTTAATTGTTTACTTTATTTTACTTTTCATGCTGAAAGTCAGTATTTCTGAAACAGATGAGTTGGAATATTGAGTGTAAGCCCTCAAATGCTGGAGTTACATGCTCCTTTTTATCTGTCAAATGCAATTATTTCAGCTAATTTGTAATGTCACATTACATTTCTTAATACATTTTACATAAATATTTTATACAGTACTTTTTTTTTCTTTGTAAGAATTACTGACCCTTCAGAAAATATTTTTAAAATTTTATAGATTAAATTAATGGAAATTGTTATTGAACAAAGCTGATGAATTGTCTTGTTTGAAAACTGTATTGGAGGAGAAAATCATTCTGCTGCATTACTTGCAGTATATTTTCCAAACTAACCACCATTCAACTATCTTGTTTAATTCCATATAAGATATTGCTTCTCTGGTTGACAGTTTAAAAAACTCAAATTAAAATTGAATCATTCATTTATTTGTGAACTACCTTCAAGTTCATTGAAAAATATTTTAATGACTGAATTCTACTTATATTTATATGGAAAGATAAAGAACAAATAGGAAACATGTTTCACTCTTATTAAATATTTATCAGAGAATGAGATGGGGAGAAAAAATTAGTATTTTTACTTTTGTGTTATTTGATTTTCATTGATTAATCATAGTTCATGTGCATTCGACTTGTTGAACAAATACCATATGATTAAACTGGAAAACTCTTACACATGCCTAATAATATCTATATAATTTGTTCTAGAAAACTTAGCTGTAATTATTTGAGGGGAATAATTTAGCCAGTGTCCCCCCCCACCACACACACTCACATAGTATAGTTGATCTGTTTGTATTGACATGTATGCAAAGCATAACTGATTGAAACATGGTTTCATAAATGACTTTTTATTATTGTTGTTATTTCTTGACTTTTAAGTTTATTACACTATCAGATCTAGAATGTGATTACCTGAATGCCACCTCATGTTGTGACAAATTGAACAAAGTAAGTGTAAATACAAATTGCAATTCAATCCTTTGCAGACCATGAGAGATACAGAAAAACACTATTTTTTTTCCCAATACGCTTTTATTTTATTTCATTGGGATTTTCCTTTTTATATATATATATATATATATATATATATATATATATATATATATATATGTATGTGTGTTAGTTGGTTGGTTTGGCAATTTATGTTTTGGTGTTGGTTTCCAGTATTTTCCTTGATACCGCTATTTTCAATTTGTTTTTAACTTAGTATTTTTGCTTTCTAAGGAAGCCATTCATTTTCTTGTGTAATGATAGCATTTCCAGTTGATATCTGATTTCATTTGAGATTGATAAATTTACAATTTAGTCTGTTCAACTCGCAATTTCTTGTATATTTACAGTACAATCATAAAATTATTCATATGGCCGGAAAGAAAATGATCTTTCTAAATATGTAATTTGTATGTACTTTTATTCATTGAATTATTTTTTTTACAGTGAGTTAGTGTTTTGCTTTGAACAGCCAAAAATAAGAAATTTTTTTTTTTTTTTTTGTTTGGAGACTAAATCTTACACGTTACTTAGAAACAATCTTTATCAATATTCTTGAAATTATAAACTCATTACAAGACACCTTAAACTACAACCAGGAAGATGTTCATTTCTTTTCTGACCCATGGAAGAGAATCCTTTCAAAAATTATAAAGTAAGAAAAAAAGCAACTGATAATGTGTGGTAAAAGAACTTTCTTGTCGCATAAAATAAACTCCCCATATACTTTTTGCCTTTCGAGTGTTGTGTTTCAAAAACCTTTTTTGAAATGTCTCTCATTGTGGAAGTCTGTTAATGGGGGCATAAGGGGTCAATATTTGTAAGGGTAATAAAAATGTACAGACATGCATAAAGTAAAGACCACTGGAATTGAAAACCCAAAAATTGAGAATGGGTGGGGGGTAATAAAGTAGGGATTGTTCACCTAAAGTCAGTTTTTAGACTTTAAGGTAATTAATTTAGTTATAGAATTCATGACTATGAAACTTTCGAATAAATTATCAACCCCAATAATAACTATCATATTTATTAACAAATTGGTAAAATATGAAAGAAATCATCGCATGAACTATTTATATGTGTGTCTTTGATAAAATGATATATAGCTCTCCAGTAATTAGTCTATGTTGGGGCTTTTAAAAAAACCAAAAAAATGAAACCCACTCATGTTTAAAATAATTAAAAATATAGCAATTATTTTTTGGTACACCAGTCAACTGTTATTGGGGTTTTGAAAATAAATTTCTTCTAAAGTAGGAAAATCAATGAGTGTTTTTTTTTTTTTTTTTTTCCCCCCTAAATTTGTTTTTATCTAGCGAATACAAAATGATATGAAAGGAATTTGATTAAAATAAATAGACAAAACTTGTCTATATTATTTAATGAAACATGCATGAATGAAAAAATGCTGCCTAAATACAATTTACATATATGTGTGTAAATATAAAAGTGAACATTGAAGTCAACATTTATAGGTGACAGGCTGTTTCATGCCAGACGCAATCGTCAGGCCACGATATTTATTACTGTATGTACAGCAAATGTGGCACAAGGCCAAAAGGGTTGTGGAAAAAGGATGGTCATCATTTGTCTTAATTTTAAGCTTATCTAGCCACAACCACTGACCCAAACATACAAAACAATAAGCCGACCACCAAAACACCACATTCATAATTACCTTTCTTACTACATCCACCAAAATACCTCATTGTCTCAATGAGAATCCTAATTAACCACATATGTACAAATAAAGTCTGTGGCGGGGGGATAAAATATAACAAGTAAAAGAACCCCAATGAATAATACGACTTAAAATTATTTACATGAAACTAAACAAAATCATGTTAGTAATAAAACTCCCCACAAACCCTAAATGTGACAGTAAAATCAATTAACTGGACGAAATCGACACGGGACTTTAAAAAATATAGAAAAACATTCATCCATTTCAAACACTCATACAAACCCGCACTGATTCAGACACAACAAATAGGAAAAAAACACACCCTCGAAACGGAAGGCGTTCCGCATCCACCAGAGAACTGAAAACACTGACCACCTAACGAAGGATGGGATGGGGAGTTAAACTAAAGGAAAAGAAAAGGGGACAAAAATAGGGGGCCAATGAGCAAACACACCCTACCTAAGTTTACAGAAAAAAAAAATCAAAACCAAAAACCTACTCTAGCCTAAAACCAGGGATGGGTTGCCCAAGTTCAACCCAGGAAAACAATATCCTGACCTAACCGGCATCAAAATGCCACTCAAGGTCAGCCCCTTTTACTCGGCACAAACTGCAAGATTCACCCACCTTTTGCCAAATACTGACGAGGTGAGCTGCCGCCTTTCTGTCCTAATCTTGACTTCAAGCTGATGCTTAAAGAACAAGATCAGTTGGGAAGAAGTGAACTTCTCGCCATCATAGAATTCCTTCTGACGCGTCGTCCAAATCACGACTCTCATAACACCTAGTAAGCAACAGAACACATAATGTTCAGCCTTCGTCATCTGCGGCACGACATTGCTACAAACAGAAACTGCCCCAAGGACTTTCCCCGCAGCATGTGAACCATGAGGCCTTCAACAAACTTGCACAACGGCACTACCACCCTGCATTGAAAGAAGCTGTGACCAATGGTCTCGACTAACGCAACACAGTGCCGGCAGTTTGGAGAATTCTCCAAGCCCACTGAACAAAGTCTTTTGGTGACCCAGAGGGCTCTACGAATCACCAGCCAGGTGAGTGATGCCTTATCATTATTGAGGCATTTCAACCCAGGCGCCCAAGTCCATATTGAGCGAGCCTGCCGCTTTGTAAGACCGAGCTCGCCAATCAGACCATCATGAACGGCCCCCCTGACTAACACTTGATACAATGCCCTATGAGACAATGCCTGGACGTTGGAGAGGGTATCCGTTGCCCGTAAGAGGTGTTTCAGAGCACGACGACATTCGTGATAGACTCTGAGCTGAATGCTCCTTCTATGGCGGGCCTCCTCCTCACATGAGTGCACACTTCTCAGGGATGGGAAGTTTCTATGGGCGTCTTCCTTCCAGAAGGTTCCCTCCTCATCCGATTTGCAACACATTCAGTCTAGGAAAGCGATGCAAAGCATATGTTGATGAATCTCAATGCTAGGCATACCCAGACCGCCCTCAGCAGTATGAAGGCAACAGATCTCCCGAGATACCATAGCGGCCTTGTCTCTCCACAAGAAAGAGAACAAGAGCCTTACTAATAATATTAGTGGGGTAAACAGAAGTGGAAGTATAGAGAATCAGTAAAGGAGAAACGGGTAGATGTGTGAAACACATACTTCTGCCCTCCCCTTCTTGGAAAGTTTCCTCCGAGACCACAGATTAACCACGATCTCAGCCTTCTCTTGTACCTCCGACCAATTCATTTCCAACTGGAGATCCGGACTGAACCAAACGCCAGCCCATCCGTCCAGAGGAAAGGTCAGGGAAGAGAAACTCCCTTCCACGCACCCAACCGCAAGCCAACAGACTTATCGCAGTTGAACTTGGCCCCTGTCACCATCTCATAACCACTGATCTCTTTGCTGACTTCGTCAATCTCGGCCCTGCTCAACACAAGAACTGAAACGTCATCAGCATAGGCAGAATACCTGGCTGAGGTGGTAGCCCCAGGCAGAGAAATTCCACGCAGGACTGGATTCGCCTTTAACTTGCAAAGGAAAGGTTCCAATGCAAGAACGTAAAGCAAAGATGAAAGCGGACAACCTTGACGAATGGAGCGAGAGAATACGAAAGGCTTTGATCTTACCCCATTCACTTCCACCAGCGCACTGGGGGTCGCATACAAAAGTCGGATCCAGGAATGAAAGTCGTCTCTGAAACTGGCCGCCGAAAGGACAGCCTCCAGAAACCGATGGTCAACCCTATCGAAGGCCTTGGACTGATCTAAATTAATCAGCGCGGCTTCACTGTTGACTTGTTCTAAGATCAAGTGTACAATATGAAGGTTATCCTGAATAGTCCTGCCCTTCACAGCACAAATCTGTTCGGAGCCAATCAGATTAGACAAGACAAGCTGTAAACGGTTGGCTAAGATCTTCGCCAAAATCTTTTTAACTCAGTATTTAACATGGTTAAAGGGCAAAAGTTATCTAACCCATCCCCACTGTTCTTGTCCTTATGCAGCAACTTGATCACACCCCTGGTGAAGCGTTGAGGTATAGACCCCTGCTTCATCCAGTGGTTGAAAATCAGTCCTAGCAAAGGAACAAAAACAAGCGACAGCCTCAAGTAAACTTTGTAGGGAAAACCATCTAGTCCTGGAGATTTATCCAGGCCAACCTGTTTCAGCGCTTCCCAGATTTCCGACTCTGTGATGGGACCCTCGCACCCAGCTGCTTCAGCTGCCTCGAGGCTAGGAAAGTCAGCTAAATAGGCATCGAACAGAGCAGGCTCCCTGGTGAAAAGATCCTGAAAGTAATCTCAATAGGCCTCACATATGCCTGCGTTTGTAGTCACGGTCTGCTTATCCGGCAATGTGATGCACACGATTTGTTGCCAATTTTCCTCTGCATGCAATTCTGTGGCCATATTCGTCGCCTCAGAGGACATTCTTTTTAACTTAGTTCTAACTACCAGAGCTTGATCCTTCTTGATAAGCAAGGAGGACAACTCTGCCTTAGCTAAGGCTATTTCCCCACTTTGCCCGATCAACTTTTTCTTCTAAAACTGTTTGCGCCGCTAATCTATCTAGATTGAGTCGACGACTAAAATCGGCAGCAAACGTTCTAATTTTAGATTTTAAATTATCCCACCAGGTGTTCCCTAAAACCGCTCCCATCAATTCCCTCTGTATCATTAGTAGCAGCTGGTCCCAGAAACCCTGCTTACCAAATAATGATGAGTTTAATTTCCAGTAACCAGCCAACCTAACCTTAGGCTTATCTAAGTTTACATGGACCTGGACAAGCCTATGATCCGAATAAACTATATAATGGAAACTTGGACACCCTAAGAGCCCTACATCAACTCTCTTAACTAAGACTCGGTCAGTGTAGCTAGCAAGCGTCCCAGGAGCGAAGTTGCCACTATTTGTCCAAGTCCATTCTACCTCCTGAGGGTGCTCATTCCGGTACTTATCGACAAGATCAAACCCGCCGACAAAGTCCCAAAATGCTTTCACATCAGGATTATTAGTACCCGGTTTTTGCCCTATCAATCTGCCAAAACAAAGCAGGTCGCTCAGAATGGATATTGGGCACATAAACCCCAATGAGGTGCAAAGCCTTATCCTTTATAGTAACGTCCAGCACACAAAGCCTGCCCGCCAGATCTGCGAAGACAAGAGTACATGCAGCCTTCAAAGACTTGCTCACTAGCCAAGAGACACCCCTCGAACGACCATCAAAACATGCTGAATAAAGGGAGAACCCCCTAGACAGCATGTCCTCACAGTCATGAGAAGAAAACCGGGTCTCTTGCACACAACAAACATACACCCTGAGGTGCTGAAGGTCACAAGAGAGCCTCGCCCTGCGAGACTCCAACCTCAGGCCCCAGACATTTAAACTAGCTAACCAGAGCGCCATAGAGAAGTCCGATTAGGGTTGTTTACCTAAATTGAACATAGTCAGGGTAAGGATACCAACAGCCTCTCCCATAGACCCATGGCCCATCTCAGTTTTGATGGTACCGTCTTGGGAGATTCCGCTGATATCCCAGGGGAAAGTCAATTTTAGTGCTCTATAAAGGGAGGGGTGAAAGAAAACTGGGACCCTCCCTGCATAAAATTGCTTCATTTTTCTTAATTTTTCATTTTGTACGATGGCAATGGGCAGGGTCATACTGAACGAAGTTATTGCCTCATCCAACATGGACCAAATCTGTTTTGCCCCAGTCTCTGATCTTATGACTGTTAATATTCTTTGGGCGTTTGGGAAAATTATTTGGATCATCGATGTCTTTATCGCCAAATTGCTTTATAGATAGCAGGTATTTCAGGTTTTTGATTCTGTTGCCATAGTCTTTGGCCTTCTCCGCTTGTAAAGGAGAAATTTTACACACATCAGTACCTGGATTATATATGTGTTTGGTTTTTTTTTTTTTTTCTATGGAATCTGGAGGCGGCATTTCAGAAGATTTAATAGGAGGACTGGGGGTATTGCGAGGTGTATTTGGTGGTCTAAATGGGCTGGGGTCTCTACTGAGAGGAATTTGGGACTGGGCAGAAGTGGAAGGAGAAGCAAGTGGAGACTTCCCTCTACAAAGAGGGGTTGAGGGACGGGGAGAAGGTGGTGGGTCGGAGGATGTGGAGGGAGTGGATTTCTTTGTAGAGGAGGACTTTCGTAGATGGGATGTAGAGGGCTGTGGAGACAGTGTAGTGAGAGAGTTCGTGGATGGAGACGGTTTTCCTGTTGATCTAATTTCTTTTTCGGGTCCTTAATTTTTTCTGTTTTAATGTAAACAGGATCATACTTTCTTTGTAAATCTTCGATGGTCTGAATAGAGGCAGGGGTGTCACCCTTACTGTTGTCAGAGGGAGTGGGGCTGTAAGTGTCTTTAGTCCCAGGGGCTTCAGGTGACTGAGGACCCACTGTCTGATGCTTCCCTCTGGCTCTGCCAACTACCTGCCATTCTCCCTCTTCCCTCTCCTCAACCACACTTGCAGTGGAAGAAGTCTCTTTGATGATGACCCAACCAGGGGTACAACCACTCCGGTCCTGGTAGCTGGCATGCCCATTACAGGTGTGGCGGTTTTTGAAGACTCGGTCAGAGGGGGAGTTCGGTCGTTTGGGACCTGAGATCCACAAGCCTTCTTCTCTGGACAGAAAGAGATGACCAGTCACTCCGCACTTCCAGCAAACTGCTTTATGGCCGGTCACAATGACTGGCAGTTTCAGGTCACCAACGTCAAGACAGCATTTTGATCGAGCATCATATCAAAGCTCCATCCCCCAGTCAAGCTATCACATCCGATAACCTGAGGAGGGACCTCATATACCGCTACTCTGCTCCTTCGCTGGCCCTTGTACTCTGTACGAAGGATCAAATCTTTCGTTATAAGATCCTTGGTTGTGGCTCTTATGCAGTCTTCGGCAGTGGGTAGCAGCACGTCCCACATGAAAAATCCCTTGCCCTTAACAATTCAGAGGGGCTTAAACCCCAGGGACTCCAGTGATTTTAACACTGTGTCTTTAGTCGAACGACAAATTTTGCGTGAACGCTTGTCGATGACAAAAACTGACACTATTCTTTTCTCGATCTTCTTTAGTTCAATTGGATCCTGCAAGAGCCCACCTTTCACCACAAGGTGTGCGTAACTCTTGGCACGCTCCAACAACTCCGCAATATCGATGATGCATTTAGGAGGGGACTTCCAACAAGAGGGCGATTCCCCGGCCTCTGCATTAGTAGTTGAGTTGTCATTTGTCTGGTCTATATTCTTGCACTTTTTGGCCTCCGTAGTTTTGGAGGCTTTTTTGAGGGCTTCTACAATTTGTTTGTTTGTAGGAACTGTGGGAAGAGCGGGATATTCTTCATTATTATCCTTGTCCGGCAGATCTTTCTTTGGGTTAAATAGGTGCTTTCTGTTCTACGGAAAGAAGCGATTTTAGGCTTTTTCTTTAAAATTAAAAAAGAAGATAGGAGGAGGTGAAAAAAGCAGGGGGAAATATTTAAACAAGTTTCACCTTATAGGCGAAAGTAAAAAAAAAAAAAAAAAAATTTAACACCCAGTAACAAACAAATAAATCACAAGGCTCACCCGAAAGCGAGACAGCAACAAACAAATAAAATAAATATACACACAAAAAAAAAATCACATAACGAGAGAGAACAAATAAAACAAGGTTCACTTATACATATAGAAAATTAAAAAAAAAAATTACAATAAAAATTAGAAAAAACAATAAAGAACAAATATTGCCTAAAGGTGAAACAATAAAAGAAAACACAAAGAAAAAAAACAATAAAACGAAAATGCTAGACAACGAAAAAGGAAAACAAAGAATATATGAAACTTGGACAATAGCCGAAGCTAGTTACAAAAATTTCAAAATGGCCGACACTAAGAAAAGCGAGTTGAACCAATAAACAAAAGAAAATAAACAGATAAATTGGACAATACAATGATTACAAACAAAAAACACGTAAAAATTAAAGGAAGGAAAGAAACAAATAAATAACAAGAAATTAAAATTAATCGAAAAATAAAGCGAAACACAGAGGGGTTACAAAATAAAGAAAACGAAGATAGATTTAAAAGAGAAATTAAAGAAAATGAAAAGGGAAAACTAAAATAAAAGAAAAGGGGGTAAAAATGAAAATCAAGAAGGAAAACTAGAATAAAAAGAAAAAGAGCAAAAATTAAAGGGGGTTAAAAATGGAGAGAAGAGAAAAACAAAATCAAAAAACTTTTTCAAAACAGTTGTAAAAAGGTAATAAAATAAATAAACTTAACCAAAATGAAGTTCAAACGCAAAAGGGTAAAATCCAACAAAAAGATTCGGGCGATAAAGAGCTGTCAGCAACAGTAAAAAAAATAACAACAAAAAGTCAAGGAAGGCAGACTGCAATCGTCAGGCCACAAGTGTTGTTTGTTTGTCTCGGATATTTATATATACGGGTCAGTGATGCATTGTGGGTAGTCTATTTTGGTGGTTATTTTGTTGGAGATTGTTTTTTTGTTTATTTGGGTTAATTTATTTTGCTTGTTTTTATTCATTTTTATTTTTCATTTTTATTTCTTATATATTTATTTATTTTTATTTTAAACGGTGTTTTATTAATGTAGTAAAATTTGTTTATATCGCTTATTTAATGGTCTGGTTTTGGTTTGGGAAGATATTTAAAGCTATTTATTCAATTTCGGGGTTGGTTGCTGTAATTTATTCTGACTATTATTTTGGTGGGAGCAGTTTTTAATTTGTTTATTACTTCATTTATTTATTTGGATTTATTATCTTTACTTGTTTTTTCTAAC